>CM017899.1:6243048-6843048 GCA_008369825.1 Triplophysa tibetana
GTGGTTAAAAGGTTCTTCACAGCGATGCCAAAGAGGAACCATTTTTGGTTCCACAAAGAACCATTCAATCAGGTTCTTTAAAAAAACATCTCTTTCTTAACTTTTTATAATATGGAGAACCTTTTTTGCCACATAGAATGTGAGACATAAAGGTTCTTTGGATGTTAGGGTTCTTTATGGAACAATTTAGACAAATAAGGTTCTTCTATGGCATCATGAATCACCTTTATTTTTAAGATTGTATGAAATAAAAGTAACACAGACAAGGATCCTGTGAGATTTGTTTAAGGTTATATTGAGATGTTGCTATCGCTCAGTTGGCATCTGCCAATTGCGTAAATAATTTTTTTTTTTTTTTCAGATGTATCGAGCAAGGCGGGACGAGAACTGTGAGGGAAAAACGCGAGGCCGGTGACGCGAGTGATAATGCGTGTCAGCTGCGCGTTGCACCGGTCTAACATCTCTCACGGAGGAGATCAGAACCATAAAAGGACGAGCGACATGAGTTTACGTCGAGAAAGGACCAGGCCTGGATTTTAGGTTATGTTTTATTTGGTGGTGGGCCGTTAACGAGCGCGTTAACGCGAGACTCTTATCGCGCGATAAAAAAAATGTCGCCGATAATCTATTCTCAAAGTTGTGTTGGGAGCTGGGTCTATACTACGCAAGCTATGATGACTTTCACCTTGATATTTTAGCGGAGATGTATACCTAGATTAATTGCACTGTAGGGGGCGAGAACGAGAGTTTTCAACTCGCGTGATCCGCGTCATTCGCGACGCCTCATCATCTAATAACCAGGGCTTCATTCGCGCCGCCTCATCATGTCATAACCAGGGCTAAATTCGCGCGATTCGCGCCGCAAGTAGGTCTATCGCGTCTTTGCATTGACGTAACATGTAAATCACTCGCGCTTGACGCGCCATTCGCGTTTGGTCCGAACACAACATAACGTTACTGTGAAATTACCACATCAAACGTGACGTGCTAACATGGATGCAGCTATGAAGCCGCCGGGCTTGCTTCAGGAAAAAATTATTTTTAAGAAGCTTCCCAATGGAAACCTCGACAAGACTAAGGTTGTTTGCACCTTGTGCAATGTGGAATTGGTTTACTGTACGGAATTGGTTTACATACATTTGGTTTAAAAAAAAAAAAAACTTTGTATTGGCACCTAATGTATTATGGCTCCTGTGTGACATATCGATTGTTGCTCCCTAACTCTTTGTAAGTCGCTTTGGATAAAAGCGATTGCTAAATGACTAAATGTAAATGTACTGTAGGAGCTCTTCCAGTCTCAAGTACCACCTAAACGCAAAGCATACCTTAGCTAATGAGGAAGTAAACACAAGCACATCTTATTGAACATAATTTAATTTTCATCATCAATTATCATAGTAGAACAGCTTTCTCAAGCAGTTTGTGATGCATTTTGGAAACAGGAGATGAGCCCCTGGTCTAATGCGCCACCTGGCTTGAGAAACCTTTTAATCTAGATTAATCTAGATTAAACTAATTAATCTATGCCCACCACTAGTTTTATTATATTTGTGTGGCTGGCAGTCGACCGTGAGGGAGCTATCGACCCTTTACTTTCGTTTGGTTGTTTGTTTATTTTATTAAACGTTAGTTGTTAAATTTTCGCCGGTTCCCGCATCCTTTTTCCCATTCCTTGAACTTGTTACAATAGACTTTTGTAAATTTAATCTTTTCTGAAGAAGTGGGATGTTAAAAAAAGACTTTTCAAGAAAAAAGACTTATGATTTCCATCGGCTTCCAATGAATTGAATGTGGTGTAGGATGTTTATTCTTGGAGAAACATTTTATTCGTGAGTTTTCTTTTTAATGGTATAACTTGTAATTCAGTTCTATGCAGTGTGAAATTAGAACCGTTATTAAACTTGTGAAGTTATTAAACAGAACACATTTTCTTTATTTAGCTCATAATGACATCTCGATGCGTGCTGCCCTGCTCACTTCGTGTTGTTCTGTATCTTTCCAAATACTCCCCGAGCAAAGAAATATATGAGCAATATTACCCCACACACCAAAACACATTACTCAAACACAGCCACAATCCATTTGGAGATTGTTAACGGCTTATAAATACGGCTTAATGCTTTGAAATACGACCACAGGTAATAATTAACATGTGAGTGATTTATTCTCTTTATGCCATCTCTGGTTGTTGCTGTAAAGCATTCATGATATTAGGTATGTCAGAATGTTCATTTTTGGGTGAACTATTCCTTGTTATGAAAGTTTGTGTCTTTATCTTTCAGGTCTGAACAGGGGCGTGGCTAGACCTAAAGCTCTACTGGGGCACAGGCACCATTACTTTATCTTAGCCTTCATTATATTTCTCTCAAAAACCTGTAAAACCTGCAGGAAGAATGCAACACACTGCACTTTACAAACCTCTTAAACCACCATTCCAACAGTGCAACAACACTGGGGAAGGTAAACATTTATGTATTTAAAATCAACGTATCGTCAACATAATTTAACATTAACATGTTTGCATGTACTGTATAGAAATAATGAAAGCAGAGAGAAATTTTCCTTGCACATCTGCACTCATTGCATCTTTTCAAGAATTTACAAGAACAGCATTTCAAGAAAACAGTTATTTTATGGCTCCATAAAAAGAGCATGTTGTATCTTAAATAAAAATAAGAATTTCACAGCCAAGTCCAAACAAAGTTGGTTCATTTTTTACTCGAACGGAGAGAGTAACAGGATGTGGGCTAGTGTTTGTGAGACAGGAAAATGTGAGTTGTTTTTTGAGCGGTTAAAATAAGGCGATAGGAGTTGTTTTTTAGTCAAGAAATGAGAGCGAAAGCGGGCAAAAGTGAATCTTTGATCTCTTGACAGCTTTTTTTAGATTTATGGAAAGAATTCGTGGTGTGTTTCAGACGGTATATCAAAAATGATAAGTAACTTAAAAAGAATGTTTTAAGTAAGGATCACAGTCGGCTGCTTGTCCATGATCCCAGTTATTACACGGCTACTTCCCACATGAAAAATAAACTGGACACGAAATGTGAATTTTGAAATATTTGATTAGCTAATTTTTACCAAATGCAGACCTTCCGCAAGGAAAAGCGGCTTACTTTCCGTTTTAAGGTAAGAAACGGCGTTCAAATGTCAGGAACAGGCAATTTGGTTTAATCATTTGTAAATATAATGTCATGAAAGAGGGTGGAGGGTGGGAGGACCTAACTAATTAACAGGCAATAATGAGACGAAAGGGCGGGAAACACAGACGAGACTCAGAGAGAAAGTATGGCGAACAAAGAGGCCCAAAAAACACTTCGCTCTACATGAAACAAGGGTTCCCGTCCTGGTTCTGCCACAAGACCAAGAAATATAAAAAATGAGGAGGCAGAACCCTGACATATAATGTCATATATGTTATCAAAAGACATATTTATATTTCTTTTGTCCAAAAAACCTGCCAAAATGATTTGCTGCATCCGGGTTACCGTGTGTTATTAGTTTTGAGCAGTTGTTATCTGGGAATAACAAACTTGCAAATGTTGCGACTGGCCAATTAGAATCAAGCATTCCAACGAGCAGTGTAATAAGCATACTTTCAAGCCAATTGTAGCATACTAATTTAATACTAATTCAAGAAAACATTGGCAAGCTTTTTGGTTATAAAAGTAAACTTTCTAGTACTTTCAGCGTAACGGTCAACTTTAGGTCCACAACTATTTATCTGTCCATCTTCCCATCTATCTACCTGTCTGCCTGGTAATATGTACTGTATATTTAAAATGAAGTGTTATTGATCTGCTGTATAGATTAATGACAAACCTTCCAGTGCAGGGTAAGATGTCTCCTTGTCTCTTCTGGAGGTCGTATGCGTCTCCACAGTCTAGGAGCTGCAGAAGGGGCTGAGAAAACAACAATCCATATGTAGTGGAGTAGGCGGGGCATGACCGTGGTTCGAGACCGGTGAGTAATTGTTAATGAGCCCAGCTGTGCTCGCACCGGTCTCGTATCACGTTGGAGATCGGGAGCATATAAGAGAACAAGCGATCGGGCCGTTGAAGAGAGAGCATGTTTATGTTTGTATTTATGTTTTATTCGCCGGCCGGCGACAGTGAGGGGCGGCCGGCTGTCTATTTACTTCTGTGTTATTGTTTGTTTATTTTTATCAAAGGGATTTAACTGTCTTCTGGTTTCCGCCTCCTTCCTTCCTTTTAATGAACCTTGCTACATTGGTGCCGAAGCCCGGGAGGAAGGAGAAACATGCTGTCGGAGAGTCCTCGCCGCCGAGTGGCCTTGCGTTGCCGGAGAGTGCGGGGAGTGCGGATGAAGGGCGTCCGCCAGTGGCTGCTCGAAGCAGTGGCTCTGGGGAAAAGGAAGTGCACAGTGTGGCCTCTGTCAAAGCCTTGGTGGAACGGCGACCTGTGCTGCCATTTTTTTGTCCCTTAATGGACAATTCTCCCGGGAAATGCATGCGGCACGCCCACACGCCAGCAAGGACAGCAGGAGAAGGAGCATGCGCAGACGTCACTTTCACTTGTGTTCAGAATAGAGAGAGAGCATACGTTCGCAAAGTTCAGGTGTTTTTTGTACACTGTATTTGTGTAACGGGACTGTAAGTCTCGCCTCGTAGGGGAAAATTAAAACACTACCGTGGAAGACTTAAGAGCGGAGGAATCTTATTTCCCGTTCCGGTGCTTTGAGCCTCAGTATGCACGTTATGTGTATATGTTTTACCTTACACTGTTTTCAAATATACTACAGGAGTAGGCAGTGTAGGCTTCAGGTGAGTATGTCAATACGGTGGCTTCCTGAAGTGCTTGAGGTGAAGAATAAATTTAAATTCACAGTCCCACCCACCTAATCCTAACAGTGTAAGTGAGACGCCCCTACCCCAAGGTAAGTTCGAAAATAACTCTCCAATGTCTTAATCTTAACAATAAGTAATTTATTTTCTGTCTCTTAGTAAATTACGTTTCTGCTGGAAGGGTCTATTTCAATAACAAAATAACAAAAAAAGTTGAATTAGAATAAACAGTTCAAGATTTCTTGTTTTCTTGGAAAAGCTTCAAATGAAAAACAATTTCACAGTAAATCTCTTAACACTTCAAACATTCACATACAACGGGTATTAATGGCTCTTATAGATCAACACCAATGATTCACTTCAAATAATTACTTTCAATTGAGTAAGTAACAGTGACATTTAAATGATTCTCATGAATCAAGTTTACGATGCAGTTATTACAAACACATTTCAAATTGAAAGTTGAAACACTCAGTTCGTTCAAAACTCAGTTCTTTATCAGTGAAGTGTTCGTGTATGTGTGTGTGTGTGTTTGTGTACCGAACCGTTGTACCGGTCTGTGACAACGGCAATCTTGATGTAATGACTTGCGATGACTTGAAACACAGCTGTAACGGTCAAGTGAACAGCTGAGACAGGACAGTGAGATGTCGTGAGGATGGCAGGACAAATAAAAAACAAAAGAAAGTTTCCGCTTGACCCAGGGAAAAAACTCAGGAAATGTCCGGAGCAAAATGGCGCAGCTCAGTTCAGCTCGCACGCGGCGCGCATAGCTAAATGAACTGGATCACAAAAAAACGTCTTTCAAAAAAACAAATCACTTCAAAGTCGATCGATCAGCTCGCATACGCACTCATACGTGTTCTGAAGGAAACTCACGGCCCGGCAACTCTTACTCGTGCTCTCAGCCGGTCTTCAACACCGTTCTCTGTTAGACGCCGCAATCGCCCAAAACCCCTGTTTTAGCTGCGTCTACAGTTTCACATCACAATGTTGATGTACACTAAACTCACGAAACTTATTCCGAACGTGCACCACTGTCCTACACTACAGCTGCAAAGGAAAAATGTCGATCTCTAGTACAGGGGTTTTCAACCGGTGGTCCGCGACCCCCTGGTGGTCCGCGGCGGCATTGCATGTGGTCCGTGACATGCATTCCAGCCTACCTAATTTCACTATTAAAATCACTTTTTTTCCATAAGATATTTTTCCAAACATTTCCAGAATATTTGCGCATTGGTGTGAATACTAAATTTAATGAAAATATTTAAAATAATTTGAGTTTGAGTTGAGATTCAAACTGACACAGGATAGGCTTGCTTTGCACCTATCAGGTCTATCTTATGCTTTGCTAACGTTGTGTTTTGTGTCCCCAACGTCATATGCGTACATATACATACATACCAGTGTTGCCAGGGTCGCGGTTTTCCCGCACAATTGGGCTATTTTGAGAATGCAGTTGTGGGAAAAATTATGGAGCCGCGGGTCGCGAGTTTTTGGGCTACTTTCATAATGTACTGCGGCCGCCAAAATGTTTATTTATATTCTAAGGATAAATGATAATTGATGCGTTTCTTATTTTGTATTCAAACTCCGAGTGAATACCTGGCAACTCCAGGACCAGCCCGTACTCAAAAGTGTGGAGAACGAGTCTGACAGACAGGCTACAGTACAGGGAGGAACGCGGGAGCTCTGCTCAACCAAAGAGGAAAAATTAGCGGTGGTATTAGACACTGTGCATCCGAATGATGTTTTTATCAATATTTCGTCAGGTGAATGTCTCGTTGCACAATGAAAGAAATCACTCATGAGTGTACAACACTTGATTCTCCCGGCTGCCAAATATCAGGTTTGAGCAGCGCTATACGCAGTCTAGAACAACTAAAACATTAACGTGCTTGTACACATATATTATGCAGTAAATGTAACCATGATTATTTCTTAAGCAAGTTTCTGAATGTCTTACTAAGAGAAAACATGTTTCTCGTCCATTTGCGTGCGTGGCAGATGTGGGATATGTTTAAAGGGACACTCCACCCAAAAATTAAAATTCTGTTATGAATTACTCTAGTTGTTCCAAACCTGTATACAATTATTTCTTCGGTTGAACACAAAGATATTTGGTAGAATGTTAGCTGCTGAAAACTCTTTGGCTTCATTGACTACCATAGCAGAAAAAAATTTATGGTAGTCAAAAATGACCCAGAATTGTTTGCTTTCCTAAATATCCCAAAACGATATATACAATACCCAGGAAACCATTCAGATAAAATAATATGGCAATAGAAACGTCTTTAGGGAATTGTTTACTTTGATTCGACACAGTGAAAAAATTGGGCTAGTTTTCATTCCTTTTGGCAGGGTTTTGAGGGGTTATGGGCATATAATTAAATATTTCTTGGACCTGGCAACCCTGGTACATACACACACACAATAGTGGGTCGCCGATTACTTGTTAGTCAGAATGGTGGTCCCTGGCACAGAACCAGTTGAAAACCCCTGCTCTAGTACATCAATCATGGCGTGCCTCCTTTACAAAAAACGACAACTGATGATCCTCCTTTATTTCCCAGACGTCTTTTTATCTTTCCCCGCGCACGGCGGAGAAAAAAACCCTGTCATAATAAAAGTCCCATAGAGAAAAATACTAAAAAGATGCCTGACATGAACTGCATGCAGTGGGTGAAACTGATGTCTGTGTTTTGGTGACAACAGTTGCACACATGCTTTGGTTCGGCCTCCCCCCGCACTGTCTGCATGTTTTCGGAAACAGTCGTCAAGCTGTATCTATCTTTTATAAATGTGATCAAACTAAATACTATTCGAAGTTACAAAGTATGCAACACTACTCTATAGGTTTACAAGATTAATATGAGATTGGCAGAAACCCTGTGTGTTATGTCTGCTCTAACCAGCAAGACTGTTCTCCTCAACCAGCCTTACCTGATCATCTTCAGTGATCACCAGTATACATCATCATCATCCAATAAAAGCTCATTTTGATCCATTTCCAGATAAAACATATCTTATGTAATAAACATAATAAAACTGCAAGCTTTGAGCCTTCAGCCCTCTAAAGATGGTCTTCAGGCCTCAGCTCATGGCTCCTCACCTTTCTCCACGGTCATGAAGTATCTGGATGTCCACAAGCTCCAGTGAGTGGACGCCCGGCTGTCCTGAGCTCTCAGCTTCACTCTGTACCTGGATCCCGGGTATAAATCGCAAAGCTCTAGTCTATCCTCAGGAGGATGCATTTGCATCGTCTGTGATCGAATCTGTGGCATGATGACATACATTTCTCTGTATCAGACAATAGTACGTTGTTTTAATTTACATTACATTCAAGCATTTGGCAGATGCTTTTATTGAAAACAGCTTACAGTGCATTTGATTAGATTTTTTGTGTAATCAGATATAGTTTTATTGTCACTCGTGAGGGAGACGTGTGTGAACCTGGTTATGTGTGGTGTACTCCACTTGAATCCTCCTGTGGGATTTCTCGTTGTCAGTGAGGTCGTAAGGCATTTTCCAGTCCACGTGGAAACACTCAGGCCGCTCCGCTGACGGTCCAACATGTGTTATCGATGGGGGATGAAGTTTCACTGTAATATTCACACAGAGTAATGGAAAAAGACAAAAAGCAGAGAAGATGAGCTTCTTTATTACATCTTTAATAATATATTTAAATATTGAGCAAAAGCTGGATGTCACATTCGGCCAACATCCTACTTGAAACCATTGTGATAAAATCACTTACTACCTTTCTTAAAAATTTGTTCCAATCTGCACAGTTATCTTTGACGTGGAAGTTTGGCTGCAGGACTTTATTAATGCAGTAACAGAAATATATCCACCAGATAGCCCCATCAGTGAGATGATGGCTTTATAGCTCATATAGCTCAAATAAAGCAAGATTATAGATTTTATTCTCCATATATTTGGTTTGAAAGCCTCCAGAATGCCACTGTACTGTAAACTTCAACACGATCAAACTTGAACCCCCCAAAAATTTCTGAAGCCAAAAGAATTTGCTATGCCACATTAACCACCACATTAAACACCTGTATCAACCGGTACTTTGACTATTACAACATCGGAAAAAACATTCATCCCGTAGGAGCACACTCATGGATGAAACATAACAAAGGTTTAAAAAAATGTATATACGTATTTCTTAAATTAAGTATTCATTCATAAATGGATATGAAATATTATTGATCATGTATTTGTTTTACCTTGATTGACCCCATTGAAACAGAAGGGTGGTGAGCGTATGGATCCAGAGACGGTGGAGACCACCACATCGGCACAGAAACAGTGAAACGCTGACTTGATGGGTTGAATGGAGCATTGATACCCTCTGGTGTCACAAGTCTCCTCACAGATTAAGCTTTCTTTAATTTGACAATCCGCAAATCTGTGCACAAGAACATTCACAAATGCACTAATACATGTTTGGATCTGTGTCTGAGAGCAAAAAAAATTCCACAAGCCCAAGGGTTTGTCAGCAAACTGATTTCAGTTATATTTTTTACTGCAATGGATTTTGTAATGTTTTTTTTCTTCTGCAGAACACAACAGAAGATATCCTGAATTATGTTGATAACCAAACAACACTTCCACTATATGGATACAAAAACATTTCTCAAAATATCTTCTTTTGTGTTCTGCAGAAAAAAATGTTTCAAAATAGATTTGAAATAGATTCAAAAGATTTTGAATCACATAAGACTGAATAATGATGACTATTATGACCAACTCAAGAATCCTCATCCTCAAATTGTTCCATATCCTCTCTATTATCCGTGAAACACAGACGAATAAATTATTAATTGAATAAATTGAAAATTAACATCAACTAAGGCGTTTATAATTTGTATTTGTGGGTGGACAGTTTCTTAAAGTTCTGCCATCCCATGATGCATCTTTGATCTGTTGTTTATCAAATCAGAGGGTTAACCACCGTCAAATCAAGAAAACAAGTGATGTGTGCATTTTTGCACATATCGCTACCGACATATTATCTTCTGCAAATCTTTAAAGAAAAGAGAGAAAAATGTTCAGTATGAACAATTTCAAAACAAGACTTAATTTAGATGGGAGTTAGACTTGAGTCTACACTTGGGGCAGTTTCCTAAGTGATAGGGCCTAAGACTAGTCTTAGAATAAAACACATGTCAGGGCTGTCTAAAATTAAAATAGCTTGCAATGACATTTTAAAACACATAAGTGCCCATGGTTCGTCTTAAAATGCACACCAGTAAAGCTTTTTGAAAGGCATGATTGTAAAAACTGGCCTAGTCCTGGTTTATGCTAATCCTTGTCCAGGAAACCAGCCCGATGTTCATCATTTATCAGTCTTGTTTTAAAATTGAAACTGCTCAAGAAATACTCCTATAGCTATACAAATGACAGCACTATAAACTATGAAACATGTCACCAAAGGGAATTGACGGTTGTAATAATGCTTTAATATTGTTACATTTGGCAAAACTGAATACAATGATGCTGTCAGAAAATAATATGAGATTCTGATACGTACAGGTAATATGGTACTGAGTACTGTGTTTTTTTCACCATGGTAGTTTTTGTCAGTGTAGAAAGTGTCTTACTTGTTAACTCGAAGTCTGTAGCTACTGTTGTCAATTGCATGGTCACTTGTTTCCCAGTAACAGGTAATACTGGTGTACTCCAGGATCTCACACTTTGTGATCGACAGTGCTGTGAGAGGTAAAGAAATGATAAACGAAAATAACATTTACCCATATGAAAGAAACTGATGAGATCTCTTTATTATCAGAATTGTTTCTCCAAGACATCAATTACATTTCCTTTCAAGTCTCCATTCATCTCTGATATTTCTCCTAGGAAAAAAAATCAATCTCGCACATGTCTCCATTAGAGTTTCAGAAGAGATCTTAACAAAGTCACATTCATTTTATAACGCCATACGGTCATGGTTTCACACCAAATGTTTAAACATACAAAACCACTTCAGTTTAATTAGAAATTTTAGCTCTTCAGCACCGATTTGACACACCAGACATTAACACACACACATCAACACTTTCGATCATCCCAGGTCTTTGTGTGTATTTAATCCACATAGAACACACAAAACAACCCCCCGCACAGATCAGGTTTCATGTATGTAAAGGCCAAGAAATCATCCACTGCTTGGACTTCCAAGCAGTAATGTGAGTGGATCAAAACAAACATTTTCCAGAATATGAACTTAAATACTTTTTTAAAAATACAATTATCAATAAACACATACACAATATGTAGGCATATGGATTCAGATAGATATATATGTGTGTAACATGTATTTTTCTTTAGTGAACATGCTGGCGCTTTAACAAACTAAATTTGTGTAAACCGTATGCCTATTCTAATGTCAATAGAACTGCAATGGCGGGTGACAGTAGGAGTCGATGGTGAGCCAAAGGGAGGTTCACCCATACATGAAGAAGTCACATTGCCGGTTGGGAAACACACTCCTGTGAAATATACAGATTTCAGATTGTTGTGTTTATTAATTGTGCAGGTAAGATGAGTTTGGTGGTATTGCAGCTTATGTTCATGAAATATTATGATGCGAATTTCGAGTGTTTTGTTTAATGCGTATATGTTTGTAATGGACATTATTGACCGCATTAACGCACAAGTGGTTGGTTTGCGGCCGTGCTGCCGGAGGCCACGCAAGGTGTTGAGGCATGAAAGAATCTACGAAGTCGACAGAGAAGATAATAGTTCAAAATGAACACAATATTGTTTGGAAGAGAGAGTAAAGTTGTACGAGTGTTAAATGTGTTTGTGTTCTCATTGTTGCATCATGCATATCAGAAGATTGTGTAAAGTGAGTTTATGAAAAGGGAAGTTTCACTCATACTTGAAGGAATCACACTGCCGTTAGGGAAACACACTCCTCTGTAATTAATAGTTTTCTTGTTGTGTTTATTCATTTTGCAGGCTGTGACAGGGAAAATAAATGACATTTTATACCACCAGAAAGATCTTGTTTCTGTGTGTATAACAAATTTTCCAAGCCAGCCAGGAGTGAGCTGCTGTGTGTATGCTGATGAGGAGAACAGCTCCTCAAAGAGACAAACCTAGAAATTACAACACGAAGATGTATCAGTAAAACAATCTTAGCAAAGCGATGGTAACAAGCCTGGGCGTGTCAGCTCGAAGCTTTCGTGAAACTTGTAACCTTCCAGTGTGGTGGTCGGGGTTCCAGAGCTTTCGTGGAGAAAGATGGGTACAGCCCTGATCGGTAACTTTCACGGACGGGGCCTTAGCTCTCTACTGGCGAGAGAACGTCCGGCTCGGGTTTACACCGGGTGAGCGCAACTCTCTATCAGAGAAGCGCTGCAGAGGCCACCTCCTTCCCTTGGGGAGGAATATGGTGGATATAAGTATGGTCTCGTCCTTGGAGGAGAACGCATGGAACGTGCGGACTGGGTAGTTAACCGCGAGGTTGAGGTCCACCTGGGGAAGCTCATGGGTTCCCATGTGTGGGAACCACTGTCATGAGGGTATAGCAGACGGAACAGCCCACGGTGGGGGTGTTACTGCGTCTGATAATACCAGGTCCGGTTAGAACTATCTGTGATAGGTCATATGGTATCCCGGCCTAAGGGGGAAGGCTGCTCTGCCCAGCCAACCCCCAGGGGGTGCTTGCTTAGTGATGGATGGAATGCCTGTTCTTAAACAGTGTCTGGGTAAGAAGGAAGGTTGGTGAGGTACCAATTTTCTTAGCCATGTGTTTGGGTAAGAAGAAAAGGTAGATGGCACACTGACCCAACCTCTTGGAGGGTGGGAAGGTGCTTTCGCAGGCATCCGCGCCCCGGATGCCAGTCCTACATGTCGCCACGCAGGACGTGGGCTGACACCGGGTTTACGCCAAGGTTGTTAACCCCTTGCGATGGTGTTTGGGCGTAGCCCAACCCGTAGCTCTACAGATGTCTGATAGAGAGGCGCTTCTGGCCAGTGCCCAGGAGGATATACCCCGTGTGGAGTAAGCCCTTAGTGGGCATGGGAGATTCTGAGATCGGAATGCCGTCGTAACGGCATCCACGATCCAGTGCGCCAGCCTCTGCTTGGAGACAGCCTTCCCCTTCTGCTGTCCTCCAATACAGACAAGGAGCTGGTCAGAGCTACTAAAGCTCTGCGTACGGTCCAGGACACAACACGGATGGGGCTGGGTCTTCCTCCCCGATGGGGAGCGCCTGCAAGTTCACCACTTGCTCCCGAAGGGGAGGAGTGGGAACTTTTGGGCACGTCTCCGGGCCTGGGTCTCAGGATAACGTGAGAGTTACCAGGGCCGAATTCAAGGCAATCCGGGGACACAGAGAAAGCTTGAAGGAAGCGAGCATCAACAGGGGGGCCGTCTTACTCAGGTGAGGAAGATAGGAGCCTCTGAGGGGCTCTTGGACCCACTTTAGGGTCCCAAGAGGGTATGGATCGGAGGTGAGGCGGATTCCGCCCTCTCGCGCCCGTTAGGAACCTGGTGACCAGGTCGTGTTGCCCTAGAAACTTTCCATCAACTGAGTCTTGATGAGTGGCGATACCGACTACATACACTTTCAGTGTGGAGGGGAGATGTTAGTCTCCAGTCTCGTAAGAAGGACAACACAATCCTGATCGAGCACCTCAGGGGGTCTTTCTCGTTGAGAGAGAGACACCAGGACGAGAAGAGGTGCCGTCTAGAGGTGTGTGACCGCCTAGTAGATGGGGCCCTAGCCTAGGTGATGATCTCTGCCGAGAGGGGGAGTAGCCATCTCAGGATCTCCTCGTCCCGTCTAGAGACCAGACATGTGTGTTCGAGAGGTCTGATCTGGGATGCCAGAACGTGTCCTTCCCCTGAGAGAGCAGGTCCTCTGTCAGGGGAATGGTTCAGGGGGAGTTGCTGTCCAGAGCATCAACTCTGAAGCCAAGTGCGGTTAAACCAGTGCGGTGTAACCAATACACTTGGTGCTCCTCTTCGCTGAGGCTCCTGGGGGGGGAGGTGTGCTTCCGCCCGTCCCGCAGTCAGCCTGGTGCCAGGGCATCCGTGCCGAGGGGGGCTTCGGTCAGGGAGTATCAAAGCAGACAATGGGTGGTCTCGCGGGAGGCAAAGAGTTCTGTCTGTGCCTGTCCGAACAGCACCCAAATGAGCTGGACTGCGCGGGGGTGGAGTCGCCACTCTCCGCAGGGCATATACTGATGAGAGAGCGCGTCGGATGTCTGGTTCAGTATGCCTGGGATGTGCGTGGCCCGCAGGGAGTGGATCATCTGCTGACTCCACAGGAGGAGGCGTCGGGCAAGTTGTGTTAGCTGCCGTGAGCGTACGCCACCCTGGCCATTGATGTACTCTACGGCTGTCGTGCTGTCCCGGAGGACTAACACGTGCTGGCCCTGCAATAGAGGCCGGAGCCTTCTCAGCGCAAGCAGCACAGCCCACAACTCTAGGCAATTGACATGCCAGCGCAGACGGGGGCCCGTCTAGCGCCCCGCTACTGCGTGCCCGTTGCACTGGAACGGCCTGTGTCGAGGGGATCGAGACATGAAAGTTAGCGTCCTTCAGGTCGATTGCCACGAACCAAACCTGACACCTGATAGATGTCAGGATGTGCCTCTGCGTGACCATCTGAACGGCAGCTTGTGAAGGTGCTTGTTGAGGGTACGCAGACCTATGGGGCGCAGCCGTCTTTCTTGGGAATGATGAAGTGCGGGTAGTGACCCACTGAGCATCTTGGTTTGAGGGACGAACTCAATGTCTGTTTTGCCAGAAGGGTGGTGACCACTACCCGAAGTACAGAGGCGTCCCTGCCTCTGACAGAGGGAGAGATGATGCCCTGAAACTTGGAAGAGACTCTGGCGAACTGGATCGAGTATCCAAGGCGGACCGCACACATTAGCCAGCGAGACAGTGTGGGCAGCTCTCGAGCTCCCAGGGACTATGACAGGGTGACCAAGGGGACGGTCTGCTTCATCATTCCCACAGGGGGTGGTTCATCGGCTGGCGGAGCTAACCATCTGTCGCGGGGTGTCCCCGGAGGGAAGGTTGGCTCCGCATTTGTACCTGCCTGCCGGAACAACGGCACGCACTTTCGGTTTGAGAGTGGTGACAGCTGTCGTATGTGTACGTCCTCACACCTCGCCAGGGTGTGAGGAAGAACTTCAGAATTCCGTTAGATCCAAACTCCTATCATTAGACAAACTAGAGCTCATCAAGGTATGTCTCCATCTGAAGTGCAGCAAACTATCAGGTGAAGGATTCCAAGGCAAATCACGGCGGCGCTAATACGAACATTGGAAGAAATGGAGGAATCTGAAGAGGTAGAATTCCCCAGTGAACTCCGGCTGTTTGTGGAATCGATAGGAAAGCCTGTACAGCCAGAGGATTCATCTTTCGTGCCTGATGAAATAGACAAACTGAGACGGGACTATGCTCTGGAACAGAGACAAGCTGACTTTCGAAGGTCTCTGGAAGAAAAGATTGAGGTGCATGAGGAAACGTTCCAAAGTAACAGACAAGGAACAAGCAGGAAGTATGCTGTGCCCAAGCAGTCTGACCCAATGCCTGAGGCGACCCTAAGGAAAGAATTCAGAATCTTTCGACAGATCTGGGAACCAGGCCAAAAGGAATAGCTATCATACACCAGTCTGATAAATCAGATAGAGTCTGAATTGAAGAAGGGCTTCTCCGAAATGAGATCATTGAAGCTGTCATAACAACTGTGAATCCGGGCCTACACCTAAGAGAGAGCTAGAGATAAAAAGAGACCTTACACTCCCCACACTGATGATGATCCTGAAAGGACACTACAATATTGACTCCTCATCAGACTTGTTACACAGGCTCATGAATATATCACAGGAACCCAAAGAGTCTGCCCAGAACTTTCTGTTTCGAGCTATAGACGTCAGAGACAGATAGCTGTTGGAAGTCGGGAGATGAAAAAGAGGGAAAACAGTTCCCTCAAAAACAGCAATGCAGATGATGATGGTCTCTCAAGAATGCCGCTGGCAAATGATCAGTACATGAAACTGTGTACAGAAGAGGTAAATCAAGATATTTTCAGTTCTACAGTGCAACGTGTGATGCTACCCCTCAAAGATGCTCCTCTGTTGATCAGTGGAATGGACATTCAGCCATACGATTGGTGGATAATGAAATCTCACTGCCTTCTAATCGTCTTTCACATCCGGTCATTAGTCGTGCACTGGAGTACAAAAAGTACTACTGCTTTCGGATAGGTCACACTCTCATAAAAGAACCTAGGATAAGATATTCAATTAGATTACAATATATGACTTATTTACCTTCAACTAAGATGACTAGTATAAATAAACTACCTAAAGGTTTAATCCTTGCACATATTAATATATGTAGTCTAAGGAACAAGATTCAAGACCTGTCTTTATTTTTACATGTAAACAAAATAGATATACTTATGATTTCTGAAACTCATCTGGATCACTTCATAGACAATTCAGAGGTTGATATAGGAGGGTTTTCAATTTATAGAAAAGATCGAAACCGGTTTGGAGGTGGTGTGGCCATTTATATACGTGATCATTTTCCTGTTAAACTAAGATATGACTTAATGTGTGATGATGTTGAAGTATTATGGTTACAGGTACAACTTCCACATTTAAAACCGATTATTATTGGTTGTTGTTATAGGCCACCTAGTGCCAGGATAGAGTATGTAAATGGTTTATGTAACATGCTAGACAAGGTGACTGAGGAAAACAAAGAACTATACTGGCTGGGCGATCTAAATATTGATTGGCTGTCGGATATTTGTCCTCTGAAGAATAAGCTTAAAACTATGACAGACACCTGTGGTCTATCTCAATTAGTGGATCAGCCAACAAGAATTTCTAGTAACAATACAAGATCTTTAACATCAAAATGTATTGATCGTATTTATACTAACAATCCTGATGTGTGTTCGACACCTGTTTCTGTAACAGTTGGCTTTAGTGATCACAACTGTATTGCTGTCTCTAGGAGAACTAAGCTACCTAAATCCTGTCCTAAAATTATTATGAAAAGATCTTATAGGTCATTTAATGAGGAGAGTTTTCTAATTTAATTGGATAATATTAAATGGAATTTGATAAGTGACATTGATAATGTAGATGCATCTCTTAATTTATTTATGGATTGTTTTATGAGAGTTGTTAACAATCATGCCCCATTAAAGAAATTTACAGTTAAAGCCAAAAGTGCTCTGTAGTAGAGTAGGCGGGGCGAGACCGTGGCTCGAGGCCGGTAAGTAATTGTTAATTAGCGCCAGTGGTGCGCGCACCGGCCTCTCATCACGTAGGAGATTGGGAGCATATAAAAGGAACAAGCGACCGGACCGTCGAAGAGAGAGGACCGGGCCCGAGCTTGTGTTTGTATTGTTTTAATGTTGTTGTTCACCGGCGGTGAGGGGCCGCTGGCTGTTATATTATGTTTTGGTTTGTTTGTTTGTTAGCCGGCGGTCGTCCGTGAGGGACAGTCGGCTGTTATATTATTTATTAAATGTTTTTTATTGTCTTCCGGTTCTCGCCTCCATCCTTCCTTTCAATGAATCTCGTTACACTGGTGCCGAAACCCGGGAGGAAGGAGAGACATGCTGTCTGAGTTCCCCGCTGCGGAGGGTTCTCGCGGTGCTGAGGAGTTCGGGCAGCGCGGACGAGGGACGTCCGCCAGCGGCTGCCCGAGGCGGTGGTGCTGGAGTAAAGATTCGGTTTGGACGGAGGGCTCGCTGCCGCTCTCCTTGGCCGAGGTGGGATGGCTACAGTTAAGGTGAGGGAGCGGAGGAGTGGTCGCCGCTTGCAGTGTGCCGGAGCCTGCTGCCTTCCGCCAGCAGGAAGCGGGACACTCCTACCGGCTGTCCTCAGCCAAAAAGCCATCGCCAACCGCTAGGAGGCGGAGGAGGATCGGGCCGTCCACCGAAGGTCCAGCACCGCCGCATAGCACCTCGAGGAAGACCCTCTCGGTTGGGTTGAGAACGAGCGGCAGCATGTCAGGGAACCGGACTATAATTTTTTTTTTTCCTCTCTCCCCTCTCTCTTTCCGGTCGCTCCGAGGGCTCCCGTCTCCGTTGTCTCGTCCCGTCGCTGCAATATAGTAAATTATCTTCACACTCCATCACAGTAGGTGGCAGTTTGCACCTGTATGTAGGTTCGCAAACTGCCATTAAACCAAAATAAGAAGAAGAATCATCCTTCTGATCCAGGTAAGGGAAACTACTATAGTGTATGCTCTATCAGTAGATACAGAACAGAGCTAACGAGATGTTTTATGTGTATGCTTGAGCTTTGCTGTTCAAACTGATCAGCATAATTTTTTTTGCGCCAGATAACTTTTGGTTGTTGCAAAACACAGTTTGGTCAGCATTTGGTTTACTATTCAGCTCAAATATGCATGGACGTTATTGTGCAACACATCGCTATGTACTGGATGTGGTTATGATGACAAAAAAGATACAACTTTACATGAAGTTCCCTTTCGAGAGAGGTCTCTCTCCATTGCGTGAAATGCATCGGGGACTCCCCTTCTCTAAACCTAACTGAAACATTGAATTACGCCAGTGGAACTGAAAATGAAACTGGCCAATGTGGCCAGACGGCGCTTAGGGGCGTGGTCGCCACAATATATATTACATCGTCTGGACCACATAAGCTCAGAGATGAGGAAGAACTAGGATCCTCCCACTCGTGAGCTCCAGCAAACCCGTGTTAGCCTTTTGTTTCCGGGCCCATCAACCCACAGAACATGCATGCTCACTGCAACAGGGTAACAGGGGGGCAGAGACCATTCGCAGAAATCTGTATCCAAAGCAACTGACAAAAGGAAGGGAAACAACCAAGAGTCATTCTAGTCAAATCATTGATTTGTATTAATATGTTGTATTCTAGCCTGAAGCAAGACATGTTTGATGACTTAAGTATGCATAACATTTCTTCATTGGTGAAAATATCTTCATATTATATTCTTAGTAAGGTTAACCAAGAAAAAATACTGCAGTATTCCATTTTGCTCAAATTGTCTAACCGTCCGAATTAGTCTTTCCATTCAGTTCTGCTGAACTTTCTTGGCATATAATTGTCTAAACCCTACATAAGTTAACCAAAATGAATGTGTGAAATGGGATCAAAACTGATTTGCATTTAATTTCTTTATTTTTAATCGCAGGGAGCTGCTGATATATTCAGACTTGTAGAGAGTGAAGCCAGGGCCGGCCCTAGCATTTTGGGGGCCCTAAACTGATCACAAAATGAGGCCCCCAACATCATCTTATGTACACAACAAACTAACCTTACACAGATTATATCACATGTACCTAATTATATCTGACAATATCAAATTAACAATACAACATTATCTCTTTATGGCTTTCCTATAGCTATAGCTGAGTGGTTAGAGCATAAGTCTAGCAACTCCGAGATCATGTGTTCAATCTCAGAGATTGCACATTTACGCTCTTCTTGATACTTTCTTTTATTATCTTCTTTCCTCTTCTCTGCACGAGACTGATATGGCCGCCTTTTCATTTTTAATCTTTGCACAGTTTAAAGCTAACGCACATGATGATTGTCACTTACACAACGAGCAAGTCAATTAAATTTTCACGCACGGCAGGGCCCCCCTAGTGGCCACGGAGGCCCCATGCAACTGCTTATATCGCTTATTAGGTAGAACAGGTGTTACAAAATTGTCTGTTAGCCGTGATATTTTGTGACCGCAGTAGGGGCTGTTGTCACTGTCGACAATTCTCTACGCAAAGAGCGTAAATTCGGGCGAGGATGGGCTTTGTGCTCGTGCGCAGCTTTTTAATCTTGGGCAATAACGCGCTTTGTTCTCGTGCACGTTACTGGGAGCGGGCTTTTCGGAAAGTCTGTTTAGAGTGCTGACGTGACGTGAGAGGCTGAACACGCCGATTGAACTGTACAAAGCAGGATCATTTAATTCCTCTACTGATTGCGTTTGGAATTATTTTGATTGCCATGGTAATTGTTTTATAGCCAACATGTAAGTGTGTGTGTATGTATATATATATATAAATATATATATATGTGAGTGTGTATTCACTTTTACACAAATAATAGAACAGCAATCACGACAATGCTAAACGTTGTCCATTTAAGAAACATGAACATCAATGAGCTTTGTGTTATACATACATACATGCATTAAAGGCTATAAAATGTACATAAGAACATATTATAAAATGATATGTTCATAATGTACAGAGTAACCTTGTAGTAGCAGGTCACCATATCTCACGATGCACGGTAACGGGCTAAAAAAATCTGTTACCTTCCCCTGTTATACACAGAATAGCCTTATTGTTCTCCATATTCACTCTTTTGACATCTAATGCCTTCTATGTCTCATCCTGAAGTGCATTTAGCTGTGATGAGAACAGTGACAGTCCTGCAGCAGGTCACCATTTTTCACCATGCACGGTAAAGGCCTAAAAAAATCTGTTACCTTCCTCTGTTTTACACAGAATAGCCTTATTATTCTCCATATTCACTCTTTTGACATCTTATGCCTTCTATGTCTTATCCTGAAGTGCATTTAGCTGTGATGAGAACAGTGACTGTGGTACAGCAGGTCACCATATTTCACGATGCACGGTAAAGGCCTAAAAAAATCTGTTACCTTCACCTGTTTTATAATATATGGGTTAACTTTCTAAAATGAGTGACAAAAAATATTGACCTATTTCATGATATTCTCTTTTTTAGCTTTACCTGTAGGCTATCCACTTTCTGTATGTAATGTTTTTTGAACGTTCTTTTTTGGTTACCCAAAAATAACCAAATGGGAACCAACATTAGGAGAACTATCTGTGTTTGCTTTCGTTAACTTCATTCTAATTGATAGAAATTTATTGTTAAAGATGTTGTCGATTTAGTGTATGACAGTATGTTGTACATACATTTGAAAACAGTTTAATGCATTTTTTCAATTTTTTTATGAGCATTAAAAAACTATCTGGAGCTCTCTGACCTCATTGCTAGCTATGAATATGATAAGCCAAAATTTTGCGCCACTAAAGTCACACCGTTTTTGGCTGAGACATGTGATTATATGTTAATATAATATAATCAAATATAATAATAATATTATCAAATGTTACATTACTAAAAATACAATACTGTAATAATTTAGTTAAAAAATATGTTTTAATTTGTGTTTAAGTTGTTATAAATCTGTTATAAATGCTATCAACATCCTTCCATGAACTGTTGCCATGCATGCATAATAAATATTTACAAGATGGGTGAAAAATATCAAATAATAGTGATCGATGCTTTTGCAGATTTATAACAACTTAAACACAAATACCATGGTTAACAGTTATTGTAGCAAGACTATATTTATAGTGGGAATAATGAATATTTGAAAAGCCTATAGCCATATCCACTAGTGTACTTTTCTCTGAGGTGCTAATTAACATTATCTACCAATGATACGAAAGTTGTTAGCTCTTTTCAAAATGTAACGCAGCTGTCTATCAGCATCTTTGGGATATTCCCCTTTTAAAAGAAAGTTCTTCTGCTCCAGCTGCATGTTACCATCCATTTTGCACAGATATAATATCAGGTGCCGATCACGTTAATCTGCTTTCCAGTTGGTGCAAACTAGCTAACGGAGCCCCTACGTGATTGGCATGTGCGATATGGGGAGATGGGAAGAATCTTAAAAGACTTTCCGAAAAGCCCGCTCACAGTAACGTGCACGAGAACACAGCGCGTTATTGCCCAAGATTAAAAAGCTGCGCACGAGCACAAAGCGCATCCTCGACCGAATTTACGCTCTTTGCGTAGAGAATTGTCATCAATGACAACAGCCCCTACTGCGGTCACAAAATATCACGGCTAACAGACAATTTTGTAACACCGGCACTGAGTAAAGCTGAGGAGAAGCGAGAGGCTGCAAAGCTGTTCTTCACTTGTTGAGGACAATATTTAACATTCTCCGCAGACACAGGTATGAAAGTGTTGAATTCTTCATGTTATTACTCCCAACACTGAATATGTGATATACACAGCATACTTTTCTGGATGTACGTGTGTCAAAAACAATACTGGACATAAACAAAGAATGAGAACTGACCCAATAAATCTTGATTTCATATAGTGTTGTTTAGTCATTTTAAAAATGTTGCTTAAAACACATGTAATTTGGTACAGGGGGTGCAGGCGAAGTAACAGTATAGTCTAACCTGTGGTTGAGCCCATTGCACATTCAGACCGAAATTTGCCTCCGAAATTTCCGCACGTTAAAAAATAAATACAACCTCACGTGTCAATCACATTAACACATTGCCTCCGATATTTTAGTCCGTCAAAAAAAAAATGTATTTGATTTTCTGCGTTTTCGCATCTGAAGCAAGCATTGTGAGTGCCCTTATTACAATTTAGAGACACCGTACAAACGAGAGCCAAATACGAAAAAAAGCATACGAAATTTTCGGGCTATATGTGCAAAGACCTGTGTACCTATGTCTAGATCATTACAATCCTCTAATGAAGCTAATGAACTTCGACCAACCTCACAATCATTATATAAACACGCCAATGTTCGATTTTGAGTGCATACATTACGCCTGTTTTTGCGTGCATATGATTCGCCAATTTAGCGTGTGTGCATATTAAACAGCAAATTTTCTCATAAAAAAGTGCTGCTCTGCAACCAGGTCCACGCAAACATTGGCGTATCATATGCACGCAAAATGGCGTATATTACACGATAATGCAACAGAGTGTTATTTAAACGCAATTGATGAGACCGGGTTGTATTAAAGCTCAAAACAATCGTACCCGAGGAAAGGAACCTGTAGGATGCGCACATCCACAGAATGAATCCAGAGAGTTTCATCTCGAGCCGTCTGCTTCGGGTTCCTCCACTTTCACTTCTAGCAAAGAAAGTACGATTGTATGATTTACGTATAAATCAAGCAATATAAACAAATATATTCAAACTGTTTCCTGCATAAGTCGTGACGGAATAGCCGGGAAATATATTTTGGACTGGCGATAAAGCAAATGCTAAACATAAAGATCTTGAAGGTAAACATACGCTGAACTCCAGCTCTTTTGATTAACCAAAGTTGAAATGTAAACATTCTCACTGGATGACAGAGCAAATTAATCGAACTCAAAGCAAATTAGCCAAATGAGTAGAGAAGGATACTTACGGTAGCTTTAGTGGACGCAGTTAAAGAATGAACGAACTGAAGTCTTTTCGAAAGCGCTGACAGCATTTAAGTGTGAAACTAAAGTCCGTGTCAATGACATAATCATAACGGAGGACTGATGATGATCTAATCTGAGGAGACGATCATATGCCCCCAGAGAGACGCGTGGAAAGCTCGTGCGTAAAAAGCGCACCGCAATAATGATTCAAAGCTGATGTCTGCCAGCGCACTAATCAGTATGTGCAGTTTCTATTCTTTTATTATCTGAGAACACTTCCTGAAAATGTTCTGAAAATTGTATAAAAACACAAAAGCTGCTGTAAGCTTTTAGGACAAACTATGTTCTCTTTCTTTCAAATGAAACTTTATTCAAATGACACACAAAGAGAAGAGAGGGTTTGTATCAGGAAAAGTCTTAATAGTTTGAGATATGATTAAGAAAAAACTTGATGATCAAGCTGAAACCAAATGATAAGGATCAATTAAAAAAACATTTAAAGCTGAGCAACCAGTGCATGTTTATGTTGGATTACACCAAATAAGAAGCATTCTGCATGTAATGGCAAATCCCACAGATCACACTTAACCATTAGCAGTGGCTTATTTTGATAGAAAAGCCTGCGGTGCATACAAAGATCATACAGAGAATTAATTTTAGACTCCTACAGAGCAATACATTCTTGATTGACAATTTACAAACACTTGGGTGCTGTACAGTCTCATTCAAGCTCGAGCAAATGCTGCCTCCTTTTTGGGATGTAGATTTGTGGGACGGGGAAAACAGACAATTTTTCGTTTATCAAATACAGTAGAGCTTTCAACATCGTAAAATTAAAATTACATTTTGCTAAACTGGTCGGACAGTATGTATTGCTGGTAAGGTGGTGTTGAAGTATGTTGAACTTGTAGTGGTAAATTCCACATGCCATAAGAAAGGCTTTGAATATTTAGGAAAAGGATAGTCAATTACTAATTGTAATATTATGTGCATCACATGTTTTTCTTTAATCATATTTTCTTCAATTATGTGTAAGAACACTGGAAACGGATGTGTGAGAGAGTCTGAGAAATTGCATTTTGGGATACTGTAAGATTATTTCTTACTGTCCCGTAAAATCTAAGTTTGATTATTCTAAGTCGAAGAGTCTTGTCGATTGAACCTTCAGAGTTTCGGGATCCCGGAGACCAAGAATGACCAGACACAGAGATGTGCAGTTCAATCAGAGTCCAACGTTTATTGAATATAGGTCCAATATTTATATGCATAAAAGAGGAAGTAACATTAGTAATGGAAAATAACTGGACAATGGTATCTCCTTATTAGGCTAAGACAGCATGAATTTCATTTCCCTATTTTCTAACATTCTAGAACATTCGAAGGCAGTATGACATCAATGCGCTCATGTGGCTATTGTCAAGTCTTCGTGGCTGTCGGTGTAATGTCAGCTTGACCTGCCCGGACATGTCCCTTGAGTATACTCCCTATGCAGAAAGCGCAGATGCATTGTATGCATTGTTTCACAAGGCCTGTTATACATTGAGTAGGAGTATTCGTTCACCTAGGCCCACACTTGACCTGATATGACTTCAGATATCATGAATGCACAAACATCCTTGAAATACATTTCTCATAATATGATTAGTGAACAATAATAACTTCAATACACTTCACACAAAAAGTATGGGACACAGACAAAACCCAAATTCTCACAGATACTATACCCAAGACAGTGTGATCTCTGTGAACTGAACAGTTTAGCAAATGCAGCATGTCATCTCAGTATTCATGCTTAAAGTAACGTCGCATACAACACAGAAAATGTTCAAAGAGCATAAATTACGACACATTGTTACGACAATGATTCTAGCCTTTGAGGAAACAGAAAATTTAGTTTTGTGGCGAAGGGGCAGATCTGAGCATGACGAGATCCACGTGATTTGGATATGAAGAATTTAACACGAGAGGACCTACAGGAAGACGCTGAAGAATTTCCTGCTAAGTGATCCCAACATTTAGGAGACAATGAACATCAGATTTAGAGGAAACTAACGTGGCACGTTAATGTGTTGCTTTGATGTTCATGGTTTTGTTATGTGCAAACATTGATCGGATTGTTGCCAAGATGTCCTAACTGTCATGTGGTTGCTGTTTCGTTCTGATAAGTTGCAAGAGTGTTACTAGTTTGTTGCTTACGGAATCAAGTCAAAAGAGCCCACAATTAATATTAATACGGCCTGTAAAGTTGTGGCTCCTTTAGTAAGTCCTTCATGTAAGATTGAATTGCTCATCAAGTGCTTTAAAAGCACAGCCCTCCTCAACAAGTCACATGATCCGAGGCATCGTGTCCATACTTCGAATGATGCAGGATGAGGTAGGCCTACAGCAGATATTACGAATCTGCCCATAAGACAATCACAGATGTCTTTAAAGTGATAGTTCACCCAAAAATGAAAAATTCTATTATCATTTACTCATCCTCAGGTTGTTACAAACCTGTATACATTTCCGTTCCGATGAACAGAAAGATATTTGGAAAAATGTTAGCAATGTTCAATTCTAGGACATCATTCAGAGCCATAGTAGGAATAATAATAATTTTGCATTTTTTTTCTGCTGAACACATAATGAGATATTATGAAGGATTTAGAAAAACAAACAGTTCTGGAGCACCTCTGACTAGATTTTCCTACTATGGTAGTCAATGATGTCCTGGAACTGAAATGACTGACATTCTTCCAAATATCTTTCTCTGTGATCATCAGAACCAATTTATAATTTATACACGTCTGACATTACACGCGGGTGTGTAAATGATGACAGAATTATCATTTTTGGGTAAACTATCCATTTCTTAAAACAAGGAAATTACATTCTTAAAAAAAAGGTGCTTCAAAAGTTTCTTCAAAGCTTTCATAGAAGAACCTTTTGGTTCCATAAAGAACCTGTCTGTTTCAAAAAAAAGGTTCTTTGCTGCGTAAAAAAAGTTCTACAAATTATATAAAAGGTAAGAAAGAGATGTTTTCTTAAAGAATCTTTGACAGAATGGTTCTTTGTGGAACCAAAAATGGTTCTTCAATGGCATCGCTGTGAAGAACCTTTTAAGCGGCTTTATTTGTACATAAAAGCTGTTTGTTTGACCAGTGCAACCACACATTAAGACAAATGATCTCTTTAGCCATGAAATAACCGTTAGCTCATTCCTCATGTATAGTTTAATGAAGAAACACTTACACACACCATACACTCAACAAACACAAAACACACACTTGCACCTCAAGAAAGCCCTGAAGGAAAAACAGTCAAATGATTGTGCGTCATTAACGGTCTCTGAAATGTGTGTTTACACCGACTGTTGAGAGGATCCAAAATTATTAAACAGAAGAGCAGACCCCCCTTCTCAATTGTTCAAATTATACAAACTTTGTCCATTTTATTGAACGCCATAACAAATCCGTGACATTGATCCGGGTCAATAAAGAGAATCTCCCTAATGAGAATTGATTGAGAATCAATAAAGATTTCTTTGAAGTTTGTTCATTTACAAAGAATCAAGGGGATATTTTGACAAACTAAAGACACGTTGCATTGAAATAAATGAAATGTAACAAAGATGGATTTGGATATTGCAGTGGAATTCCTGTCACGCCCTACGTTTATTCAGTGATCTTTATCAGCGGCTCAAAATGGGAAACACAACTTTTGCCTTTAGGGAGAAATTTAGATCTGTAGCAGCCTGTCTTGAAAGCAGAAGAAAGTCTACATAAAGAAGTATTACCTCATTTTATTTTAGATGGGAAATGTTTTCAACAGCACACAAAGGTAAATACAATGACTTCTCAATAAAGGTGTCTTATAATAAAAACATGTTTAATAAAAGATTTTCATTAAACCTAACCGCAAACACAGAGCCCTTGTGTGTGCATTGCTTATTTCACAAGGACACAATACTTGTTTATTCTAGCTATATTGACTTTAGAGCATGTTTAAATCATATTGCATTTTAAATGACACAGACTAAATCATCCTAAAAAACGAAACTCTAAAATAATGAACTGTTTGTACTTCATACAGATGGAGGAACGGCGTGTATTAGGTTTTACATTTCCGTGGTAACGGTAAAGAAAGCTCCAGAAGTCTGGGAGAGGCTGTGGCCGCCCGGGCAGCAGGACTGATGCTGTAAGGGTCATACGCCTCAAACAGGGCCTGACGAGTCTTCGGTCGAGCCAGAAGGCGCAGTCTCTCGCTAGCTGAGGTCTTCAGTATGTGATTTGGAATCGGCCAAGACACCGGCCGGTCAAGAGCATGCTGTGGATGGACCTGTTTCGGAGCTACGAATGGAGGACAGGAAGAAAGGGAGCCAGATAAAGCAAATTAATTATGATTTCATTTGCTGAAGAAATTCCCTGATTAACCAAATAATGAAAGATAATATAAAAAAAATAAAAAAGGATTTAGGAGCAATGACCTAACCAATGCACGTCTGCTTCACATCACTCTCATCACAGCTGTTGTGTGTATTCATCTGCGTGATAAACATTTGCCAATGACTTTAATATTTTATATCTTTATTTATCTGTTTCTTTTTTTATTGACATTCATTTTGAAATTATTTACGCAATATTATAAAATAAACTTAAATGTAAAATGACTACACTATAGACAGTACTGTAGACTATGAAATATTTCTCGAGTGAAATGTGACATTGTTAAACTAGATAAAGATTTTTTTTATGTTCTTGTTTAATGAAATACTGCCAAAGGAATACAGTTCAACTGTTAAGCTTTTGTTTTGTGTAAATATAACATTCTGTAAAGGAGGTTAAAATGAATGCAGATCATAAGAAAAATGAATCATCATCATTATTGACAAATTTTACAGAATATTAAAAACAAACAACAGATAAAAGTAAACAAAATAATCTACAAAACTGTATGGAGTCTATAGGTCAATTTAAAGTTGTGGATACAGTATTTAAAAAGGTAGCATTATGGACTCACAGGCCAAATGCAGTAAACGTGCGGATGGTGTCACCGTGGGAACAGTGACTGTGTGGCCACTTGATTCAGCACTGAAGCTGTTCAACATCATCTTCATCCGTTTTGGCTGCGCCAATTGACAGATCCTTGGGCTTGCTCTGACAGTTTGAACTGCAACACTCCACTGTGAGTCAGCAAGACAATGAAATCGATCATCAGTCATCACTGAGCGGAGAAAAACAAACTCTGGAATGTGCTTGAGGGTTGTAAATAAAGTTGATTTATAACTGAGGCAATTACAAAAGTAAGTGACAAAAAACTGCTGATGACATGTCACTTGTTGCAGTTTTATGGACTGTGCGAACTCCGAGTTTGTAGAACAGGTTTCAATAATGGAAGAATGGTGTGAAGTGAGCTCCTTATTGAGAAATGTTTGTAAGACAAAAGAATACATTTTTAATCATCCAGAACCCTTAACAGAAATAACATTTTGTGATCAATCTGTGGAAATTGGGGAAGACTTTTAAGTATTTGGGAACATTAATCAACTGCAAATTAAGTTTTTCTGATAATGTGGATCTTATTTGTAGGAAATCAAATCAGAAGTTCTTTCTGCTAAGGAAACTGAGAGAATTTTCTTGTCTAGTGGTTTTGCAGTAAGTTTTAGTAGGTTAATTTAGTGTGTTTTAGGCTATAATCTAACTGTAAGGTTTGGTAGAATAACATCTGTTAATAAAGCAAAATTGCAAAAATTTGCATGGTCAATAATATAAAAGACCATTTCAAAATGATTTGATAGTTTTTCTGAATTAAATGTGCGTAGGTAAAATGTACATTTTTGTTTCATTGTGTGAATTACTAATAATTTTCTCCTTGAAAAAAAATCCTGTTTGCATTTATTTGCAGAAACGGAAAACTGGAGAAACAGATGAAAGCAGCTGAAAAGATGCTCTGTATTTTTTCCTATCTCAAACAGTGCACTGGAAACAAGTTCAGATTCACTTTTAAGCAATTAAACAATCATATTTGTACATGTATTTAGGAAAGTTGAACATAATTTATTTTTATGTAATAATAACCTTTTATCGCACTTTTCATGTGTCTTGTCATGCTGTCAGTCTTTCACATTGCTGTTGGGTGACTTTATGTCACTCCTGAGGTTTGATTTAGTTGAAATTCAACAAACACTTGACTGGAATGACCACAATACATCTAGAAATTATGAATAAAGATATAAACATTCAAAACTTACAGTCTCTCACTTCTACCAGTACAGATCAATGATTTCATGATATCAATCTGCATTTCAGTTTCTCATCAGATTTTTGGGCCAGACATGCTCTACAGAATATGAAGTGAAATTCAGCATCATAAGATGAAGTGTTTTTACTTACAGGGACCAGCAGCGGGCGGTCAAGCTGCCAGCCTTCAGCGGGTACACGGGGCAATGCCAGAGAACAGATTCTCTGAGAAGGACATGCATTCAGCGCGGCTCCACTAACCACCCATTCTGATGATCTTCTTTAAAAACAGACAAATTCCAGTATAGACATAGAGTACATAGATGACAAACTGGCCAGGTACATTAACACTGCTGCTTTATTGGAAAGGGGACATGGATGCCAGCATCATCAGCATCACAAGTTTTCCTTCACTTAAAATGCAACTTCCAATAGATTTCACCTGAGAGAACTGGATTCATATTTGCTTATTGAGGAATTACAGCTGCAATTATCAGATGAGAATTAAATCCTGAGACTTCTGTGTCTGAATGAAGCCGGAAGGACCCTCAGTAAATGAGGACTGTGAGAGGTTTTATTGCCTTAAGATAATTATTGTTGTAGTTCGGTTTATTGCCTGTGTGTTGTGTATAGTTCGGTTTATTGAACACTTAAGAGCCGCTGTGGAAGTGAAGTCACTGCTTGGCCATTTTAACGAAGATAAAATGAATACGAGCGTAACTCTTATTCAGATTAAAGTGCCTTGACTTCCGTTGCATGTGCTCATTAATAATGTTTAGGGGTAATAAAGCATGCAAAATGTGTTTAAAACTCCATATATGTTAATTATTCTTAAAAAGAAAGTTAAAAGAAATAAAAAAATATAGGGGTATGCCTGTCTTTATATGTTGACTTTTTTGGATACTTATTTTTGATCGCTCTAATTTATCACATATTTCTGTACTGAAACCATCTCACTAACACGAGTCTTGCTAAAAATCAGACGATGAATAGCCCAGAAAAATTTCTAGATTCAAGGGTTTCCCCTTTTCACCCCTCATACAAAACAAGTTTTTATTCATTTTTCAGAATTAAAGATCTAGTATCGTGCTATGTCACGCATTCGGACTTCTTTACACTGTTAAACGTGCTGGCTTCTCATGCTTAACATGGTCACCTTGTTAAAAAACTTAAAAGTTGGATGTATGACGTAGTATTTTATTACATGATACACTCCCACTCCATTCCAACTTGATTCAGAAAGTTTTTATAATTCTGGATCCCTGTGTCGTCACAAGGATCCTATTCCTTTTATTGTCCATTCTCCCAGAAAAGCACGGTCACTGGTCACTGCTTGTTTTAATCACCTGTTCTCAAAGAAATGGCCCGCTTGTTTGTTCTGGGCGAGCTGCTCCAAGCGAGAAGTCATTTCTGTGGAGACAATTTTAAAGAAAATATATTCAAATAAACATGACGAGGCAATAAAACAGAACAGAAGTAAATACAAATTTAGAAAACATATAAACCCCCCTGAAATTGAAAATGTACGTTTATCGGTTTGTAGAAAGTCCCAGTGAAATTAAAAGTGACAATTCGTATTTTTTCAAGAAATATTGCAGTGCTAATTGTAAATAGCTTATCAATGTGGGTCATTTTCCTTTTTTAAATTCAAGACATAAGTTGAATGTTTTTCCAATATAGAAATGTAAACTTTCTACTGATACACTTGTGACAGTCTGAATGGATGTGGTTTTGGAGACCATTAGTGGTCAAAAGCGTGATTCTTGGAAGTGACTCTCGTACCAAAAGTCGTCGTGTTCTTCTTCGCCTCAGCTGGAAGTTCATCAAGCCAGTAAACTGAGCGCCTAAAAACATTCCAACAAAACCAAAGTACTTAACTTCAGATCTAACAGATAAATGCTCAATTTTAGCACTGGATTCTCGGGACATGCCATACTTAAATGTGCAGTTTTATATTTAAACACAGTGTCATAGAGACCTCTTGTGGCCACGTGTGTACAGTTCAAGCAAATCCAGGTCAAATAGTATCAGATGATTTCTATCTTTTCTTATGTTATTAATGCACAAAATTGACAGTTTAACAAATGTAATCAAAAGACGCACAATAGATATAGTTTTGAAATAACAACATCTAAGTAAAATATAATAGCATGATTTCAAAGTAAAGTGTGCCTTTCTTTTAGAATCAGGAGCTCACACACACACAAAAGCAATTTGACTTGGCGACAGGAGCTCCTAGTACAGAAGAAAGTATACACATGGTGCAAAAAAAACATGTAATTGTTTAAATTAATGTACAGATGTGCTATTTAAAGGTTTATATGGTTGCTTTGAAATCTTTTCAAATTTTAGACTCTTTGTACTGGCTTTTTTATTATATGCCCCAAAAACAAGTCATCCTTGGTCAAGTGGAAATGGATTACAAGGCCAACAAAAAAAGGCCCCAACTTCTAACTTTATTTTTGACACATCAAAGTCACGGAGGACATAATAAAAATAAGGAAAATTTGCACAAAATCTAAAAGTTGATGTGTGTAAATATAGAACCTTGATGGGTTCCAGGAGTGCATGTGCAGTAGCAGCATGTTTGTGTACCTGTCTGGGAATTTAAGCAGGTTAGGTTTGGGGTGAGCGAGCAGGTCTATCTGTGAGGCCATGTCTTATGGACAGCTGAAGCACATCACTGATCTCCTGCTGTAACACACTGAAGACTTTATCTGCACAGATAAACCTGCTGAACTTTAACCTGTAAAAACACATCAAAATATCTTGGACTGAACAGCAGAAACGATTAACTAGAAATGCAGAAGCAGCCTTGAGACTGAATATGCATTCATAACAAGAATTTCCCCTGCAGTTCATTCATTACAGAACACCACAATGACGATAGGCCTACATCAGGGAAATAAGGTTTTATTGTAGTAGCCTAAATTAGTAATTACCATTTATACTACCATATGTTCACAAATATTATAGTTAGAACAGTGAGACAGTATTTACAAAATTAACGTTTGCATTTAGCCTAGCACTTACCTTTCCTGGCGTGTACCTGTAAGCGGAGCGTAAACGCGTTATGTCGTTACTGTAGCAACGGATGACGTAAAGACGCCAACAAGGTGGATAATTCGTTGTTCATTTATGAAGGATCACATCATGCGAATCTTTTAAAACAAAATATAAATATAGGAAAATAAATAAACCTGTGTTTAAAAACAGACGGTCAGAAATGTAAAATAAGAAAGCTTTCAAATATATCACTATTAGTTAAAGCTTTAATAAAATATAAAATGAAACACGTGGGTTTAAAACTATTTTCATTTGGAAGACTTAATTGTCTCACAAGTGCAAAAGACAAATAATTGTCAAATACAACATTTATTTAAATATATAAAAAAGGAATTGAGGTCCTTTAAACAAAACCTTTCTGAGAAAGCTCAGACCAACAACAGCAAGTTTTATGCCTGAAAAATATCATCACGGTCAAGCAATAACAAGGACAACTGGAGAGATCAGACAATAATATCTGAGAAAATTACAAATATGATATATTTTAATAAAAATACAATTTAAAGGGTTGAAATGGCTGGATACTAATGGAAAAGCAGAATGTTTTTTTCGAAATAACAAGCACTGAATCATGTAAGATCAATGTGTATTAAGAAAGTTCATATTAAGAGTCGTCTTTCATTTAATGTTAAACAGGTTTAGTTAAATCTTAACGTGCCGTTATAATGAGGTCATAGAAATACTTTACAACACATAAATCATTAATTATGAAGCTTTAGTTGCTCTTTGTAGAATGTGGATTATTACAGAAACTCTCCAGATCCGTATCATCGCGGGCTATAATTCCCTCCATCTGCTTCTTTCAACATGTTCAGTGCTGGTCTGGATGGGCAAAGTAGACACCGCTTAAATGAACACTTATAAAAATATCAGAGGCATAACATCACAATTTAAAAAGCAATTTGAATGGGAAATATGGTTGTATTAGACTCGATTAATCTTATAATCATTAAAAAAAATGATAGACTAGAATTGCTTTAGAACAAAAGAACGGAAAATGGATTCAACAAAACATTTGACGTCTGATGTTTTTGTCGGAGTGTATGACAAGGTTGAAGGTTGTGTATTTAAATTCTTCATCATAAAACTGAACAGTAATAGGGATGCTTGCCTTGAGTGAGCTTCACTTGTCTTTCAGGAATTTTCTACGGATCTTGCTGAATCAGATCAAAAGGAGGCTGCGGTCCAGGACCAGCTGTCGCCATGGCAACAAGGTGGTTGTTCTTTTCATAGACTCAACACCGAGGAAATGTTATTGTCAGTGACCAGTACACATCACACCTGATCTCTCTTACACATTCAAGCGTCACACGAACGCACGCACACATCTCTCTCAACGCCATTCTGAATCACACACTGTACACACATGTATCATTCAAAACCAATGACAGAGCAACTATCAGAAATATTTACAGTTTAAACAGTGATTTAAATTCAAAACTCTCTTTCAAAACGTGGCCATCCTAAAAACCACAGTTTAATAAATTGCGAACAAATTGAAAAAGATGAAATGCACATGTGTGTCAGCTGTATGATGTAATAAACTTCATCACAAACCATTTCAAACAGCATTTCTCTCATGCGTTTGAGTATTAATTGATCAATAATATTATTTTTGTTATGTTAACGTTTATATAAATGACAATTTATTAAAATTAAAGTCATAAAGTAATAACTGAGCAAGCATAATACCGTTCAACTTGTTAGTTAACTGCCCAAATAAATAGCCCACCTGCCTGAGTACTGAGGTAACTGCCTCAGTAACACCAGCACACACACCAAGTAATTGCAACTGAAGTTATTCAGGCCTAAAAGGGATAGTTCACCCCAAAATGAAATTTTCACCATCTCCTCACCCTCGGGTTGTCCCAAACCTGTATAAACGTCTAAGTTCTGTTCAGCAACTGACATTTCTGGGACATCCTTCATAGAGCGGGGAAAATAAGTATTTGACACATCACCATTTTTATCAGTAAGGGGATTTCTAGGTGGGCTGTTGACACAAAATTTTCACCAGATGTAGCCATCAAGCCAAATATTGAATTCATGCAAAGTAATCATAACATTTAAGTATACAAGTTCAGTCATAATAAATACAGTGAAATGACAGAGGGAATAAGTATGAATCACATGAAGGTAGTAACAAGGTGCAAAATGGCATAGAAAGCCAGGAGATCACCTGAAATCTGTCATTATTGAGAGAGAAATCCTGCCCCCTATCAGTACTAATTGATATCAGCTGCTTTAGTCCTAATTAATGGCCTATAAAGGCTTCTCATTACCACGGAGGCACACAGGAAAGACTTCATGATGGGTAAAAGCAAAGAACTCTGTAGATCTTTGTAGTCTTAACGTTGAAAAGCATTTTGATGGGAAGGGTTATAGGCGCATTTCCAGAATGCTGAATGTTCCTGTCAGCACTGTGGGGGCCATTCTCTGGAAATTGAAAGAGCAGCAGTTCACGACCGGCCACGATCAGGTGCTCCACGTAGGATCCCTGCCAGAGGAGTCCAAAGAATAATCAGGAGAGTTCTCCAAGATCCAAGAACCACTCGGGCGGAACTTCAGGAAGACCTTGCATCAGCAGGTACTGCCGTTTCAAAGAAAACTATAAGCAATGCACTGAACCGCCATGGCATCCATGCACGCTCACCGAGGCTCGGTTAAAGTTTGCCAAACAGCATTTGGATAAGCCTGTGGATTATTGGGAGACTATAGTATGGTCCGATGAAAGCAAAATTGAACTTTTTGGCAGTCATTCTAAACACCATGTTTGGAGAATGAATGGCACTGCCCACCACCCCAAGAACACCATACCAACAGTTAAGATTGTGGGTGGAAGCATTATGGTTTGGGGCTGCTTTTCAGCAAGCGGTACTGGCAGACTTCATATTATTGAAGGCAGGATGAATGGAGAAATGTACCGGGACATTCTGGATAAAAATCTGCTGCCATCTACCAGAAAGCTGAAAATGAAAAGCGGGTGGACATTTCAGCAAGACAATTTTCCCGGACTCAATGAAGTGGTTTCAAAGAAAGAAAATCAAGCTACTTGAATGGCCCAGTCAATCACCTGACCTAAATCCCATAGATAATCTATGTTAAGAATTTAAGATCAAAGTTCATAAAAGAGGCCCAAGACCATTTGTGTGGAAGAATGAGCCAGAATCACTCCCAAGCAATGCAGACGAATGGTCTCTCCATACAAGAGGCGTCTAGGAGCTGTAATCACCAACAAAGGCTTATCTACAAAGTATTAAATAAAGTGTGTTCAATATTTATTCCCCGTGTCATTTCACTTTATTTATTATGACTGAACTTGTATACTTGAATGTTCTGATTTCTTTGTATGAATTCAATATTTGGCTTGATGGCTACATGTGGTGGAAATTGTGTCAATAGCCCACTTAAAAGTCCCCTTACTGATAAAAATACTGCTGTGTCAAAAACTTATTTTCCCCGCTGTATCCATAGTAGAACAGTTTTTTCTGTTCAAAACCAAATGGGATATTTTTAAGCATTTAGATAAGCAAACAGATCTGGGGCACCATTCCCTGTAATTTTTCCTACAATGGTAGTCAATGATGTCCCAGAACTGCAAATTGAAAGGTTTGGAACCACTTGAGGGTGAGTAAATGACGACAAAGAATTTTCATTTTCTTAAGGAGCACTCCGAGCTGCTGTTTTGACAGTGTACATAACTTTTAAGTCCCAACATGACAGACAGAAAGCGCTACACATGCACGCACACACAAAGGTTTCCGATGGGATTTTGTCTTGTCTTGACAGTGTACATCACTTTTAAGTCTCAAGAGGACAGACAAAAAGCACTACACACACACCCAGAAGCCTGTTGTGCTCAGTCAACATCGGTGTGCGTGTAAGCTTAGTCACATGGAGATCTGACCTCTTTTTACATTCTGGCATGAAAGCTTTAAAGGAACCATGTTACTATTACAATGGATCAGAAAGAGCGAGACCGAGAGAGAACACTGTCTATCCTCCAGCTCTACAATGTCTCATAATGCAGAAAAAATGCTACAATCTGTGTTACGCGATATTATAATTCAACACATGCTTATTAGAAGACTCATATTTTATTCCAAAGAAATAAAAAGCTGTAAAACAGCAAATAGAAAGAAATCACTACAATGACAGTCATCATAACAAACAATAGATACAGTGTGGATCTCTATGAGACTAGATACCCTGTGCAGAACTACAGTAGTGTGTGTGTGTGTCCCCTTCAGATAAACCCTCCACAAAACCCTTTCGGCTTTCTGCAGGTCAATATTAAAGCTGTTCCTCGTATTCACAATATCACAAGGTTTACCGTGTTAAGAAGAAAATACTAGTGTTTTATTTCTAGAAAAATACAGCCATCAACAGACTGATATGTTACGCAGCTTTAGATTCTCAGATGAACCCGAGATTAGATTAAGTAAACTCAGCAGAGACATTTTTTGGGTGGATATCTCACTAAGTATAGCTCAAACGTCCTCAGAAACCGCCCGACGGCTTGCTGGTAGTGTGGAATGATGGGCAGCATTGTGACAGCTGCACTAAGTGATGTCACTTCCCGTCAAGCACTGGTCTGGAGCAGAAGATGCTCATCACTTCCTGTTCCTGCAGCACTGGATTTGTTAACAGAGATTTGTGCACACAGGGCCATCCAGTGAGTGGAAAGTCACATTCTGAACATTCCTTACTGTAATCTGTGTCGGATCATTTTGCCGTTGGGATGTTAAGGGCTGGGTTCCTGCTCGGAGCTCAAGGAAAAACTAAACTAACACTTTTTCCAGCCAGTGAAACAATCTCTACTTTACACTTTCCGTAAGACTCGCTATACTTCCATGAATAAATTCTTTAAATACTTTGGTTGGCCTACATTTAATCAGATCTCAAATGAGTAGTTCACCGCAAAAATGAAAAAAAGTAGCGTTTAATCACTCACGTGTCATTTCAAATGATTACCGTGAAAAATATAAAAATACGGAATAGCCCATATTGCAATCACATTAAGATGCATTATCAATGACTTTTCAGTGTGTATGCATTATAAGGCAGGAATTACTTCCATGTTTTTATATACTTTTATGAAGTTGACACTTGCAGTCACTTCCTTTTAAGAAATGTCAATGCAATACAGGAAAAAAAGGCCAAAAGTTTCCTATTCTAGCATTCAGATCCAAAATAACATGAAGGTAAATAACATCTTAATTTTCTTTTTTTGGGTGAACTGTTCCTTTAAATCTGGTCGTTGAAGCTTTGGAACAGACAAACAGAATATAATTCTGCAGTTCTCAGTGTTACTCCAGCGGTGCAGTGCTGAAAATAAATTTCAGTTAAGTCAACTTCAGACTGACTGTGTGCTCATTCACACCAAATTTATATTCAATCTAACACTCAAAAAACAAAACTAATCCTCATCAAGACTAATCTAATTGAAAACTAAGCTCTATAATAACGATGGTGTATTAATTCCTGAGCGAGTATGAATGTGTGTGAGCGTGATCAAGCGTGTTTGTGTCTTCAGAGCGTCTGGACCAGCACTGGAAACAGCAGGGACAGATGCTCGGCTCCACGGATGGGCAGCTTTTGTGTGGTGTAGTAATGGATGACTTCAGAGATGGAGTCGAACGGAGGACTGTTCTCGCCTAGGATGAACTTCCCTTCACGAGACTGTGAAAACTTCATGTGCATGAACCCGTGACAACTTCTGCAGAGAGGGACACACACAGGGAGACATCAAGCATGCTTATTCCTTACAGACAAAAGTCTCCGTAAGAGGATCAACACTTTTATAAAGCACTTGGGGTGTAACGATAGACATTAAAATACATGCAATAGCATCATGATATGTGAATTTTAAAATTAAAACTGAAATTCAATAGATTTATTTTACAAGCGTTTAAAATTTCAACTTGATACAGAAGTGAACACATTCTAGGTTTAATCTAACTTTCTGTATTTAAATTATTAAAAATAAAAGGTATTTGCAAAAAAGGTAAATAATCATGTATTTATTATGTTAGTATGTTTTTTGTAGGTTTTTTTGGTGTTATTAGATATATTGTTTAAGTTATTATAACTTAATCAAATCAACTTAAATGCAGTTTGATTGATATTAATTGGAATCCTCAATAAAGAAACCCGATTGAAAACAAAAATCAGGTATTGGAAATTAACTCTTAAAATAACTTTTAATGTCAGGTAAAATGAATCTCAATTCTAAGCTAAACCCTTAGAGATAACATCTAGAAAATCAGTACAAAATAAAAAACAAAACATTCTAAATGTTGAAGTGGATCACGTGTTGGCAGTTCAACCAATTTAACAGAACTTAAAATATCATAAAACTATCTCCAAAGCTCTATAATATACATTTTTATAAATTTTATATCAGTACCTGAGAGACAGTGAGTAGTCGTTGCGTCCCGTCTGGCTCTTTCTCACCAGATAACTGCATTCTTTACACAGCGTGAGCAGTGATTCGGCTTCCGAGCGTGTCAGTGCACCGTGGTACCAACTAAAAAAACATCATGTGATGAGTGTTGTCTTCTTAACTCGGTCTGGCTAATGTATTGAGCAGCGTGTCTTAATACATACATCTGTTTCTCCAGGGGCAGTGCGGGGTCAACCCTCTCACCCAGGATACCGTGAGGGCTGTTTGTTTTGTGTAGGCTGGCGGACCCACAAGATCTGGATGCTCCTGCGGCCCACTGCAACTCGTTGCGGGGAAGTGTGGATTGATCCCAGTCTCTCGCATCGAACGTCGCTACAGCACAACAGTTAGAACGTTAAAGAAAGCATTAAAATGAAAGTGGAAAAACGCCATTTTGGACGATATGTGAGCTGGATCTAACAGAGTTGGCTGAAAATTCAGCAGAAATACATCATCGGTCCGTGTGCCATACCCCATTTAAGAGGAAGCTTACTGAATTATTCATTATTTAAAAATCTATTCAATAGATATCATAATAATATGGTTGTCAATAATTATTCTGGCCTCATGTAAACTCAGCAAAAAAAGAAACGTCCCTTTTTCAGGACTATGTATTTCAACAATAATGTTGTAAAAATCCAAATAACTTTACTGATCTGATGTTTTCCATGCATGTTCAATTAACCATAATCAATTAATTAACATGCACCTGTGGAATGGTCGTTAAGACCTTAACAGCTTACAGAGAGTAGGCATTTAAGGTCACCGTTCTAAAAACGCAGGACACTAAAGAGACTTGTCTACCGACTGTGAAAAACACCCAAAGAAAGATGCCCAGGGTCCCTGCTCATCTGCGTGAACGTGCATTAGGCATGCTGCAGGGAGGCATGAGGACTGCTGATGTGGCTAGGGCAATAAATTGCCATGTCCACACTGTGAGACGCCTAAGCCAGCGCTACAGGGAGACAGGAAGGACAGCTGATCATCCTCGCAGTGGAAGACCACGTGTAACAACACCTGCACAGGATCGGTACATCCGAATATCACACCTTCGTGACAGGTACAGGATAGCCACAACAACTGCCCGAGTCACACCAGGAACACACAATCCCTCCATCAGTGCTCAGACTGGTCGCAATAGGCTGAGAGAGGCTGGACTGAGGGCTTGTAGGCCTGTTGTAAGGCAGGTCCTTACCAGACATCACCAGCAACAACGCCGCCTATGGGCACAAACCCACCTTCGCTGGACAAGACAGGAGTGGCAAAAAGTGCTCTTCACTGATGAGTCACGGTTTTGTCTCACCAGGGGTGATGGACGGATTCGTGTTTATCGTCGAAGGAATGAGCGTTACACCGAGGCCTGTACCCTGGAGCGGGATCGATTTGGAGGTGGGGGGTCCATCATGGTCTGGGGCGGTATATCACATCACCATCGGACTGAGCTTGTTGTCATTGCAGGCAATCTCAATGCCTTGCGGTACAGGGAAGACATCCTCCTCCCTCATGTGTTACCCTTTATGCATGCTTATCCGGACATGATCCTCCAGCAGGACAATGCCACCAGCCATACTGCTCGTTCTTTGCGTGAGTTTCTGCATGACAGCAATGTCAGTGTTCTGCCATGGCCAGCGAAGAGCCCGGATCTCAATCCCATTGAGCACGTCTGGGACCTGTTGGATCGCAGGGTGAGGGCTAGGGCCATTCCCCCCTGAAATGTCCAGGAACTTGCAAGTGCCTTGGTGGAAGAGTGGGGTAACATCTCACAGCAAGAACTGACAAATCTGGTCCAGTCCATGAGGAGGAGATGCACTGCAGTACTTCAAGCAGCTGGTGGCCAGACCAGATACTGACTGGTACTTTTGATTTTGAGCCTACCTTCATTCAGGGACACATTATTCTATTTCTGTTAGTCACATGTCTGTGAAACATTTTTAGTTTATGTCTTATGGTGTTGACTCTTTTAGTGTTCATACAAATATTTACACATATTAAGTTTACTGAAAGTAAAAACAGTTGAAAGTCAGAGGACGTTTCTTTTTTTGCTGAGTTTATATTACCATGTTTTCCCTAATGCATAAAACAAAGGGATGGCCTACATTTGCCAAAATGAGCAGACAAAAGTTATTATTTAAAACTTATTTAAAGCGTACGTAACATGACATCATGAAAATGACGTTTCATGCAGTCTGTTATGTTGCCGTGTTTTAATGTAAGCTGTCTGCCATGTTGTAAGTCCGAAGGTGAATAAATAACGAAGTTATTTGCTTGTAAAAATGTGAGTCGACTCTGAATCACACAAACGAGTCGTGGACGCATATCTACGTCACTCACTATACATAAACGTGTCGCTGAGACTGCCGGGAAAACTTATGTCTCCTCCCCCAAACACTGTCGTACGTTCGTGATGCATGTGTATCATGTCTAGAGTCTGTGTTCTACGGTGTGAAACTAAGTCCGTCTTATTTCAGCTACCTAAGCATGAACGTCTGAGGGAAAAATGGTTACAATTCATTTTTCAAAGAATACCGAAGGAGTATAACCCCAGGGTTGTACTGTGTGCGCGTCATTTCACCGATGATTGCTTTGATAATCTTGGCGCGTTCAGTGCAGGATATGTGAAACGACTATCCTTGAGAGAGGGGGCAATACCAACTCTATTTGGACCTTTTAGCTCCACCGAGTCCCAACCTGTAAGTGTGACTTTTGATATTTGTCTGAACTTCAAGAAATATTTTCGTACCTTATGTCTGTGTTTAGCTAATGCATATAACGCTAATGTAGCGTTATTTCTGGTGTGTTACAGTTTGTTTATCTTGCTATTTACTCGGCTGATTTAATTGTTCAATCCATGAATTCTCAAAGTATTTGTTTCAAGAACTAAGTCGAGTACTATCTGTATTGTAATAACATCTGAAGATACGAACACGGTACACTGCATACCGTGTCAACTAGTCCATGTATAATACTATTACAAGAGAATTGTAAATGCCATTTTTCTTACTGGCATCTGCAGCAGGATGAATTAATTCTCTAAATACTTTAAACGTTTATGAACTTAACAGAATGTTTAACAGACTACACCATCTGACCAATCACATGACACAAGGTTACCGGGTAGGAGGGGCCTGACGGGTGGAACGAATCATTTGAGAGTCAGTCAAGAAGTAAGGTACGAATAACTGCATATAATTACGAGATTAAAGTGTTTTTACACATTGTATGTAGATAAACTTGTTGTTGGACACTCCATAAACCAAAGTAGGGCCTAAAAAAACATATGTTACCTACTCTTTAAAGAGAAAAATAAAGATTCTCTATATTAAACATGCATGAAACAATGTAGCATACTACTTTCCACAATATTATTGCAGTTTGTATGATAGTTAACATATCATTTCCCCAAAACTGCAGAAGCAAGTCCCCCCAGCGATAGTCTTACCGGCGAAGGCTTTAGAGATGTTCTCCTTCTTCCACTCCCAGGGCTGGTCGTACTCATCTGCGGGTCTCTCATCATCTTGGGGAAGACGGCTCTCCCTCTCGTCCTCTGCGGGAGACCCCCGGGGTCGGCTTCTCTCTTCATAAGGGCTGTCGTAAAGCTGCGGGCTGCTTCTGCCCCAGTCTGTGCCATGCTGCAGCTCTGAGAAAAAAACAGTTATATTAGCTCATCTTGTTTTTGTTGCTAAATCCCACAAATAAAACACTGTCCAATCTTGGTATGCGTGTTCCCTGGGGATCGAAACCTTTGCACCGCTTACCAACTGAGCTATAGAACCAATCTTGTATTACTGCTGTATCATTGTAAAACCGATTTACCGTTTATAAATCGTTGGGCTTCGAACGGCTCCATGTAACTGCTGCAGGTTTCTACAGTGTCATTTTCCCAGTCGGGTCTGGGCCGCGGGTCCGGCCGGGCGTCAAAAGGGTCAGAGTAATCTGATTCGCCAACCGCAGGAGCCGAGGGAACCACCTGTAGAAAGAAGAATGGAAGAAAAATAATAAACAAGTGTTGAGTGACTTACATTAAAGATTATAAATAACAGAATCAGCAAATTTGTTGATTTAATAATTTACAAATTACACATATTTAGATATATGCACCGTAGACAAACATTATTTGTATAGCTATACATTCTTGAATATTCTATTTTTTAAAATTTAATCAAGACACTTATAATCATGATAACGATATTATCGTGATATCTGTGAAGCAGCATCAAACAAAAGATATTTACATACAATATCAAAAATCACTCTTATTATGTAATAATGGAACATTGCAACATCTTGATTTCTAAGCATTATTAAAAATTATACTTTGCGTTCATTAAGCAGAAATGTATTTGTATTATAAACAAATATTTTAGGTCACACAAAACGTTTTTGGTCATCTTGCTAAAAAGATGGATCCCAAGATAGAAAAAGAAATCAAAAGGCTAAAATAATTGGGCGAGGTTATGTCTGTGAACCGTAAGTTGCGTGTCTGAGTCAAGTTAACGGATGCATTTCGCTGTAATTTGGATAATAATGCATGTTGAAGGGCTGGAAAGAGAGCAAGCTGAGTGAAGCGGGCAAAAATGTGCCTGTCTGCTTCAGGCATGCATTAAATTAACCCAGTTTAATGAAACATAGATGCCTGAAAACAGACAAAAATGTATATATATATTCACTTCTACTAGCTAGAGACACCGAGAAAGATTCGTTAGATTATTTGAAAATTTAAACGCATTTCATCACATTATGTCCTATAAACAAGTCAACATGAGCCAAACAAAATCAATGGGGTTCAAACTAAACAGATTGAATAATTTCACACAGGTTTAAAATCACATAAGAGTGATGAAAAAATATACATTTTGGGAAAACTATCCTTTTAAAAATCCAAATGGAAATGGAAAACATCAGCATGTCAAAAGTCCAGATAAACAAAGAGACATATAGTGAGAGAGAGAGCGGGCAGCCGAGGGCACTTCAAACCCTAAGATCCCAAGAGCCGAGATCTAAAGCCAGTCCGGCACAATGGGACAGAACCATCTTAGAATAAACCAATTGATCACAGAAAGTTAAAAAGTCATATTTAGACCATTGGAAAAAGGAAAGTAAAAATCAAAGTAAACTAGAATGCTATCGAACCAGAAACGGAAAATACAATCTGGCAGATTGTCTCTACACTGTTGGAGATGTAAAACAGAGACAGATCCTGAGCGAATACAGACTCAGTGATCACAGTCTGGCCATAGAGAAAGGCAGACACTGACAAACATGGCTTCCAAAGGAAAAAAGACTCTTTCTCCTTCACTGTGATCAATTTAAAGAAGTGAGAGAAATACACATTCACAAAATGTCCAAGCTCATGCCAGAGTTTGATAGGTGTTCAGAAACAGAGCAAATGCAGATGTTCCTGGGGGGGATGGGACACACATCAGCTGCTGCTACATTCATCATCTGCTGCAAACCCTCAGAAATACACTACTGCCTCAATCTGTTACATTCAATGCACATATACACTCTTTACTTTATTCCAGTCTCATGTTTCTGCCTGAACCCTACATTTGATATATTTATATTTCATTCTATATTTATCCCTTACTCGGCACCTTATTTTAATTTTACTCTATTGTTTGTACTTATTGTATGTCTTTTGTTATATGTTCAATACTTTGCCAATATTGTAAAAACGCGCAACCATGCCAATAAACTACCTTGAAATTGAAAGAGAGAGATTAAGTGTATTTGGGTTAATGTTAGTTATTCTCCATGCACCCCTGTCTAACCTGTAACATCACACAGAGAAGCTCATGAAAGATGATTGAATTGTGTTTGCGTGTGCTTTGGATTGTTATGACAACAGGAGTCGTATACATCAAGTGCACTAAACATATACATACAAATCCAAACTAAACACCCAATCCCTTTCCTGTGCTCAGACAACGTATTCTTATAACATAATATCTGATATATAGCCAACAATAAAGAGGTATCTAGGTCAGAATAACACTCATTTAAACAAACAAACACCCACCCTACACTGTTCGAATTTATACCGTACAAGAATGTGGTAAGCTTTACAACAATATTGCAACCAAAGATTTTTTTTTAAATGTGAATGTTGCACCTGCACTATACTCGAGTGTTAATATCAGTCATCATTTTTCACATATTAACAACGAAAACCCAAAGAACATTCTTTCACGTTGTCATAACAGGTAGGGAAAACCTTAATATGTTATGAAAGCAAACGATTATTCTTACAGGATCCTGCGGTTCCTCCAAGGTCACAATGTTTAATGGGATCTTGCTACGCCCGAATTCCTGAGATTCCACTTTTATCAGTCTGTGTTTGGGAGACACGATCTTCACCTCCACGCCGTTGGACAGCACTGTACCAAAAGAGGGGAACACCTCCAACGAGCCCGACCTGCTGTGCACCCGGTTCTCTAAGGGTTCGTACGGATCCTCAAAGTCCAGCTCTTTCTGAAGCCGGTAAGCCCGTAGGATCTCACTCTCGGTGTAATCTGGTTTCGGGGGCTGCGGTGGTCCTTTCCTGCTGCCAAAACTGAGCTGATTTCTAAACCACTTTGCCATGGGTCTACAAACAAGATGAGAGAATCCAATTAAACGTTGAAAGAACTGCTTGTGCAGGACTTTATCCTTCCTGTAGAATAAACTCTTGCTCATGTATGGAACACCTAACAATTAGTTACTTATTACACACTGTGTGTCAATAAATGGCAAATTTGATTGTGCAATAACTCACCTTTAATTTCCCCAATGCATGAAAGCGTTAGAACAGCCGACGGCTCCTTTATTGCTCGCAAGAAATTAATCTGTAAAGGCAAATGGACTACTATGGACATGAATTACTTAAAAGCAAGAAGCATTGAAGAAAGGCAGAGTATTATTAAAACCTCCACCCCACTAACAGTGCTGGAAAAAACAATTAAACCCAACAAAGACTTGTTTGTGCTTATGGTTGGAATTGTATTGCTTTAATGAAGACTATAGTTGTCTCTTTGGGTCTGTAGTGGTATTGTGTTTCTTTTTTTGGGTGGGATGTTACCTGGCGGGTGGGAACCAAGAGAACAAAACATTTATGATGTTTTTGGAAAAAGAAATAGAACATGTAAGTCAATGATTCTAATGCATTTATAATTGGACAGTTAATTTAAGATAATGGCCGTTCCCATAAACAAAACAATCAAATCCATAATATTGAAAGAGAAAGTTTAACGCACGCACGCACGCACACAGATCTGAATCTTGGCTAAAACAATCTTGTCAAACCAAAACATGCCGAGGCATTTACGAACAACCCCACTTTTCATTCATCCACGTTTTAGCACAGATAGAAATCTACTTTGAAAATGAAGTGCATGAATAATCATATTTTCATTACATAATGAATTAAAAAAAAATAGATTAGCAAACCGGCTAACACCTCTAAACTCCTCAACTATCGATTAGATTCACTTCCCCTGCCGACATATGAGAGTATAAACAAAAACACTGTGGTATATTAACCATTTCAACAAAATATGACAGTATTTTGATAAAAAAAACGAATAAAAGTATTACATTCCGTATGTAACGTTAACGTTATGTTAACTTAGCCGGTGTGCCAGAGAGCGCGAGAGACGCGAGCAGCGCAAATTTCTCCCCAAAATACTACTGTTAAAATAACATAAACAGTTCAGAAGCAAACAACCACGGAAAGAATCTGAAAAAACTAACCTCTCAGCAACCCATAGATCGTATAAAGCAGATGTAGCTATCAATATTATTTTAAACGAGAACGAAAATGTCAATGTACTGAAACACATGCTTTTGTTGAAAGTAGTTGTGCTCAGGACCTACAGTCTTGCTTAAAACTCAAATGTTAAAAGGTTTCAAAACCCACCATATGCAGATTTTGCAGCAAAGTAAGTTACCAGGTGGGTGAAGGAGCACTCTGCGACGCGTCGTCTGCTATTTGACTCCTCATGTTTTTGTAAAGAGTTTTCCTCGCATATTAAACAAAGTCCAGCCAGCGTTCAATGTTTATACAGAGAGTTTCAGCGACTGCATGCAGGAAAGTGTCTTGACCATTAAAACGGACTAGAACAAAGCCACAGGCTTGATACGTTGGACTTCATGAGGCCGATCGGCGTATGACATCAAAGTATCGCGAGAAAAGAGATCACTAGTAGCTGTTCGACTTGATGCGGCGCCGCAAGATCCCACAAGCGGATGATATCAAAGTACCGCGAGAGCAATTCGAAAAGTATAAAAAGTTTGGATTTGAAACGCTCTCGCGGTACTGTGATGTCATCCGCCTGCCGGATCTTGCGGCGCAGCATCAAGTGAGTAGGCGGCTGCAGTCATGATCCTAGACATATGGGGGCCCTAAGCAAAGCTTTTAGAAGAGCCCTTGTCATAATAGTTCAAACTAGATATAAACATAACTGTAAACTATAAGAAATAAAAATGATAAATCAATTCACACACTTAAACCAATAAAGAAAGCCTGAAAGACAAAAAAACATTAAACTGACAGTATAACAGTTATTTTTTTTATATAATTCACATTTTTTTTATTTTTCATGTAAATGATTCTTTACCTTTAACACGTGGCTTGGAACCATATAGCTGTAAAAAACTATAACACGCAAATGTGGTGTGCTTTTCTAACCAAATGAGTGATACAAAAATAAAGCATGATCAATATATTTTACTTAATTAAAGCTAAGTATACGAAAACACATCAAAAATTATCTAAATGTGATGGCTAAAACTAAAAAATATCATGGGTAAACCGAATACAGTGGATTGCAGTGGTGTGCATCATAGTTGAGACTCACATGAACACTGTAGTTGATTTTGGGCCTGTTAGTCATTCCCTCAAAATGCTATTAAGCTTTAAAGCGGCCGTGGAACCGTGTTTCATGCATTCAGACTTCTTTACAATGTTAAACGTGCTGTCTTCTCATGCTTAACATGAGTTGGGCGTATTCCGTATTTCTGTGCTCGATACACTCCCCCAGCGATCATAGAGGTTTCGGAAAGTTTTTTCTCACATATAAAACTGTTTTGTAACAACTTTTCTTAGTCCTTTATTGGACAATTCTCCCGGAAAAGCACGCGCCACGGCCACAGGAAGCAGGAGAAGGCGTTTTCCTGGACACTTGTTCACTTTATTTGTGTGATGAATGTTATATAAAGTGTGGAATGTGGATATAACGATGGATTTGGAGATCGTTTGAAACTGATATATGGAGCACATGCTTTGGTTCAGCGTTAACTGCCGCAAAATACAGTGTATCACAGACCACATCAGTCACATCTGAAATGTATCTGGTTGTTTTACACGATTTGACCACCAGGAGGTATTGTGAGCAAATGAAGCCTCGAGATATGAACCCTTTTGTGAACCACTTGGCTACCCCTAGTCTCCAAATAGTTGGGACGGGGATCTCCTCTTCTTTTCAAAACAGTCTGAGGACATCTGGGCTCGAAGTTTCGGCATCCGTAATTTCCAGCAAGAATATCAAAGTTGGACTCGTCTGAGCATAAATCACTTTACCATTTTACATGAGACTTGGCCTACTAGACACGACAGCGCTTCTGGAGCATGTTCATATATAATCTCCTTTTCACGGCAGATGTTGTTTACATGAATGGTTTCTGGAAGTATTCCCATTTAGTAATGTAAGAATGATACCCATGAGTGATGCAGTGTCGTCTGATGACCCGAAGACCTCGGTCATCCAATAAAGGTCTTGGCCTTGTCCCTTATGCACAGATATCACCAGTTTCTATGAATCTTTTGATGATGTTATGAACTGAAGATGATGATATTTACAAAACCTTTGTAATTTGACGTTGAGGAATGCTGTTTTTTTATTAAGTATTCCACAATCTTTTCACACAGTCTTTCAAAGATCGGACAGCCTCTTCCCATCTGTACTTCTCCAAGACATTCCTTTTATAGCTAATAGGGGTGTGACTTTTGATGAAAACGCGACGAGATTTCTCGTCGAGGTGAAAAGTTGTTGATGTCAGCATGAAAGAGTGTGAGGCCGAAATTAGCATTGAAGATCACCCAGCCACTTCATAAATCGCATTAAATCATGCCTACATTGAAACATCGCGGTGGACGATGACATCGGGGGGCGGGGTTATATCAGTTTGCTAGATGGCCATCTAACAAAACATTGAAAACAATTATATCAGGGCTCCAGACTGCCACCAAATTGCATTTTGCGACCAGTTTTCAAGACAGTGTACTTTTCAACAAGCATGTACGACCGCACATTTTGAATTATCTTCCAGTTGTTATTTTACGTGGAAAGATGAATAGATCTTGAGCCCGTCACTGATGTTTGGTGCATTTAATTTCAAATGAAAGTTTTGTGATTAGTGTTGCAGAATATTGTTTGAGAACCATGTTGCAATGCAAGCTGCCTATAATACAGTGACTGAGAATGTGCATGCTTTTAAGTGAAATAAAGTGACTGGTAAGTGCAATAAATGCAGTGATTGGTCAAACTGAATTCAATGCAGACCCATTACCAAAATACTGAGGTCAAATCTCAAGGGTAAATCACCAGTTGCACCTGATATGTCGAATAAAAGATGGTCCCACAAGACTAGACTGCATTGACCTCATGTTAGGAAAACTAAAACAATCCACCTGACGTCCGACATTTCTCCTGAGAAGCTCACGATATGTGAAATGTTTCATAAACCAAGGCAGAAAAAGTCAATAGCAGGTAGTGAATCAGGTGGAACATTTTATTAGTCTATTGGGTGGAAACATGAAAAACATCTTTGTGTTGCGAGACTAGTTTATGGGGAAAAATTGTATCTAAGTTTACTAGCCTCCATATACATCATTAAATGCATTTGATTGATTGACACCTATTGATTGAACCAATGTTATACATAGAGTTAATATTTTATTGTAGAGTACATCAGAAACAATAGAGTACACAAAAAACATTGACCAGATCTAATATTTTCAAGCAAAACATCTATAAAATTGAAAGGCCTTTTGTTCCTCCACCTGAAACATTTATATTGAAAAATATCTTTTTAAATGTATGTATGAGCAGACCAGGTCAAGGAAGCCGTTAAGGTAATCTTTGGGTCATGTGGAGAGAGGTGGTTGCCTTTGTACTGAAGATAAACACATTTTTGCGATCACAACTATAGCTCAGTAGGGATGCTACAATGCAATGTGTTCAGACTAATCAGAGTGGCTTTCGTCGCTGTCCAAGTACGCCCCCAACAGACTGAGAGAGGAGCCGTTCTGAACTTTCACTGTCTGGCTGATGGAAGCACCAGGTGTAGCTGTGGAGGTCACGGGTTTGACGGCACCTGTACATGACATTTCAGTAAGAGAAAAAAGTTGAGGTAAAACGATGGAAGCTCTCTGCTCTTGATCAGTTAAAACAAGACCAACCAAAAAAGTAAAATAAATAATATGTTTAAATAGTGTTGCATTGCCTTTATGTTCATATACAAAAATTTGAGTTTTGCCACACAATAAATTGTTCTTAATCGACACGAAAATCTCACAATAAAAATCTTATTGGTCCTACAAATGTGCTTCATTTTCCAAATGATTGTTTATTTTAGTTTTGATAGATGCAGTAGTTTAAGTAGCACCTGGAGCTGTTCGTGTGTCACAAGCCGGCTGTGGTATAGCAGAGGCAGAACTGGCTGGTTTCTTCCTCACAACTAGAGACCCCAGCGCTCCCCGTCCTTTCATCCCCCCGACACTTCTCTCCCAGCTCTCCACCTTCTGTTTCTTCACAACCAGTGAGGACGAGGTCTGCAGAAACCACAGACAGATTAATTAGTGAGAAATGAGGCATGTTAAAGCGATAATAGGAAAACAACAAAAAATATAATGCCCAAATAATATAACATGCACCAATTCAATAACACTTATATAAGAACAAGTTAGCACAATGGTGCCTCAAAAATCATATATTTTTTTACAGTAGGTGATACAATTTGACTGAGTTTCTTTAACGAGTTACTCGTCTGTCAATAACGTAATGTTATATGTGATGTCATAAAATAAAATCAGAAAAATCTAAAATTGTCCTATTACCTGTGGTCCTGTGTTTGTGTCTGTGGTGAGGATGTCTGTGGGGTTATAAGCTTTATGTTTCATGCTTCTCTCTGGTCCATTCTCCCCCTCTTCTTCAGAGTCTGAGTCTCTCAGCCGTTTGACCAAAGCCCTGTCCAACATCTCTCTATGAGGAGAAGGAGTAAAATGACATACTATATTACAGATATACATCTTCTTTAAGCTTTGGCAAATAGCACATAAAATAGATGCATGAAGATGCACAGATGCTTCTGTGATAAAATACTATTATATTTAACAAACAACATCAAGATTTAAAAGTTAAAATTGTTAGGCATTATACTGTTATATGAGGTCTACTTATGACGTTCGCCTGGTCTTTACATCCAAAAACATCGAAATCAAGAAGTAATAGGCTATTTTCTACCCGGGTTTTGAGGCCAGCTCTACAAACGCTCAGTTTTAATGTGCATTGAAGACACTTGGAAGTTTGTTGGAGGTTGGAGGCTTCAGTGAATTTGGTTCGAGACTTAACGTTAGCTCAGGTAACGTCTCAAATGTTACGGGTTTCCATGAGATAGTACAGAAATGTTTCACTCACATAATATTGAAGGCACAGCACTGCTTTTTCATTTTAAATTCTGCACAAGTTCAGTGTCGACATGTGCCTTGTTCACAAAGGAATCACCGGAAAAATGAAACGAACAAACACTCCATGTTTTTCCCACATGAGCTGGAACTTTTTTAAAAATAAGCTTTAACCCCGCATTCCTAAAATCGGAATCCGAAGGAAGGTTATTAAGCGACTGTTTTCTCCATAACCAGGGGTGTCCCAATATTTAGCTATCTTTAACAGCATGTTTGTTTATTGCTTGCTCACTCTATCTGGTTCCGCGCCACTTGTTCTGTCAAGCACTAACCAGTGGGCGGGGCTAGAGAAGTAGTTGTTGATATTTCTCTGTGGAGGTGGTGTTTAATCTATAGATAGGTGCATTCCAGAATCTGGTTTTCACTGGGCCTGGTGTCAATAACAGATGTAATCTCAGCAACAGGGACGTTTTCAATTCTGACACTTATATGATGCTTTCGCGTTAATACGATTCCCTCATATATAACAAAAACTTGGGTTAAAATTGTTAATTTAATGCATGCCTCCATTTAAATAGTAAAGATATGTTTATATAACAGAACCATGATCCAAAGTTAACACTCAACAAGCATTCCGTCTAAAAGTAAAAATAAAAGCGTGTGATAAAGTAAGAAAACATTTACTAACAAATACACAAGTTGACACTTGTGCAATTTCTAATGATGTCTGTTTCATACTTGGTCTCTCGCTCGTCTTCTTCTTGCTCTCTTTCTTTCTGTCTCTGCTCCAACTCTTTACATTCATTGAGCATGACCTCAAAGTTCACCTGCGCCTGCCTCTGATTCAAGTCTTTCAGCTCCTGCAGGTTCTCCAGCACCTCCATCTCCATCTTTGAGTCCCGGGTTCGATTCTCCAGAACCTGTGACAACATTTGGCTTGATTGGTCATAAATCCATATTTAGGCACACACAACAATATGAAAAAAAATTAAAACGTTTGGACATCCTTTATTGTTACTATTATTATCAAAACTATAAAATAAAACAAATGGTGTAAGGGGATTCATCTTATATCTCCCTTTAACCCAAAAACATCCAAACATCTTATCCACACAGACCTTCATCGGGTTATTGAGCTCCTCTTCCTCTCGATCCTGTACAATCTTCTTCTCCTCCTCTTCCATCAGTTTTTCTGCTTGAAAATTACGCGTCGCACCATGTTCCATAGCGTAGTCTGTATTTTCTGGGTCAGTCTATGAGACACATTAGTCAAATGAAGACATATCAACACCTTCATTTAACAGAGACAGAGTTTGTAAAGTAAAGACATTATAGCTCCTACTATTTTGTTAACCTGCAGGTTTGAAAGGAGTCGATGTAAAAAAATTGACAATTTATTTTACCTTAAAGGTGATCTCAGCCAAGCATCTTGTACATTTGATGTAGAAACGGAAAATGGGCAGCCCCAGGTACAGTTCATTCTGAACGGTCTCTTTACGAGCATTGAACTTCTTTCCTTTGTATATGTATTCTCCACACGTTTTACACCTGCAAAACACGTTAGCATTCATATTTTTTTATTTAACAAACTTGATTGATCAGTAAATACATAAAAGCTTTCCTGTGGCTCAGTGGTTAGAGCGTGGCCCTAGCAGCCAATGTCATGGGTTCGATCCCAGGAATTACGCATAGTAAGAATGTTTTGTATAATGCAATGTCTGCCAAATGCATTAAATGTAATAAAACCACAGAAAATTCAGACACAAGTTAAGTCGAATGTTACACCTTAAAACACTTTAAAAAGAACTTCTGCATCCTGCATCTGTTTAGAAGCTGATGTATAATTTTTTTGTATGTTTTTTTACTCCTAGCCACCTTTAATATAATTGCCACCTAAACGATTTCTTTATGTAGTGCGGTCAGTTCTGGTCCTTGATTCTGATTGGTTTAAGCCTGGCTCAGACTACAGGAGTTTTAAAATCATGAAAGATTTTAAATTCTGGTTGCAGCACACACATAAGAAGAAACTTAACAGATTCTCTTATTTAAAATCTTAAACAAGCTCACACTCATCAGTGTACAAATAAATATATACTACACATATTTTACATATCCATAGGATCATACAATGCAGTTTTGTAAAAGGAGCTAATTGTAACCGTTTTAAGGGGTCAACTATTTGTAGATGTTGACATCACATCTACATTTGAATCTCTTTTATAGCACAACAAAAATAGGTTTGCCTTTTGTAAACTTGCATTTCTGAAAAACTTTTAACTCTGTTAAGTTGTGTTTCTAAATAAGACTAAAGGTAGCAGGTGCAAAAATAAAAATGTCTTGATTGGAAGTTTATTTATTTCATAATTGCACATCAAAAGACATTCTAGGACACCCAAATTACAGGATAATATTAAGATTATCATACCAGAGGACACCTCTTACATCATCTCAACGGGAAACAGAAGTAAATAAAGGGACCTATCAGTTAATTTCACGTGCTCTACTGGTCCTATTATGATAAAAGTGTATTTCCACCATAGATGAAGGAGATGCAGCGGCTGTACAACAGGTCTAGAGTGTGTAACTGTACCGTTTTGACTGTACTATGGCGTATCAGCGGTGAAAAGCAAATATTTTTGTAGCAAATAATATCAAGGGATGTAACATTCAATCCTGGAATGCTGTGTCTTTGTCTCTAAATGATTCTCTGTCTGTCAGTCCAAAACCGCAAGAACGTATTTTGAGAAGGGGGTGCTATAATGCTTTTTTGCTAGGGCTGAAGTTATAATTTTGAACGCCTCACATAACGTGATAATATGGTGCGAACTCGGGCCCAATTTAGGTTCTGGACCAGATTTTTTACAAGATTGTCGGGAGGGGAAATCGGGGTAAAGTCTGTCCGAGAATCCTGTAATCTGACCCAGGTTTAAGCCGTTATAATATACCCAGATTTATAACAGCTGACAGTAATATTAGCCTTAATAACACTTTATGTAATGAAACCTTGCTACGCATATGGAATAACCGTTTTATAAAAGCAATAAGCCACAAGAAGCAGTGCGTTACAGTGCATTTTATAAAAGCTAAGGGGGGTTTTAGGCACCCCGGCTTTAGCTTATATAAAATGCACTGTAACCCACTGCTTCTTTCATTTATTTAACAACACAAATAACATCTGAAATGAATGAAACTCCAGGTCTCACCTCATATTAAACGGTGCCATCAATCTGACCACATACTGACGGTCTTTAGGCAGTTTCAGTTTAGGGATTTTAGACGGATCAAAGTCTGGAGGGTAATATTTCTGTGGTAAAAGAACAAAAGATGTTAGTAGTATCAGTTCATAGTGTGACTTTGTAAACAAAACACCCCAGGGTTTATTTTATCAGGTGTCCTCACGGTAAGTACAACATTTACTACTCCAAAATGCACAGAAATAACACTTATTAGTACAAAAACTGCTTATCTTCCACAAGTTGTACAAGAAATGAGATTATATGAACTAATTTACAATTCACATCACTTGGCATGTTGATAGCAATTTAGATATTGCAACGCACATTCTCCAACTACAACAAGAATATAAAATATAAATAAAGGATACTTACGTTCAAAACCTTTCTTTCCGACATGGTTTTCTTTAGTTAGTTAAAAGTAAAAGTAAAAACGACGACGCAGAACCTCAATAGTACGTTAGCAGGCTAGCCCGGCTGTAAACTTCTTCCTCGATTTCACTCACTTTGTGTGTTGTGCTGTGTTGTGTTCCTCTGTCAAGAGATTCAGTGCTGCCACCCCATGCACAGCCACGGCATTACATTACGACCCCTACTAGGATTCTTGACAAACTTAATAAAAGTATAATAGTGATGACAATAAAAATCAAATCCGTTTTATTGCCAATAGTTGTATAGCTGTAATAACAATAATATTAATCTCTGGGACACATTCAACTTTAAAGATTTGTGCTTTCAATCTGTCCTATGATGACTGAGATATGAAGTGTGATAAAGTTAATATTTACGATTGCACACAACCATTACATTTCCAACTAATGGTACAGAGAGTTGGTTTATTTTATTAAAACAAAGTGCAAATTATGTAAACTTATGTGTTCCTGTATCAAGAGTTTTAGTGCTGCCACCACCTGCACAGCCTCAGTATTAAACCTACTGGAGTAATTTTTGATAAACTTAAAATCAAAAATCAAAATCAAAATCAAATTTTATTGTCAATAGTTGTAAAAAACAATAACTATGACAACAATAAAAGTAAACAGACTAGTGACTGGTTATATGTAAATATAAAAATAAAATATATGTAATATGTAACATTTATAACATTTGAAAAAGTATAATTAAAATTAGAAATAATTTACAATTACATTTATGCATTTAGCAGACGCTGTTATCCAAAGCGACTTACATTGCATTATCCTATACATTTTTGTTTCTAAGTATGTGCAATCTCCTGGGATCCAACACACGACCTTGGCGTTTTTAACGCCATGCTCTCACTACTGAGCTAAAGGAAAGCTGAATTCAAATAATTCAAATAATAAAACTGCAGTACACTAAATTAAATATTATATAAAGGGATCTTATCAGCAACAATTAGAACACGTTTTCGTTGCTCAGATAACTTTTTAGTCAAATGTTTCTACCTTTATATAATATAATATGCCTAGTATTAAGAACCCTTTTCCGTAGAACCATACAGCTCGACAAATAATGTTTTAGAATCTTTTTTTGTACCACACGTGAAAGTAAAAAAGTGTGCAGAAAACAGGGTTCTATTTAGACCAGCAGAGGGAGAACTTTTATATACAATCAAATCAACAGGAAACAGTTTTGTTACTTTAAAGCGATTCAGTCTTTGATTTTTATATTAAAGCAGGCACACAATAGAATTAATCATTTGGGCTATAGCATAAATTAATAAGTGTTTGCGAAAAGTGCCTGTTTACATAATTTGGATTTTAATGTTTGAATAAAAAAATCTAATTCTCTGTACTATTAGTTGGAAAAATAAAGGTTGAGGGCAATCGTAAATATGTACTTTATCCCCCTTCATTTCTTAGTCATCACAGGACAGATTGGAAACACAAATCTGTAAAGTTTAATATGTCCCAGAGACAACCCAATACACTCGACAATAAACACATGAGGGAATCAATACGATGCATAACAAGAATAAATTAGCCATATTTGCTTTCCTTAAACATATTGCTTTGAAACGAGTTTTCTCAGCACACATGTTTGGTTAAAATGTGCGTAATCCTGTTGCGCAGCTCAAGGGCGCGCGCATGTTGTTGAGCAGCGCATCATCTTCTGCGCTCTGAGAGACGCGCAAACTGATGCTGTGCCCGAAATAAGATGAAAAATTCGCAAATAAGCAAAAAGTGCACACAAACCTTGATAGATCACGTACAACGTTTGGAGACCTCTTAGATATGAATGCTGAGTTACGTTTGGAATGCGTAAAATGAGCGTTGCGTTGGATTTAGGATGACACGGTATTTGCTTGGCACCGCGATTTTCGTGAAAAACTATTTACCTTCAGCAGTGCCTATCTGAAAAGTCCTTGAATAATTCAATCTTGGATTGGGGATATGCACCATGGATCAGTTTGGCATTTGGGATTTATATCAGAGCAATAAATGGAACATACGTGGACGCACTGCTGCGATTATTGGAGTTTACGTGTAAGGACATTTATTTATTTGCATTTTCTTTTAGAATGTATTATTCTGCAGTTGGTGAAAACAACTTTTTTTGTTTATTTTCATTGTAAGTGCCTAATTCTCCATGAAATTCAGTTTATTACAAAAGGAACCTGCGTTCGGAACTATGTGAAGAAATGTTAAAATACCTTTCTTCAAATGTTTCTTTGCACTCTAGAAACGTCTTGTTATCAAGAAACATTTTGGTTGTTGTTCTAAACTAGACGTATATGTTCTTTGGCGAAGCAAAAATAAGTTCTAGATAGTTTTCTAAGACAGAAACCAGCATCTGCGCAGAGCGCAAGAGGAGATGAAATGTGATTTGTTTTGCTTCAATTGTCTCTATGACTTATCTGTTGGAGCTAAGCAGTCAATTCAGATGGCCTGCAGGCAGGATAGACATGATGCAAAATGGCTGAGCAGTATTCATGACTCCACCCATTTAATGATCCCTAATGGATCTGTTGGTTTCATCAGCAGCTTCCTGACAACATAAACACTGAGCTTTGAGTTTAGCAGGGATCCTATTATTTTCTTTATTACAACCATTTTCCTTTGTTCTTATTATTTGAACTCATGAATCAATTTATGCAGCATTTCTTACTGAAAACAAGGTTGAAATATCTTTGTGAAAGTTGGACCAGTGTGTGCTTGTCTGAATTTTTTTTGATCAGCATTTTCTCCAACACACTTTAGGAGTAAAAACTTTAACAGACATAAAGTGTATGTCTGTTAATGATACTAAAACATCGGTCTTGTGTATTGTATAGAGAGATACATTCTATGCATAAAAGGCTGCAATATTTCATCCGAAGTACCTCCTTAAACCCCATACATTTTGCTTTTCTTATGAATAAATGCAGCTGCGATATAGTTCATCATAAAATTAATTAGTCATATAATCACTATAATCCATACATTTATAATCTCTTAACTACCTCTTGCTGGACTATCATTTACTTGTATGTCTGTTCAAGGGATACTTCACCAAAAAATTAAAATTCTGTCATCATATCCTCACCTTCGAATTGTTCTAAATCTGTAGAAAAGTTTTTGTTCTTATGGACAGATTTTGCCCCCCATGAAAATGACAATGGTTGTCAAAAGTGTCCCAGAACTGTTTGCTGTCCTACATTCTTCAAAATGTCGTCTTTTGTGTTCAACAGAACAAATAAATAATAAAGTAATTTTTCCTATATGGTAGTCAATGGGGGCATGGTCTGTCTTGGTTATAAGCATTATTCCAAATATTGTTCTCTGTGTTCATCAGAAGAAGAAATGTATACAGGTTTTTAACAACTCGATGGTGAGCAAATGATGACAGAAATTTCATTTTTGAGTGAACTGTCCCTTTAATGTAAATAAAACTTCAGTCTCCTATATTGTGGAGAGAGAGAGAGAGAGAGAGAATATACAGTTTAAAACGATTAACCAAATCCTATTCACGTTGATTACATTACATTTGAAAGAATGTGACAGTCATTTAAATCGACATTAACAGACAAAGTAAGACACACATGTTGGCTTCTTAATATTAGTGGACATCTCCTTGATGGAATGCGTTTTAAACCAATGTGAATGGCTAAAGCTTTCCTGTACCTCAGCTGGTAGAGCATGAATGAAACTAGCAATCATAACCTGATTGTTTTAATTCAGTAAATTCAAGTTTACATTAAACATACGATTAATTATTTTAACCCGGGCTTTTGTTATATAAGAGGAAATCGTATTCACGCGAATATAACATAAGTGTTAGAACTGATAATGTCCTTGTTACAGAGAGTACATCTGTTATTGACACCCCAGCGACGGGCAGGTTCTGGAATGCACCTACATATGACGACATTGATGGGTTGAACACCACCTCCACAGAAAAATATCAAGGACTACTTCTCTAGCCCCGCCCACTGGTTCGCGCATTACAGAACCAGTGGCGCAGAACAAAATAGAGTGAACAAGCAATAAACAAACATGCTGTTAAAGATAGCTAAATATTGTAACACCCCTGGTTGTGGAAGAATACAGTCGCTGCATAAACTTCCTTCTGATTCCGATATTAGGAATGCAGGGTTAAAGTTTATTTTTAAAGACATTCCAGCTCATGTGGGAAAACATGAAGCATTTGCTTGTTTCATTTCTCCAAGGATTCCTTCGTGAACAAGGCACAGGTCGACACTCAATTTGTGGAGAGTTTAAAATTTAAAAGCAGTGCTGTGCCTTCAATTGGATCCGATAGGAATGGCGCAGGAATCTTATGTCTGTAAAACGTTTTTGTACTATGCGTAACTATTGCATTATTAGAGATGTGCCCCGAGCATTTGTATTACCTGGGGACATCTAGTCATTTGTATTAATTGCAGAGGTGGTCTGTGATCTTAAGTCCGTGCGAATCGCCATCTCTGTGATTTGGTGGGTTAAATAAGGTTTTAAACAACGTTTGCAAATAATTGAGGCTGCTGTAAAGTGTTTTTGTATAATTTCGGGTGCTGGGTGATATGCATACGTTACTGGGTGTCTCCCGTTTCTTTATTTATCATAGTAACTCTCGTAACATTTGACACCCGATATCGCGGTGATCTTTTTTCCGGTTCACGATCACAGGTCTCAAACGCAGACAGGTACGGTCATATATCATTAAACACAATACAACTATAGGCTATACAAACTATACGCAAAGCCTTGCCATCACATCCGGGAAATAAGTCTGTACATTTTAAGTAAAATCATGCCGTGTGCTTCACTGATGTGGGAAGGTCATTTATAAATCACAGGAAGTTTCCAGATAATACTTAGGCAGTGCGAAAACTGTGAATGGTGCTAATGTGTAACCTAACGTTACGTCTCGAACCAAATTCACAGAAGCTTCCAACTACGCAAATTGCTATCCAATCAAAGCGGGGGGATACTTCCAGGTGTCTTCAGTGCTGCACGCACAAAAAAACTGAGCGTTTGTAGAGCTGGCCTCAAAACCTGGGTAGAAATAGCCGATTTTTATATTTTTGGATGTAAAAAATACGCGAACGTCATAAGTAACAATACAAATGAAACAATATAAAACAATAAACAAAACCACTTCAACGCACCTTTAATGGATTGGGCGACCTCTTTTATCCAAAGTGCAATTCAAGCTCAAGATGTTCCTTGTGAATCAGACTTCTAACTGTTTGTTAACGCAATGTGTTCCTAGTTAAACTACAGGAACACTCCAGTTTGTACTTTTTATTTGTAAATTTACAGCTTAGTTGCACTTTAGGTCACTTTGGATGAAATTGTCAGTAACTGTTAAATCTACACTCTTATAAAGGTGCTACACAATGCCACAGAAGCACATTTTTTTGTCTAAATGGTTCAATAAAGAGCCTTCTTTCAAAAGGATCTTTTTGGGGAAAAAAGGTTCTTCAGACGATAAAAAGCAAGAAAGAGATGGTTCTTTAAATAACCTTTGACTGAATGGTTCTTTGTGGAACCAAAATTGGTCCTGCTATGGCATCACTGGGAAAATCCTTTTAAGCTCCTTTATTTTTAAGAGTGTATCCCTGACCCTTAAGCCTAATACTCACACAAACCCTTTATATCCGTAGAATATGATTTGGCAAATTCATGAGCCTTAGGACCACTGTGAATGGACTGTGAACCGGTGCATTGATGAAATCAGCGTTTTGATCATGTTTGCAGAGAAATTGAACAAAATGTTGTCATTTTGTTGCTAATATAGGGATACTCCCCCTGAATAATGAAAATTATTTTACCATATGCGCCCCACATGAAAATTCTGCTTTCATGAGTTACTCCCTTTAAATTTGTTCCAAACATGTTTATATTTCTTTGTTCCATTGAATATAAATAAAGACAGCTGAAAAGACATCTCTCACCACCATAGTTGGAAAAATTAATGTAATTTTTTTTTCTGTTGAAGACAAAAGAAGATATTTTGAAGAATTTTGGAAAGCAAACAGTACTAGGGCACATTTGAATACCATTTTAATTATTCTACTATGGTGATCATTGATGTCCAGGAAATGTCTGTACTAACATTTTTCCAAATATCTTTCATTGCCTTCAACAGAAAAAATAAATTTCATGACAGCAGAATTTACATTTCTAGGTTGATTATTTAGCTTTAAATAAAAAAGACTCAGTTAATTCTTTTAGCAGTGTGCTACAGTGTGATAGACTGACCAATGTTATTGTGATTTTTTTTAATGCTCACATGTTACACAGTTTTGCTAAAGTGAACAGTACTTACACCTAAACAGCATGTTAACGGTCGCCGTGATTAGTATATTTTCTTGTTTTTAAAACAGTCTATAGCAGCTTTTCATTGAAGTAACGTTGCTCCTTCATGTTTTTTTAAACTGAGACAGCTGAGAAATTCCCCACAGCTGAGAATTATGGGTCAGTGTAAACCACTTTAAGGCTGTGGATTAGATAACAGTTTCTGGCTCTGTTCTGTAGAGAAGAAGTGAAAACGTGTCTGTGATAATAGACACTTCCTTCTTCAAACTAATCTTTAGTCACGTGTCACTGTGGACGGATTTTTAAAGAGAATGAGTTCATTCTGCAAGTCAGGTCTTACTAACATAACGCGAGACGCAGAGTGAGTCTGATGTTTCATTTGGTTTGTGGGATGTAGCAGGAGGGTGAGAAGGTCAAGTACTGGATAAGCTTTTATTCACATTGGACTTAATAGATGTTTCTTACACAACATGCGACTGCAATCAATGAAATCTCTAGTCCAGTGGAAGAGGCAAGAGTCATTATTTAATAAATAATGAAAACCACTTGAGAAACTGGAAAAAAGTGGATGATTTTCTTCTGAAATAGAAACCGAGCTGAAGAATATCTGAAGATCTATGTTGCTGAATGACCAGAGAAAGTTCATGCAACATTATACCAACCATTGTGTGATGTTTGTGTTTTCATTACAATGCAGGTCTAGTAAACCTACAGCATTAATTTGTAAATCAATACAGTCATACATTATTTATAATATATGCTAAATACATGTTTTCAGACCCCAGTTACAAGCAACACAGATACCATACATATGGTTCATATTTGTCATTTATATTTATTAAAGGTGCTATTCAATTTTTATTGCACGAAAAACAAAAAACTATGATAAAAACCTGTAAATCTTCAATAAATATAAATATTAAAGATTGAAAAAAAAACATGTTTTAGATCTCACACACCATTGCTCTGCAATCGAACAACGTCTTGTGGTGCCGTCCCACAAAAGGAAAAACACTCTCACGCACTTTCTCCGGATGTGTTCCACGACTCTGGAATGATCTGCCTCTTGCCACAAGATCACCAGATTCTGAAGCTGTCTTTAAGAATCGGCTAAAACACATCTCTTCCATCAACAACTGACCCATTAGTACAGTCTTCTACTCCTTTTCTACTTTCCTACCCTCCCAAAAAATCGTATACTGTGATAGGCTGGATGATTCACAAATGTTGTATTTCTTTTCTCTCTTCCTCGGTCCAGCTTTGAGTAACTTCTAGTAGAGGACGATCAGGATGAAAAGATGGCGACCATGCTCCTACCAGCGGGTCCTGATGGCTTGCGACCATTCACTCTCGAGTCTCTGGCGGCCATCGAGCAGAGGATCAGCGAAGAGCGGGCGAGGAACGCCAAGGAATACCAGGCGGACCCTGGAAACACGGAGGAGCCCAAAGCCCGGGCGGACATGGAGGCCGGAAAGGTGCTTCCTCGTATCTTCGGCGACATTCCCCCAGGACTGGTCGGAATCCCGCTGGAAGACATCGACCCTTTCTACTTCAAAAATCATAGGGTGAGGTTAGATGTTCTTGGGTAGCCTGATATAATTATATCATTGTGTACAGAGAGATTTTTAATAGAAAACATGGAACCATGCGCATGAGTCCTGTCTCAGATATTTCTCACAATGTCTCGGTCATTGGAGTTGCAGAATAGATGTCAACAATGTATTAAACTGAGCTCAGATTAGTCAAGTCTGCAGCCGGAAGTTGATATTATTGAATATCTCGATATGGACATTTCTCACCAGATTTACCCAAATCCATTTATGGATTTTATTAATTGTCTCACATTGCTTTTGAAGACTTTTAATCTTCAACAAATGTGATAAGTATAAAATATAAATTATCATTCCATTAATCATTTGCAGCAGTAACTGTGTTTTTGTCCACATTGACTATGATCTTTTTCTGTTTTGCAGACGTTTGTAGTGCTAAACAAAGGAAAAGTCATCTTTCGCTTTAGTTCCACATCTGCACTTTACGTCTTTAGTCCTTTTCACTGCATTCGAAGAATCTCCATACGAATTCTAGTCCATTGATATCCTTTCACAGCTTTGAGAAAATGTGTGTCTGTGTAGATATGTTTACAGACATTGTAAATATTCACAAGGAAGACAATGACTTTCTTTGAACACAAAAGAAGATATTCTGAAGAACCAAATTCTATTGACTGAACAATGAGACATTTCTCAAAATATCTTCATTTGTGCTACACAGAAGAAAGTGAATAAATGTTTTTTAAAGGGAGATTTTTAAAGAATAGTTCAACCAACCATCATTTACTCACCCTTGGATTGTTCCAAACCTGTAGAAATTTCAAACACAGTGGAAGAAATGTCATTTACCAAACATATCTCATCCCCCATTCACTCCAGGTATTTATTTTCCCTTGTATGCGAGTGAATGGGACATGAGATCTGTTTGGATACTGACATTTCTCCAAATATCTCTCCTAGTGTTTAGAAGAACAAAGAAATTCATACAGGTTTGGAACAATCCTGAACATTTCCTTCCGTTGGAACGCAATTTGGATTTTTCCCAGGCTCATTTTAGAAACGGCTTTGTGATGTTCTTCCGTGGCACTGCGAGCCAAATCCCTTGATATTCCTCTTCTAATTCCCCAAATGAAATAAGAGCAAAGTGATTTGACATCATGTGACAGCTGCATGCTCCCGTTGGTTGCGAGGGCAGATGTTGGCGTATCTGTGGACATAATGCATGCAGGTGTCCAGTAAACAGAATAATGTGTTTGAACAGTTACACCAAAGAGTGAATGTAGTTAATGTAGGAAGAAATCATCAATTTAAAGTGTTTACAATGAGATTCATCACAGCAGCACCTCAGGATTTTGGGAGAATGCCAATATCCTTTATATTTGTAAATGTAATCACATGTATGTTGTTATTTGGGCATAATTATGTTTCATTTATTTAAACAGTTACATGTTTAATGTTTACTAAGTGTTAAGGATAGAGGCAGATATTACAAAAAATATCATTTTTAAAAGAATACAAAAATCATTACAAAAAAGTTTAGATAAATTCCAGACCTACTAAAGAAAAGGAAGATATTTTGATATGATATCATAAAAAACAACATGTACCCTAAACTAGCTATTTTTTAAAATGTCACACAAACACAAACCTTAAAATATGATGTGCTTGGTACAAAATGGTTAAAACACTAAACTAGGTTCTAGTATTTATAAAAAAGGTTGTACAGTGTATCAATAAATATGTTTTATTGTAATATAACACAATAAATACAGAAAGAGAAACTAAATATAACATGAAAGATGAGTTTGCTCACGTGTCATTTTTTTGCCATAAATTCTTCTCAATTTTTATACATCTTTAATATATTTTAATAGAAGGCAAAGAGGTAAAGTGTTCGAAATTAGACATTACGCTAGGCCACTATGTATTTAATATTTATATGAAAATAAGATTAAGTTCACAAGTGTTATACAAATTTTCTAAATTTATTAAAGTTGTATGTCTTTGTGAATATACTATCTACAGTACCTCATTTGCAAAGTGTCACATTTGTAATTTACAAATGACATTAATAAAAATGAGGTGCAGGAGTTTATTCTGTATTGGGTGTATTGTTATGTGATTCAGATTGGGCCAGTGATGTGCTGTATTATCCCTAAATATCCCAGGCTTAGAAAATCCCCATGCAGAGTCCATGTTATGGCTCAAATACATAACACACAAAACTGGGTAAAGGAACAGCTGCTTGCCTCTCAGTGGGTAAAATCCTTCCTTGTTTTTCATTGTATTGCAACGAAATCATGTTCCGATGTCATGAAAGTTCCAGGACTACTTTAGAAACGTCTGTCAAATACAAACAAACAATAATTTACACTTTATGGCAATGAATCCCTTAAAATTGAGCTCATTAATTCAGTCCAGAACTGTCAATTTTCTTAACTTGTTTACTTTGTTCAGTTTGTTTATCATGTGCACAATTTTGACAAACTGCTGCTTCATGGCGATGTCAGACCCTCCACAGTGGACCAAATACCTTGAGTGAGTGTCACTTTTATTTATAACATGTTTTTATTATTTTACCATGCTTAGCCTGTTTTACAATGACATAAATCTGCGTGTACAGAAGAACATAAATAGATTATGGTCGATGTGTGCGTCTTACATATTTTGACTTTGCAACCTGTTTTACTTCTGAAAATGTTTCTGAGTGATCAGGACAAAAAAATATATATTGGGATAAAGTAAACGCACTTTATTCCACACGATGAAAACACAAAGTCAGTTTGTGCTTGTGAATGCTTACAAGACTTTTTCATCTTTGCTAGGCCCCTGAAAGCTGCATTGGTAAGAGTCTCTGTAAATGTTCTCGTTCTGTCACAGCAACTGCAACAACACATTCGCATGATGTCACTTCCTGTTGTTTTGAAAAGTCATAGTAGGCTACGTGTTGAGTTTAAGATAAATCTGCGAAGGTCGCAGTAACTCTGGCCTGGATTTTAATAGATAAAATATCTAACTTGAATAAAACATCATCAAACACATGCATGGAATTGAATTAAAAGCGACTGTAGCATGTATCATGTTGTCGTGCGCTACTTTTCAACTCAAGTTATTCAGAGAAATGCATGCGTTTTGATTTTCAAAAGCCCAAACATATTGTTTACAAAGGGCTGTCTTCTCAAATGAACTTTCATATTCTTTATTTTCCACTTTTACTGGTTCGTCCATGGCATGGCCGTATAGTAAAACACTATCAGAAACATTTGCGTCTAGTTCACCCGTTCTTTCTCTTGTATTCTTTCAGGTATACATTCACAGGCATTTACACATTTGAGTCTTTAATAAAGATGCTAGCCAGAGGCTTCTGTCTCGAGTCCTTCACATTTCTCCGGGACCCCTGGAACTGGCTGGATTTCAGTGTCATCGTCATGGCGTGAGTTGTAAGACTTTTTAGTTTTGCGAATCGCGACGGTAACAGAATGATTAAAATATAGGTTTACCCAAAAAGAAAAATTATCAAATGATTTACTCACTTTCAAACAAAAATAATTTTTGAGCTTAGTTAACAAAACTGAAACTAAAACACACAAAGATGAGCTTTTTAATGACACATTGATCATTTTAAAGGTGCTTATTGTATTTTTATCTTGCAGAAAAACTTTAGAAAACGTTATATTTTTGGGACATAAGGGGAGTTTATAGTCGTTATATGTACGGTAAGGTAGGTATGGCGTAGCCTATGCAGAGATGCGTAATCTACGCCATAGCCTGGCGCACCACGCGGAACGCAAACGCTGTGATTGGTCTGCTTGAAACGCCTCCCTTCAGGTAAAAAAAACTCTGTGATACCATCGGGTTTACTCAAACACATTTCCGAATGAATCATCTAAATAGATGACATGTTTTCTGTATTAAACAACTCTAGCTACAATAGGTACTCTATGAAAGGGTCAGTTCTGGTCCTTGATTCTGATCGGCTGATCCGAGTTCTAAGCCATTACAGAATACCCCGATTTATAACGGCTGACGGCATAACATAGCCTAAATATCATTTTATTTACTTTATTTGAAACCTTGCTACGCATACATCAAATGAGACCAGATAGTTATAGAGGTGAGCGAATATGGGGGTAACCAGAAAGGGATTTGTCAGGTGACCAGATTAACAGAAAGAGAGCCGGTGTTCATTATTATTTAATTAGTCCATCACTTCTTTCTGTTGTTTACTTATTCAGTTCCCCTGTGTCCGTTATTAGTTTTCTTATTTATACCCCTGTTCTGTTCAGTTCCATTCATTATCGGTCATTAATTGTGCTCAACTCTTCGGATTTATTCTCAACTCAACTCAACTTTATTTATATAGCGCTTTTTACAATTTTCATTGTTACAAAGCAGCTGTTTATTAAAAGATACTCTTTTGTTTTACTCCTTTGTAATGTGCTTTGTGGATATTACACATACCGTGACAAAACTGAGGAGCGCCTATGGAGTTCTAGGCAAATGATTTACCAAAATTTTCTTTTTTAAAGGGACTTCCATATTTTTCTACCATGCTTTGCCTTTAACTGCAATAATGTAGTGAGAACTTAACGTTACAATTTGTTTGTGTAAGCAGATGTAATCTGCTGCTGGTATGTAAAGTACAGAGATCCTTGTTTTTTTTTACTCGGCGAAATGGTCAAAGCTTATGAAGCTCAGATGATTGGATTATTTTGGCTTCTCTTGCAAAGTCACTTTGCATATACTGAAGGTTTGGAGCCAGTTCCATATGATGTCATTTCCTGAAGCTTAAGCATCTTGTAGCATTGGCACTGTTAAAACAGAAAAAACACATGAAGAGAGGTTCAGTAAAATGAGATTTTAGTAATAGAAAATATGATCTTCTGCTCTGAAATGACAGTTCTCTTTCAATGCCTTGAAATGAAAGAAATGTGAAAATACACACATTTCCAAAGGAAATCAGAAGAATTGGACATTATGTGTTGATTTGTTATTTTTGTTTCTTGTTGACTTTTGCACTTTCTTGTTATTTTTAATTGTTCAATATTCAATTTTAACTTTGTTATAATAATCTTAACAGAATGGACCTATTAACTTAAACAAAATATTACAAAGGATAAACATTTTATGAATTATGTTGGTAATTAAAATCAAGAGACTTTAGTGAGTATTAACCAACATGTTTGATAGACTATACAGATATTAAAACATATTATTTTATATACCCTGCATAAAATTGTATCATTCTAAATAATAAATTGTTTTGTACTGTGTTGTGTGGCTGTAGTCCATACGGTTTAAGGAAAGTTTGTAAAAAAAGATGGGAAATACTGCTATAACACTTGTTTTGGCTCTTGCAAAGCTATTGAAGCACAACCGTGTTTCAATTTTTCATGACAGATATGTGACAGAGTTTGTGGACCTTGGGAACGTGTCAGCATTACGGACCTTCAGAGTTCTACGTGCTCTCAAAACCATATCAGTGATTCCAGGTTAGGAATTGTGTTATACAATCTGCATTTACTTTTGTTAAGCAAAACAAAGAGTGTGCCATCTAACAGAACCTCACAGCATCTCAGAGCTTTAGTATTTACATACAGGAGTCCACTTTTGGTGACCCCGATGGGATGGAAATGACATAAATGACACCTTTAGCAATGGTTTTAAGTTGATACATTTCTCTTTCTCTCTCTGTTTTTTTTTGTAGGTTTGAAGACAATCGTTGGTGCTCTTATCCAGTCTGTCAAAAAGCTAGCGGACGTCATGATCCTCACTGTTTTCTGTCTCAGTGTCTTCGCTCTGATTGGTCTACAGCTCTTCATGGGCATCCTACAACAGAAGTGTGTCCGTAGCCCCGTCTCCTGCATCAACACCACGTACCCCGGCAACGGGAGCTTCGTTTGTAACAACAGGACCTGGCTCTCCTTGAAGGACTTCTTGACCAGCGAAGGTTTAAATGATTTTTAGGGGTCGTCATAATTCATCTGGATTCCAAACATTGTTGTTTAAAAGAACAATTATGTTTTACAATTCAAATATCAAAATAAAAACCCACATTACTGCCCATAAATATTCTGTGGTGGAAACAAAATTGATTATAATAGTCAAATAATATAGTAATAAGTTGACTTGTTGGAGGATGGAAGGAGTCTGTAAGCAAACCGTGAAAAGACATCAAATGTGTTAATGGTTTGATGTCGCCCAAATGTCATGGAACTCACCTCTTTCCTGTTCCTCAGACAACTTCTACAAATTTGAAGGATCAAAGGATGCCTTGATATGTGGATACAGCAGCGACGCTGGGTAAGGAATCTCTCCACCATCTTCAAGAGTTTTTCATATGAATCTGCCATGACCCGTGACGAGTGGCAGGACATTTTGTCATTCGCTTGGTTTAAATTTCTGCATTGTGCTGGGCTGCTTCAATGAAGTTTCACAATCTGAAAAAGAAGTGTTAAAGAAAGTTAAATAGCTGTGTGTTCAATTCAAACATCTTTCTTTTAGTTTTGGAATCAGATCAGTTAGCATTTAGCTAAACAAGTAGGACCAATTTTTAGCTAAAGTTTGTAAGGGTTGTTACTTTTGTTAGGCTTTAAAAAATAAGACAATACCTATAGACGGTTTCATAAGACGCGCACCTGACCTCCAGTTAACTTCCGGTCTGTGTTTGGCTAGAGTCTAATAATTTTACAATTTATATTTAATTTAATTTATGTTAATATTAAATAATATTATTATTTTATTTCATAATAATTGTATTAAATAAACAATTTGTGGAATTTTGTTGTATGTTCAATTTATTAATAAGTAATTTGTTGAATGGGTCCAGTAGTTTGGTCGCATTTAAAGAAACCATCTCAGTTACGTCTGTAACCTCAGTTCCCTGATGGAGGGAACGAGACGTTGTGTTGAACCGACAGATGGGGTTCGCCCATCAACTCTGACTACTTTAGAAAAGGCCAATGAAATTTGGCTAATGAAATTTGCATGCCGGTCACCGCCCCCGGATACTCGGTATAAAACGGTTACCGGGTTACCATGGTCGACATCTCAACGTCTGATTCCTCCTGAGCTCGACACCCCTTATGGGGGAGCTCGGAGTCTTCAGTGTCGGATGCCAACAAGTCTCCCTTCGATGCTGCGAGCGACATTTCATCATCGTCACGCATCGTTTCCGAATACGTGGCTGAGGTTCCGGACGGTTTGCCACCATCGGGGGGGAACGATCAGATGAGCGAGGCGGGGTGCGAGCGGCCTGTGAGCGCTTGGTTGGCGGGTTTACGCTTGCAGAAGTTCCCATATCACCAACGCTGCTAGCACTAGCGGACATCGGGGCCTCAGCCACCGACGTCACAGCCCGGGTAGCAAACGAAGTGGTGGCTGATTCCTGGAGGAAGTCAGCCACCCGTGACCGCAACTTCTGAATGACCATCTGCCCGCAGTCTGGGCAAGATGTGTCTACGAAAGCTGCCTCAGCTTGCAGGACGCCAAGACACTTGATGCAGCTATCGTGTCCGTCCCCCTTCCTCGAAGAGAGTGCCGCACCCAAGAGAACAGCGGGGACATACCGTGCTGGAGAAATGCTCAGTCATCGAAAGGACTTTTGGAAAAACTCTGAACACCTGTGGAACCGCCGAGACGCCCAGGGGAAGGTCGCTGTAGGATAGGGACGATCCGCTGCTCCGTGGTAGATCCGGCAATTTGCTTGAAGTTTTTGATTTTAACTTTTGTAGTCATGAGCGGTTGCTCTGAAGAACAAAAGGTAAATGAATGCTGCGCGCTGTCTTCCTTTTATACCGGATATCCGGGGGCATGCAAATTTCATTAGCCTAATTTCATTGGCCTCTTCTTAAGTAGTCAGAGTTGATAGGTACCCAGAAAGGGAACCTATGGTACATTGACATCTAGCGGTTGAGCTTGGTATCGCAGTCTACATTCAAAATATTGGAGAGACAAGGTTAGCCAAGTAATGATTCTTCTCGATTTCTTTTGATTGTTATGTTTGAATGTGTAACGTAAGTTTAGTTGGGGTCACAAAAGTGCACAGTTAACTTTATATTGATGAGATGAGATCGTCTATAATGTTAAAAAAAATAATCTAAAATGATTATTTTCTCATGAGAGAAAAAATCTCATGAGAAAATACTTACAGAGTTTAGATCCAGGTGCATACTCAAGACAAAAAAAGAGAGTATCAACAGAATATTAATATTATTAATACTAAAATATATATATATTTGCATATTCATATGATTTTGTCAAATTACCCAATAACCAAGTGAAGTGTTGTATCTAAATGCTTAACCCAAGTTTAGTGTTTTCTGCATTTTTTATATACACTTCATATTTTGATGGTTTATTTATACTTTCAGGGCTAATAAAAGCAAATATTGTGCACATATTCCCTCCGGACATCACTTTTGGTGACTACTGGATATTTTTAACACACGATGAATCACACATCAACAATCCAGTGAACGAAGAGTGAAAGTCTTCCATTGTGTGTCAGTATTGAGGGAAATAATCCCCCAAATCCAAGAAACAGAGTCAAACCCGAGGCACAGAACGATGCTCACAGTGCCAGGGCCAGTTCAAGGATTTTATGTACAACAAACCCATCTGTGATGATGATAAAAGATCTGCACAGTTTGGGGGTAAACTATTGATTGTGCAGTTTAAAAAGAGATGCAATTCACTATAAACGGAAAAGAACACGATAAAATTTCACTAAGTAAAGAAATGTATCCTGGCCTATGTTAAGATGAACATGTCATCTTCAAAGAGCCCAAAATATATTTGAATTGACAAAATAATGGAAACCACCGTTTGAGAGGTAGTTAACGTTTAATTTTCTCAATTCACGTGTGGCCAGAGTAAATTTCCAAATCAAATCCATTCAACCTCACCTAATATGAAACTTAGTATTTCGATTCTGTTTGCGATTTGGTATATTAAACACTTTGAGAATTCCAATTACTGTCAATTCCTGTCTCAAGACACACATCCCGGAGAGGATTTCTCCGTATCTTCGCATGTGATCTCCTCTAAGCCCTTTTGCAGGTTTGTTAATGGCTGTTTTTATGACAACAGACCATTGGGGATTAGGACTGCTCCTTCTGAACTCTCTTTTCTCTGTATAAGTAACAGGGCTGATGGAATATCATGTAATGAGATACAGAGAGTAAGAGCATCTATACGTCTGGTTTTCTCCACATTGCCTGAAGTGATCTTCCCACTGTAAAACACTTCAATTAAAGAGAAGGAAGGAGACGGGGACTGGCAAACATTTGAAAATTGTATTAAACAACGACAAAGTAAAAAGACATCGAATAACACAAACCACAACTAAAAGCCAGGCCTGTTCCTCTCTCATTGGCGGTCCGGTCGCTCGTCCTCTATGCTCCCGATCTCCTCTGTGATACGAGACCGGTGCGCGTACAGCTGATGCTCATTATCACTCACTCACCAACCTCGACTCACGGTCTCGCCCGGCCTATTTCACTATACCCACAAACACCCCAATAGATAGAAATAGCAATACTCATAAGAAAAATTTAAGATGAGATCTCTTTATTGAATGATTCATTAATTATTTCTCCTAGACATCAATGAGATTATATTGATAGCAAAGTATTTTTGCTTAAGTCGCATCTGTGTTTCTCCCAAAAAAGGAGACAGAACTCTCCCAAATGTCTCAGTCTTTAGAGGTTCAGAAGAGATCTCTATATTGTCTCTAACTGAGATCTGATTCGTCTGCAATCAAAAGTCAATATTATTGAAGATTTCGATATGAACTAAAACAATTCTCTTTAAATTGACCCAAAACTTTGACATCCACCTTTATACTGTTTATGGATTTGAAGAATTGTCTCGTTTTAAATGCACACTTTAAAAGAACTGAAAGTAATCCTTACAATATTGTTCCTTTGTATCTTTATACTGTAGTTGAAGTTGTGGTGTGTTCTCTTAAATTTAGACCAATTTTTTCAACTAAATCTTTACAGTGGTAGTTGTGTGCATGGCTCTTAAGATGTGAAAAGTTGCTTTGAAGTGTTTGCTAATACTTGCTAAATACGCAAAAGTCCAGAAAATGAAATTTAGCGGCATCTAGTGGCACAGTTCACCCCACCTTCCCCCTAAATGATGTTTTATTAACAAAGTTCGGGAGGAACCTAAGCATATAATCAACCCGCCTGTATATCATCAGCAAACAAATATAGCTCGAGCATGTGACCTCATCACAATCATCTCGGCTGGTACAATATCAACAATCATAGCATTTACCCTATCAGCTCAAGCAAGCTCCATCATAAATAGACAAGCAGTCCTACCTGATGCTTCTCGCAAGTTCAACATCCCTCCTCCACCCCAGTTCCTCCCATTTTTCTCTTAGTCCCGCAGGACCCCGGGGGGGATGTCTTCTGGGCTCGAGCCGGTTCCGAGCCCGACGCACTTGCCCTAACCAGGGTAGAGTGCTTTGGGTTCGGATAGACCCGGTGAGCTCGGAGCCCACTCCTAGCACAGCAAGCCAAATACGCATAACCTTCATATCCATGCTTTACCAATTCATCCTACAACCTAGCTGATTGTCTGCGAGACTGAACTCGTGAAGTACTAGGGCAGCTGACATAGAACTAAGATGTGTTCACGTTTTCGTTTCTTTACCAAAGGAGACAATGTATTTACGAAACATGCTCTGTAGATCAGTTTGTCCGTTTAGGGCTACTATAGAAACAATATGGAGAATTTCATGTCAGGGGACCCCCGTTGCGTATGTAGAAAATCGCTCATTCTAATGTAAGAAAAACATAACGCTTGATTATGTAAGATCTTTACACACATCTGAACACAAAGTTATGTATGTTATATTGTATTTACAGTATGTCAATAGATTCTCCAAAAATTACACACAGAACCTTTAAACATATACAAGTTCAGACTCTTAAAACCTTAGTCTAAATGCCAAGAGACTTTCTTACCACTCCTGAGACTGAACATGTTAAAGGGACAGTTCACCATCATTTATTTATCTTCATGTTATTCAAAACCTGTATATCCTAAACCATTCTTATGTGGAACACAAAAGTAGATATTTTGAGAAATGGGGTTTTGTCTTCATACTATGGAAGTCGATGTTGTTTGGTTCCCAGCATTCTTCAAAATATCTTAATCTGTGTTTTCTAGAAGAAAGAAATTCATACAGGTTTGTAGTGACATGAGAATAAGTGAATGATGAAAGAATTTTAAAGGGGTCATATTGCCCAAATAAATGTTTTTCTGTGTTATTGGAGTATTGTAAGTTACCCATACATGTATGAGACTCGTAAAATTTCAAAAATGAAAGTGTCGGAAAAAAAGATGCTTTCTAACTAAAAGCGAATGCTCACTCAGACCTGCCTGAAATGCTTTGTGTAACCACACCCCCACAAATCTACGTCAGTTCATGGTATGATTTGACTAAGACCACCCAAAAGTATACGCAAGTAAAGTGGGAGTACCTGTCAGTATAATTACTTTAACATGATGTTCCAAATATGGTGAGAGGCGTACCATTTTTACAATGAGCTTTGTAAAAAATTAGCTTGTTTCAGAGAGGCGGGCTAAGAGGAGACACAAACATGCACGGTGTGTGAATACAGCGTTTTTGAACCTTAAATCGTGTGCAATACAGTGCAATACATCTAAAACAAACCATAATATACGTTTAAGCCCTGTCATATGACCCCTTTACATTGTGTGTTAACCATCTCTTTAACTGAAACTTCTGACAACTGGACCAAACTTGCATGCGACCGAAATCACTCACTAGATCTTCTTTAATGTCTCAATTGTTTCTTCTAGAAATGATCGCAAGCGAGACATTGATCGTAGAGTTTTTTTTTTTCAGACACTTGTATTAACTTTCAGAATTTGCATTCATTAGTTTATATTGTTCCAACATCTTACAGTGATATTTTCCTGCACTATTTTGTTTGAACACAAAGTATGGGAGATCACAGTCGCGATGTCTCTCTGTCCTCGGGCGAGAGATTTACAGATGGCCTGGTTTCGTCCAGCTGTTGGCAGCGGCATTACTAAATGATCCCTCTGTGAGATTGACATGTGTCCGGTTTCTGCTCGGCCTGTCACTCAAACCTAACGTCGCCATGGTAACGGGAGGAAAGAGAAGATGAACTGGGGCTAAAATAAAAAAAGATAAATTTACTGCAACTCGATACCCATCTGTTTGCTTATAATCTTCTGTTTGTGACCTGCTGTGTCCTCCCACGGGATAAAAACTGAGATGATTTATCCATCGTTATTAAAACCGTCCTTGTGTTTATGCAAATAGAAACGTTTAGGATGCTACTAAACATGTCCTGGGTCATTTTCTACCAGAAAATAATGAACAAAAACTATATGTCTCATGTTTATTTGACATTTAAACTTTTTGCAATCCATTATTGTTAAATCTCTTCTGTTGTTTTCTCAATGCAGAAAGTGCCCTGATGGGTTCGAGTGTTTGAAAACGGGTCGGAACCCAAACTATGGCTACACAAGTTTTGACACTTTTGGCTGGGCCTTCCTGGCTCTTTTCAGACTTATGACACAAGACTACTGGGAAAACCTCTATCATCAGGTATATTACACCCGACAACATGTGTAATGTGATCTTATGTTGAGGATGCTACTATCACACGGCTTTTTAAGCATATGCATAACATAAATATTACATTTACACAGGACCGGTGCGATATATTAATACTCTTACCTGATCTGTGTAAACACATACTTTTAGGTTACCCTTTATGTTATTCTGTCATCATTTTTTCACCCTCAATTCATTCCAACCATGACTATTTCTTCTGTGGAACACAAAATGAGATATTTGAGAAATGTCTCAGTGGTTTTGTGTCCATACAATAGAAGTCAATGGGGTGCAATGTTGTTACGATAACAAAAATATTTTCTATTGTGTTCTGCAGTCATATAGGTTCAGAATAAAATAGATTTTTGCTTTTAGGTATTCTTTTCCTTGAGTTCATAATAATACTTTTACACAAATAATTATATATTATTTATATTTAATTATTTAAAATCTATATTTATTCTGTTCATTAATTCTAATTCCAGTCTACTATTATTATTTTTAATAATAATAGCTTATTTACGTTACTTGAAAATGGAATCTATATCAATGATTTAAAGGAGTAGTTCACTATAAAGTTAAAATTCCATGATAATTCACTCACCCACGTCATACAAGTCGAAAACAAATTGAGGCTTTTGAGAAAAGCTTTCCAGGGTTCTTACTCATATAAAGCACGTAAACGGGGGGTTGTTGGTTAAGGTCCAAATTAAAAGCTTTTTTTTTTTTTTTGGAAAATGACCAATCATTTTTCTAGACAACGCCCTTATTCATAGACTGATGCGATGAAACTGTGAAGTTCAGACTCTTAAAACCTTAGTCTAAAGGCCAAGAGACTTTCTTACCACTCCTGAGACTGAACATGTTAAAGGGACAGTTCACCATCATTTATTTATCTTCATGTTATTCAAAACCTGTATATCCTAAACCATTCTTATGTGGAACACAAAAGTAGATATTTTGAGAAATGGGGTTTTGTCTTCATACTATGGAAGTCGATGTTGTTTGGTTCCCAGCATTCTTCAAAATATCTTAATCTGTGTTTTCTAGAAGAAAGAAATTCATACAGGTTTGTAGTGACATGAGAATAAGTGAATGATGAAAGAATTTTAAAGGGGTCATATGGCCCAAATAAATGTTTTACTGTGTTATTGGAGTATTGTAAGTTGCCCATACATGTATGAGACTCGTAAAATATAGTCATATAGGTTCAGAATAAAATAGATTTTTGCTTTTAGGTATGCTTTTCCTTGAGTTCATAACAATACTTTTACACAAATAATTATATATTATTTACATTTAATTATTTAAAATCTATATTTATTCTGTTCATTAATTCTAATTCCAGTCAAATAGCTTATTTACGTTACTTGAAAATGGAATCTATATCAATGATTTAAAGGAGTAGTTCACTATAAAGTTTAAATTCCATGATAGTTCACTCACCCACGTCATACAAGTCGAAAACAAATTGAGGCTTTTGAGAAAAGCTTTCCAGGGTTCTTACTCATATAAAGCACGTAAACGGGGGGTTGTTGGTTAAGGTCCAAATTAAAAGCTTTTTTTGTTTTTTTTGGAAAATGACCAATCATTTTTCTAGACAACGCCCTTATTCATAGACTGATGCGATGAAACTGGAATTTGGACCTTAACCAACAGGCCCCATTTGAGTGTTTTTTATGGAGAAGAACCCTGGAAAGCTCTCCTCGTCAGTCTCAATTTGTTTAGGACAGAAGAAATACACACACGGATGACTTTTATGACATGTGGGTGAGTGAATCTGAATTATCATTAAATTTTTATTTTATAGCGAACTACTCCTTTAAAAGAATTTAAAGGAATCTTGATATCTCTAATATTTTAATATCTTTCATAATGTTCTCTTCTCTCTGGCAGACTTTGCGGTCAGCGGGCAAGACCTACATGATTTTCTTTGTACTGGTGATTTTTCTGGGTTCTTTTTACCTGGTGAACTTGATCCTGGCAGTGGTGGCTATGGCATATGAAGAGCAGAACCAGGCGACCATCGCCGAAGCCTGGACAAAAGAGAGAGAGTTTCAGCTGGCCATGGAACAGCTTCGCAAGGAGCAGAGGGTAAAACAATGCAGAATGATAAAATCATTTAGAAATACTATGTTTCTTTAAGTTGCAAGTCAATTTTCTAGTAAGATCTTATGAGTTTTCTGTGGTGTTTGGTGTTAGGCATTAGCAAAGCAGCGCAGGAAAGAAGCAGAGACTATCCAGACGGCAGAAATATCTCCCACAACCTTGTGTCGTAAAGACTCTGTAAAACAACCTCGATGTAGATCAAGATCCCACAGAACACTTTCAGAGGAAACAGAAGACAACCCAGATCTCGAAGCATCAAAGTTTAACCTGTTTGATGAAAAAGTAAGTATCTTGAATTTCCTCATGACTTTAATCAATCATTAAATGAGTTCTTCAATCACATAAAACTGCTCTCCTCCAGCCAGCTCACCCTTTTCTGGCGACGCTCTCCTCACATCCTCTCAGCACTCGTCGAGGAAGTCAAATCAGCATCTTAACCTCCCGTCCACGCAAAAATTCAGAGGCCGACTTTGCAGATGACGAACACAGCATCCACGGCAACGGGCGGAGCCGGGCAGGCTCCACGGCAACGCCTTGGCACAAGCGTCGCACGGGCAGCATCAGAAGTCACTCGTCGCAGGTGTTGACCCCCACCCTCAACGGCAGACTGAACGTTTCTATGGAGCAGAACGGCGTCACGGGTGTCGGGCCACACACCCCGACATCACTCCCAGCAATCAGTATAGAGAGGGTCAGGGACGACAAGGTCAGTGAAGCAGGAAAACAGGATAAATGTAGACCAAAGCAACATATATCATAAGGGTATAGATCACAACAAATGAAAAAAGAGTAGATACCATCTTCTTCATTGCGTAGACTCAAACTCAAATCACAGGGACATTGTGGGAACTCTGACTCTTTTTTTCAATACCTGAAACGCAGATGAGGCTTAATCATAAATTTAAATCATAAATTTAATGTCACTTGATTGTGTAGTGGGAAATAACTGAGATATTAAAGAGATCACTTACACGTATGTGATTTTTCTTGTGGGAGGCTGATACTAGACATTAAGACACGTTTACGTTCATAATGTTCATTTCGATTGGCAGGAGCAAGCGTGTCAGAAAGAACAATGCGCAGCACTCAATCAAACAGATGACGTGCAGGAGGAAGTCCCGCCCCCTCGCAGGAAGAGAGGCCTGAGCTCCATCAGCTTCTTCAGTGATGCCATTGATGGTGAGATTTCTATTATTTAATCCCCACAAACTGAATGTCAAACTGAATCCCCACAAACAGAATATTTACCATGTAAATTTAGATTCTATTTCATAAAATAAATGCTAGTCTGCTTTCCTTACAACATAACCTGTGATGCCCTTCGTTGCTCAGAAGAAACCTTTCAATTATCAAGAAAAGCATGTGCGAATCAGGAGACATGAACGTTTCACCCAAAAAATGTAAATTCTATCCTCAAGTTGTTCCAAATCTCTTTAAATGTTTTTGTTCTGATTAACACAGAGAAAGATATTTAGACAAATGCTTCAATCCAAACAGTTCTTGGCCACGGTTTACTACCATAATTGGAAAAGCTGCTTTAGAAATGTCTTTGTTCTGTCTTTCTCACAAAATAAGATATTTCGAAGAATGGCAGTCTTTTACTACAATGGTGGTCAACGGTGGCTTTCTTGGTTAAAAGCATTCTTCCAAATATCTTTCTCTGTGTTCATCAGAACAAAGACATATATACACATTAAGAACAACTTGAAGGTGAGGAAAGGATGACCGAATTTTAATCAGCGGGTGATCTATTCCTTTAAGAAGCAAATTCTGCCGAGATAAACTTTTTAACACTAAAAGGATTCCATTCGTAATTCTTCTCTCTTATTTAAAACGTTTTCATCTTAAAGCCCCAAATCATCAGACATTAACGTTTCCCCTTATCCACATCACCCATTTTCATGTCCAGATTTATTTTTGGTTTCTCATGTCTGTCGTCCTCTCAGAATTTGAAGAGGCCCATCAGAAATGTCCTCCCTGCTGGTATGAGTTCGCCAAGAAGTATCTGATCTGGACATGTTCTCCGGCCTGGTTGAGATTGAAGGAGGGGCTTAAAGTCATGGTGATGGATCCCTTCCTGGATCTGTCCATTACCATCTGCATTGTGCTCAACACATTGTTCATGGCGCTGGAGCATTACCCCATGACGGATGAATTCAACAGCATGCTCAGCGTCGGAAACCTGGTGAGGACCGTTGTATAATTGTATCACATTGTATTTGTTGATTTAGATTCTGTCGCTTCTGCCATTTCTCAACGTCAGACATTTCATGTAATGGTTTTCATGCTTATCAGGTGTTTACTGGAATCTTCACAGCTGAGATGGTGCTGAAGGTCTTGGCTCTGGATCCGTACTATTACTTTCAGAAGGGTTGGAACATCTTTGATGGGATTATTGTTTGTTTGAGTCTGATGGAGTTGGGCCTTTCCAACGTGGAAGGTCTATCAGTTCTCCGCTCATTCAGACTGGTGAGTTTGACCAGCACCGGCTTTAGACTCTGCTTGGAAATAAAGTTTTATCAATGTATTTATATTTTGCTCAAATGTATATAATAAGTCTGGTTCCAAAATGAGATAACTCCGTTTTTAAAAATTTTCAAAAATCATGTTTTTTATTGTGCATTCCGATTAATATAAATCAAACTGCAATTGGTTTGTTTTGATTTAAGCCATAATAGCTCAAAAAAATACAGCAAACTAAAACAATAAAACACAATACAAACATGATAACATAATAAAAAACATGATTTTTGAAAAATGTCTTCATATATACATGCATTAAAGACGCATTGTTTCGAAGCTTCGATTAAAGCTGCTATCCATAACTTTTGCTTCTCTGTCGCCATCTATGTTTAAAACATAAACTAAAACATCTCTAAAACTCTCTTGGACTACAGTCACAATTGTGGCCTTGAAAATATTTTTAAACATGGACTTTTAACACATACAAATTTGTAGAATAACTCTCACATCATTAATATACAACCAATCATTGTAATTTAATTAAATGACTCATAGTTTGAAGAGATGGATGTGATTGATGTGACTTGACGCAACTTGACACAACTCTGAAATGTGTAAGAGAGAGTCTTAAATTGTTCTTTATGCATATTAGTTCTTGTCAACGGCATGCATATTACAGACATACATATTACAGACACAAACTTTTATTCTGGATGCGATTATTTGCGATTATTATATACGAATCGTTTGACAGCCATATTGATAATTCATAAATAATAAACTATGCCCTTCAAACATTACATTTAGCCACAATGTGGCACACACAGTCCACATGCTTGAACTCAACCATCTTTACTATTCATCATCAGATTAAAGCTGTCCACATCTTATCATGTCTCTTGACATTGTGGTATTAAACACTCTTGTTAAACACTGATGTCTATGTATTTATCTTAAAAACCCTCTTTGTTTTATGGCTACATCCACATAGTTTGCATATGTGGCAGAGCAGTAATCCTTTATCCATTAGTGAGATTAAACATTTCATTGTTGAGTTCTAAAAAAGTGAGCTAGACTTTTTGTTGTTGTTGTTGTTCTACATCAGATGAACTGGCAACACAATTGGATGTAGGTCACAATTTATGAAAACTAAACCATTTTTTCATGTTCTGTATTTTGTCCTCAGCTGAGAGTTTTTAAATTGGCAAAGTCGTGGCCCACGCTCAACACGCTGATAAAGATCATCGGTAACTCTGTGGGTGCTCTGGGTAACCTGACGCTGGTCCTGGCCATCATCGTCTTCATCTTCGCTGTGGTGGGCATGCAGCTCTTCGGAAAGAACTATCAGGATTGTGTTTGTAAGATCAGCAATGACTGCACACTCCCTCGCTGGCACATGAAAGACTTCTTCCACTCGTTCCTCATCGTATTCAGGGTCCTGTGCGGCGAGTGGATCGAGACCATGTGGGACTGCATGGAGGTCGCCGGACAGCCGCTATGCATTCTGGTCTTCATGTTGGTCATGGTCATAGGAAACCTGGTGGTGAGTTTGAAAGCTTACTTTATTTTTTAAAAATATAATCATGAATAGGGGTTCTTTGTATTCAAATACATGGTTACAAAATCTCAGTTTATGAGGACACATGAGTTGAAAACAACTCAACAACAAAAAATGATAAACAAATTTCGAAGGAACTATCAAATCCAAGAATGAGTAAAAAAACAAGGTTATTTTATTTCATAAAATTTTAAACAATTCTGTTTATTAAAATAAAAAAAAAGGATTGGCCTCAGAATTATTTGAAAAACTAAACAAACAATTGAAATGTAGCCTCAGAAATAAACTGAAATAAGTTTAGGCCACAACAATTATAGTAATAACCAACAACTTAACTTAAATAAAAATAATTTAACCTCATATTGCAGCATAAAAAATAAACAAATTAATAATGAAATGACAAAAGCGTATAACAACGTTTCAAAAAAATTAACAAAATGAACATAAAGACTAAAAATCTAAATGTAAAAGCTAATTTAAAATATGAATAAAACTATAATAACTCTTCAATAAACCCTCCAATCTCTGTTTGTTATTTTTACAGTTTTTCTCGATTGCTTAAATTCATCTCTTAAAATTATGACTCTTTTTCTCTAAGCACTAAACACAAATCCATTACTTCTCACCCAATTCCCTGAACATCCTATTTTCCGGTCAAAGTTAAGCTCTCCATTTAAAACCATTCAAACTTGCTGAAAAAGCGAACTTCTCCCCTAACGTGACACGAAAGCCCTCAAACTCACTCACAGTGCAACATAGTCTCAGAGACTGGTGATATCAATTCAAAACACTGTTACTAAGACCTCTTATTGGCTTTTAAGAATATAGTAATTTGACAGCTCAGTGTCCATTACAATATATAACATCAAACTCTGCAGAAAGATCAAAATGTAACAATGAACTTTAGGAAAAAAATGACTGTTAGTAATCTTAGATGAAAGTAGATGAAATAGACAAGACAAGAAATGTTAAAAAAACAAAAAACAGTATAAACATGGCATCATATGCACCTTCGGCCCAATTTTGTTACAGCATAGCAATTTCCTGGTCTTCTGACAAAAGATTTTTGTAAGTAGTCATCTCTAAGTTTTGCAAAAATACAAAACGTAAAATACTACAAACTACAAATAAACTTGACAATCACACATTTAAGGTCACGTGCTACAGTTCACTGGATACCTGCAGAATAGTGAAATTTCTCTCATATTAACTGTATTTATGCAGAATGTTTCCAGTAAGTAGTATAAAGCCATGTAGACTGATTCTAGGGTGCTCCTATTGATATTATCCTGAGATTCTGATTGGTGTGTCATCAGTTCTGCTACTGAATGTTTACCGATGGTTTCATTTGTGCTATTTCAGTATCCATCTTGACACTGAAGTTCCTTATATTGTGTGTTTGTGTTTTCTGAATGAGAACAAAATAAGGAGGTTGTTGTGTTGGGTTTGTAGTTGGTGTAGTTGGTTTTACAGTTGTTGGAAAATGGTGAATTGTTACATGAAATGTGTTAGCAATCGAGAAAAACTGTAATTGATTACAAACATCACAGACTATGAAAGTGAAGTAAAAAAATATGGTTAGTACACTTACAGTTAAACCATGGTTCAATTTCCTAAGGGAGTCAAATCTGAGCTGTTGTAAACGTATGATTTATCAAACCAGTCAGTAAGTAGGTTAAAGTACCACATGGTTTATTAGAAAAATGTGGGTCCCTTAGGGATCAGTACTTCGACTAGACTCTTCAACCTTAGAATAATGTTTAGACAAGGGGACATAAGAAGTTTACATTCTTACAACTGGGTCGTCTATGTCGACATGTCTACAGAAGTTAGCGTCTACATTCTTACAACTGGGTCGTCTATGCAGACGACACTCAGATCTACCTAGCCCTCTCACCCAATGACTACAGGCCTATTGACTCTCTTTGCAAATGCATTGATGAAATTAACAGATGGATGTGTCAAAACTTCCTTCAGTAAAATAAAAACAAAACTGAAGTCATTGTTTTTGGTAACAAGGATGAAACTAATAAGGTAAACACATACCTTGACTTAAGAGGTCTAAAGACACAAAGCAAGGTAAAAAATCTTGGGGTCATTTTGGAGTCTGATCTTAGTTTCAGCAGTCATGTCAAAGCAATAAGCAAATCAGCCAACTACCATCTCAGAAACATAGCCAGAATCCGATGTTTTGTCTCAAGCCAAGATTTAGAGAAACTAGTTCATGCTTTCATCACCAGCAGGGTGGATTACTGTAATGGACTCCTTACAGGTCTTCCCAAAAAGACCATCAGACAGCTGCAGCTCATACAGAACGCTGCTGCCAGGATTCTGACCAGAACCAAAAAATCTGAGCATATCACTCCAATCCTCAGGTCCTTACACTGGTTACCAGTTACTTTTAGAATCAACTTCAAAGTATTATTAATTGTCTATAAATCACTCGATGGTCTAGGACCCAAATACATCTCAGATATGTTCATTGAATATAAACCAATCAGACTTCTCAGATCATCAGGATCAAGTCAGTTAGAGATAACAAGGGTTCACTCAAAACAGGGCGAGTCAGCGTTTAGTCATTACACCACCCGTAGCTGGAATCTGCTTCCAGATGACATCAGACATTCACCAACAGTAGATACTTTTAAGTCCAGATTAAAAACACACTTGTTTAGCTGTGCATTCACAACCTGAGCACTGTGCTACTTTACATCAACTGCACTTCTATTTCTAATTTATTTTTATTTTTATTTTGATCTTATCCTTTTTATATATACACTCACATTTTTAATCAATTTTATTGCTGTTTTATTGTTTCTTAAAATCAAAAATTTTTGTGATCTTAAATAATTTGCATTTTAAAGATACGTTTTATTCTTTCTGTCAATCATTTTATGTAAAGCACTTTGAATTGCACTTGTGTATGAAATGTGCTATATAAATAAACTTGCCTTGCCTGCCTGGACCCCTGCTTTTATCCATCTATTATACATCCCTGGGACCCATCATGTGGGCACACGGCTTCTCGTGTCACGGTTATACTGACGACACCAATTTTTACATCTCGTTTCACCCAGACGAGACCACTGTAGCAGCTTGCATTACAGCCTGCCTAGAAGACATCTAAGCTAGGATGAAAGAGCATCACCTCCAGCTGAACCCTGCCAAGACAGAACTAATCGTGTTTCCGGAAGACCACACGATGCAACACGATCTCACCATCCAACTTGACAATACCAGAATCCCTCCTTCCAAAACAGTCAGGAACCTCGGAGTCATATTTGATGAACAGCTGTCCTTCAATGATCACATTGCAAATACAACGGGGTCATGCCGATATGCCTTATTCAACATTGGAAATGTTAGACCCTATCTCTCCGAGCATGTGGCACAACTCCTTGTCAAGGCCCTGGTAATCTCAAGGTTATACTACTGCAATGCTCTCCTTGCTGGTCTTCCTGCAAAGGCTATCAAACCTCTCCACCTGGTTCAGAACGCAGCAGCATGCCTCGTCTTCCAACAGCCCATGTGACACCCCTTTTCATCTCTCTCCACTGGCTACCAGTTGAAGCCCCGTATCAGATTCAAGTCACTTATGCTTATGCACAGGACTATCACTGGATCTGCACCGGCATAATTTCACACCCTCCTTCACTACTACACCCCATCTAGAACCCTGCGTTCAGTAAACCAATGGCGTCTTGTATTGCCTTCTCATAAGGACAGTAAATCGGTTTCCCGCTCATACTCCTTCACAACTACTTCCTGATGGAACATTCTTCCTAGCTCTGTCCGCTCAACCACATTCAACACTCAAAAAACTAACAGCACTAAAAAAAACTACTTAAATCCCATCTCTTCTGTGAATACTTGACAGTCAAATTAGAAAAAAACTAACCCCCTCTCAACAGGTATTGGTATTGCTTTTGTTAAAATTAGTAACTTTGTATTAGCACATTATTATGAACGACTCAAGAGTCAGATGCAGAAGAAGGTTGGTTTTATTCGACCCAGCACAAAATGGCTCGTACAGGGAATCACAGACACAAAGACAGGTAATTCAGAACGTCAAGGCAGCAAAAGTCAATAAAGGCTCGGGCGCTCGGTTCATTGGACTGCACCGAGAGGTACGTATATCAGCAGAGGAACAATAGTCAGAGACTCAAATCACAAAAACAAATCGAGTCCGCCCAAAAAAGGGCCAAGGAAAAGTCCACCTGCTGCAGACAGGTAAAAACAAGGTAATTCCGCCCCGTGAGGACCAAGGAAGAATCCACTTGATGACGGTTCGACTGGTGTAATTCCTTCCAGCGAGAGCCAAAGAAGAATCCACTTGATGATGACTGTACAACTGGTTTGGTTCCTTCCAGCAAGTGGCTCGAGACGAACTGCTGTAGCTACCTCGAGCAGAAGATGACGAGCATAACCCTGGTACTCCCGTATGCTTGACAGTGGAAGTCCGTAGCCTCAATCCCCACAACCAACAGCCGTTTCAGACCCAAGTGATACGATGTCAGGACGGCAGTCACATGTGCGGCAAACCAGTGGGTTCCCCAGGCAGCTGGAGGTAGCAGCAAGATCTCTCGAGAAGAGATAATGGTAGTCGTAGATACTTGGATAAGTAGAGAGATCAAGACAAGGGCAGATTCCGGTTGAAGACTAACAGCTCTGGAGCCTGGACAAGACGATTTCAATCATAAGACAAGACAAGACTAGACAAGACAAGACAAGACTAGACAAGACTAGACAAGACTAGACTAGACAAGACTAGACTAGACTAGACTAGACTAGACTAGACTAGACTAGTGGACAACGCTTAGGTGATTTAAACCAAACGGACTGACATCGGACAAGAGAAGACACAGGGAATATAAGGGAAATTGAGCCGGAAGAAAACAAGGAACAGCTGGAGAAAGAGCAGGAAAATGAGAAAATCTATGTAATAGATTTAACTAATGATGAAGGAGTAAACAAGGAGGGAAGTGGGTGAAACGCAGACACTGAATAAGTGACAAACTAGGAATAACAAAACCCACGTGCCAGACAACCCTAACAAGACATAAGTAAAACAAACTCCACTGACGCTAGACCAGAGACCTGACACACCTATTGTATTATTGCTCCTGTATGACATATCACTTATTGCTTTTGTCGCTTTGGATAAAAGTGTCTGTTTAATAAATACATGTAAAGGAACAGTTCACCCCAAAATACGAATTCTGTCATCATCTTTTCACCCTCGTGTCATTCCAAACCTGTTTATGTCTCTTTCTTCTTTTATGATATGTGTCACTGATTGAATTTTCTATATCAGCTCATCCTAACCTCCTCTTTTCTCTGTAGGTGCTGAATCTGTTTCTGGCTCTGCTGCTGAGCTCCTTCAGCTCTGACAATCTCTCAGCGCCTGATGACGACGGAGAAATGAACAATCTCCAGATTGCATTCGCTCGAATCCAGTCTGGTGTGACTTGGTTGCTCAGCGCCATCAAAGACAACAGGAAACTGACCTGGAGCAGTCGGGAAGCCAAAGAGCAACAGGTGTCTCCGAAAGCCAACCACGCAGAGTGCAACGGCATTGTGGGAAGGTTCGGGCGGTACGGAGAGAAGGATGTTTTTGGAGAGGAAGAGAACACTTATATGACCAATCCCAATCTTACCATCTGCGTCCCCATCGCACCTGGAGAATCCGATGTGGAATTTCTAGACGAAGAGGATGAAGAGACTGAGACATCAGAGGATGAAGAACCGACACCGGTGAGAAATTGTATTATTTAATTTAAGACTGACCCACATTTTAATCAAGTTTGATTCTGTAACGTTGACATTTAGCTGATGCTTTTATCCAAAGAGATTTACAAAAGTGAGGAAAACAATGAAGCGTTCTAAAAATATAACAAGGCCTAAGATACAATGTTTCTTGTTATAAACTAAATAAAATTAACTTTCAAGACAAATCAGATCTACAACACAATCGAATACCTTTTTATATTGCACATAAATGTTGAATATATATTTATTGTTGGTGGGAGAGATCTGGGGTCAAAGGTCAACGAGATGATGCACGTGAGAGGCACCAGGTGGCAGCGGGACTCTTGCTTGGGCATGCGGATTCATAATCTGATAATCTGCTAAACAGACAAGGTGAACCCATCGGGCACCGCATGTCTGTTATATAAGAAAAAAGGCTAGAGGAGCGAAATGTCATGATAAGATGCTGCTTTGTTAAGGGAAATGCCCAATGAGCCCTCATTAGTACAAATCAGTTAACCTTTAATGTTTAAAGGAACAGGTCACACAAAAATGACAATTCTGTCATTATATCCTTACCCACATTTCCCTTGCAACTTGACTCTCTTCTGTAAAAAACAAATATAGAACACATATACAGTTATAGTACAATTTTGGACTATTTGAGTATTAAAGGGGTCATATGATAGGGCTATAACGAATACATTAATTTGTTTTAGATGTAATGTAATGTCTATACATGATTTAGGGTTAGAATTTAAATTATGTGTTTTCCACATACCGTTCCTTTTTGTATGTCCTCTTTGCCTCGCTTCTCTGAAACACACAGATTTCGGGATTGGCCAATTGGCCATGTGCGTAGTGATTAGTAAAATACTGCAAGCGTGTGACGGAAATGTAACGCCTATTACCATATTTGGAACATCAGGTTCCAAAGCAATTGTACTGACAGGCACACCCACCTTACTTGTATATACATTTGGGTGGTCTTAGTGAAATCATACCACGAACTGACGTAGATTTATGGGGGTGTGGTTACACAAGGTGTTTCAGGCAGGTCTGGGTGAGCATTTGCTTTTTAGATAGAATGCATCTTTTGTTCCCACACTTAAATTAAAAAAAATGTATTTGTCTAATACATGCATGGGCAACTTAAAACACATAAAAGACAAAGCGTGTATTCACGCCATATGACCCCTTTAAGAATAAAATCTATCGTTGGGATTGTGGTAAATTTTTTGATCTGCAGTGAAATTAACTTCCAAATAATGAATCACATTGTCTCTTAATAGCCGCTGTTAAATACTTCTATAACAATTTGGTCATTTTGTGTCTGATTTATATAGTGCATGCCGTTATTTCCTAATAATATCTGCTAGAATGATTGCTTAGAAAATTAATTTAATTTAATTCAGATCATGTCAAATGCTTAATGTTTATGAAATAGTAAAAAATTGCTTGCATTGTTTCCACAAGTTATGGACAGTAACAATGCTTTTATTTATCCATTATTTAGTCTCTTGATTTGAATACAACTGGAAAACACAGGAAATTTGTATGCAGTATTAGAAAAAAATAATTGTGACAAGTAATTAGCCTCGCCGAGCAGGAACCTCCTCTTTAAAAAAAAAAGAATAAAAAAGTGCTGATTTCTAATCTTCAGGACTGTTTTACCCCAAAACTTCAAGCTGTGCTCAGTGTCAACAGAGGTCACACTAAATACTGACTTTTATTTTGTGAATATACAGCCACAGAAACCATTTTTTCTGTTTTTAAAATGTACTATTTATAGGTATGCATTTAGGTAAAATTATAATTTTTGTTTCATTCTGTGAACTTCTTACAATATTTCTCCTATATTTCAAATACAAATATTTTTTCATAGAAAAATGTAAGTTTCTATTTGCATTTATTTGCTGGAAATATTTACAGAAAGGATGCTCTGTCCTTTTTAAAAACTTAAACACCGCTAAGAAAACAAGTTTGTGTTCACTGTAATATTTCTACTTGCATTTAAGTTCAAAAATGTTTTTTTAATGTAATATCCTCGATTTTTCTGACTATTTTCATGTGACTTGTTATTCTGTCAGTCATTCACATTGTTATTGGATGACTTTATATCACTCCTGAGGTTTGATTTTGTTGAAATTCAACAGACACTGTATTGGAATGACCACAATACATTTAGAAATGCTGATAAAATGAACATTAAAAATGGTTGGAACGCGGTTAAATAAAAGGAAGGAGACGGGAACCGGCGAACATTTAAAGCTCTTTTATCAAAATAAATAAACAATAATCCGGAAATTAAATGCCGGCAGCCCCCTCACGGTCGACTGCCGGCCATATGAACATAAACACAAACTTACACCGGGCCCGGAGCTCTCTCGTCAGCAGTGCCGTCGCTCGTCCTCTTATGCTCCCGAATTTCCTCCGTGAGATATGCGGGACCGATGTACGCACAGCTGATTCCAACTATCACTCATGCCACCTGCCCCGCCTCTCGTCCCGCCTTCCTCGCCACAATGGTCTTTTTATTTTTTCCCGTATTTCTGAATAATGAAAATGGACGGACATCAAAACAACAGATAACGTACTTGACAGTTAACACGACCGGCAGGCACACACACTTCTATCAAAACCTCTACTGATGTCTTGGTAACAGGACATGATGTGTCTCACGAACACACTACTCACCTGTATTGTGAGATTTAAGCACTTCCGGATTGTGTTGGCACCTTTAGGCCAGTAATCCCTGTCAATCATTTAAAATATGTTTCCGTCACACTGAGGAAATCTCATCACAACTGTTTTATGAACGCCCGTGCCGTCTGCCTACAGGAACAAAAGAAATAAGTGTATTTAGATTCAGAACAGCTCTTCAGATTACCCCAGAGGTCTCCATTAAAGCGTTTGCGGATTAGATGCAAATGCCAGCATCACATGCCATATGTATCTTGCCATGCATACGTTCTATTTGTTTCAGTTGTTTACATAGGTATGGATCTTTATCTCCTGGTTTGTGTGTACAAAACTAGTTGCAATACAAATGTTTAGTTATTAAAACACATAAATTTTGCAGATACTGTATAATCTTTCCTAAATGCTATTTTATTGTCCTTAAAGGGATAGTTTAGCAAAAAAGTAAACTCCATCATTTACTCCCATTTTCCAAAAAAATATATTTTGGTGAACTATCCCTAAATGCACTCCATGTTGTTTTGTTTACCAGGAAGTGATAAGTCTGTCTGAAGGAAGTACTGTGGACCTGAGGAAACCAGGAGAGGATGAGGAAGAGGATTATGAGATGGAAGATGATGCCATGGAACCAGATGAGTGTTTCCCCGGCTGTAAGAAAAAGATGCATTGTGGTAAAACCATATTACTGTTTTGTTTACAATGGTACTGAATGGTTAGCTCACACTTTCTACTCTGTGTTTGTGTCCAGTTTGCATGAGATGCTGTAAGTGTTGTAATATTAACACAACACAAGGTCTGGGACAGATGTGGTGGAGGTTGAGGAAGACCTGCTTTCAGATTGTGGAGCACAGCTGGTTTGAGACCATCCTCGTCTTCATGATTCTACTCAGTAGTGGCGCTTTGGTGAGGAATCCAGATTGAATCAGATTGAAACCATTTTTTTTGTCTTGACATCAAAGTTCATTATACATTTAGATTGTAATCCGGCTTTATAAATTATCCTTACAGGGATATTTCACCCAAAAACTGTGGAACACAGATGAAGATATTTTGAGAAATGTCTCAGTGGTTTTGTGTTAATACAATGGAGGTCAATGGGGTTCCGTCAGTGTTTTTAGGTTTCCGACATTCTTCAAAATATCTTGTTCTGTGTTTTGCAGAAGAAAGTAAGTCATGCGTGTTTGAAATGACATGAGAAGGAGTAAATGATGAACAAATGTTTTTTTGGTGAACAATCCAGGACGTAAAAACAAATTCTTTGCTTTGTGAAGTCTAGAATAAATATTTAAAGATTAAATTTGTAGCTAGCCTGATTCTTGTGTTTCTGCATGTTTTCCCGACAGGCGTTTGAAGACATTTACTTAGAGCAAAGGAAGGTTGTGAAGGTGGTGTTGGAATATGCCGACAAGGTCTTCAGCTACATCTTTGTGCTGGAGATGTTTCTGAAGTGGATCGCTTACGGCTTCAAGAAATATTTCACCAACTACTGGTGCTGGCTGGACTTTCTGATCGTCGATGTGAGTGGAGAAATCTTCTTGTGCTGAGCGTTTACTGTGTGTGAGCCTTCTCTTTGCTGAAACCATTTGATTCATTTCACACAAATGAGGTGGTAAGCAATAGATTTAAAAAGTGGCATGCATACGAAAGTGAAATGTCAAATAAGAAGCCATTATTTTTGGCTAGCTAATACCTAAAACAGAAGGTGTACTACCTTGGCTATGAAGTAATGACAACTTTGAAAGATGAAAAAACGTATTGTCAGACATACTCATATCATATAAACATATACACAAGTGTACGCAAACACACAAAAACACATTGAACGGTATCAGTGTGTCTCACCCGATGTCACCTGCTCATCTCACCCACACAGATCTCCACACACACCTCTAATGATAGGGTAAGTTCATAGGTCAAAGGTGAGTAAAGGCTCGAACCACAGGTGCAGTTTTCCTCTCGTCCACTCCGAGATATAAATGCCACCGTCTCTTTCTCTGTCTCAGAAACAATCTAACCATATTTATTTCACAATGAAATTCTTTCAATTTATCCAAATAGTATATCATACGCTGTGTTAACTTGTAATGCCCCCACAGGACCTTGGCTTTTATATCAAAGCATACTCATTTTATCACCAAAATTTTTATCTGGAGAAGATCAAAATCCTTGAGGACTTTTACTAACATTTTACCAGCATGACGTTTTGAACTTTACAATGAGATCATTCAGTCATTTTACATTTATCAGAATATAGGAAACAAGCTGTTACAAACAAAGCGAAGCCATTTTTAACTGAAATCTGAATCCTGGAAAAAAGATTTTCAAGGTGAACGCAAATTATTCGACCTGTACAGGACCATCTTGAATGTAGCTTAATTTTTTCCTTTCTAGTTCATTAATTTGTGTTATGTTCTTTAGTTTTTTTCTTCTGTTTTGAGCCAACTGCACATTTATATTTAAAATATCTTCTTTAGATATGTTGCAGGAACACAATAATATATATTTTCTTTCTACAAAAACTCACGATTTATGGAAATTTACATTAAAGATGTTATCGTTGATACAAAAAAAATGTTTGGACTACAAATTCCATTGAATTTTTTTAATTATACAATTAAATAAATTTGATTAAAAAAAGCTTGAAGGGATACTTCACCCAAAAATGAAAATTCTGTGATCACTTACTCACCTTCGAGTTGTTCCAAATCTGCATACATTTTTTTGTTCTGATGAACACATAGTAAGATATTTGGAAGACATTTAAGTTTAGTCACTAAGCAGATGCTTAAGCGTCCAAAGCGTCTTATCGAGAGTTCAGGGAGCACTAAGGGATATGTCATACAGGAGCAATAATACAATAGGTGCTGATACCAAGTTACTAGTTTCAACAAAAGACACACCACTACCTGTTGAGAGAAAGAGAGAGGGTTAGTTTTTTTGACTGATATGTCAAGTATTCACAGAAGAGAACGGTTTTAAGAAGTTTTTTTAATGTTGTGAGAGACGTGGTTGACCGGACTGAGTTGGGAAAAATGTTCAACCAGGAAGGAGAAGGAGCTGGAAAGCAATTTACTACCCTTTTGAGAAGGCAATACAAGACGCCGCTGGTTTGCTGAATCCAGGGTTCTTGATGGGGTGTAGGAGTGTAGGAAGTATGTCGGTGCAGATCCAGTGATAGTCCCGTAGGCAAGAATTAGTGACTTGATTCTGATACAGGCTTCAATCGGTAGCCAGTGGAGAGAGATGAAAAGAGGTGTCACGTGGGCTGTTGGAAGACGAGGCATACTGCCGTATTCTGAACCAGCTGGAGTGGGTTGATAGCCTTTGCAGGAAAACCTGCAAGGAAAACATTGCAGTAACCCAAACCTTGAGATTACCAGGGCCTGGACAAGGAGCTGTGACGCATGCTCAGTTAGATAGAGTCTAACATTTCTACTGCTGAACAAGGTGTATCGGCATGATCGCGTTTACTTTGCAATGTGATCTTTGAAGGACAGCTGTTCTTCAAATATGACTCAGAGGTTCCTGGCTGTTTTGGAAGGAGTGATTGTGGTATTGCCAAGTTGGATGATGAGATCGTGTTGCACAGTGGGCTTTTCTGAAAACACGAGTAGTTCTGTCATGGCAGGGTTCAGCTGGAAGTGATGCTTTTTCTTCCAACCTGAGATGTCTTCTAGGCAGGTTGTCATGCAAGCTGCTACAGAGGTATCGTCTGGGTAAAACGAGATGCAAAATTGGTCAGCATTACAGAGATACAAGAAGTCGTGTGCCCGTATGATGGGTCCCAAGGATGTCGTCTAGATGAAAAAAGCAGCGGTCCAAGCACTGATCCCTGAGGGACCCCAGTGATCATGTGTTAAGAATGCTAATAACCCGACAGATTTTGCCCCCCATTGACTTCGATAGCAGGAAAAAATTGAATGGTATTCAAAAGTGCCCCAGAACTGTTTACTGTCCTACATTCTTCAAAATATCTTCTTTTGTGTTCAACAGAAAAAAATTTGTAAAAGTAATTTTTCCTACTATGGGAGTGAAAAGGGCGTAAATATTGGTTTTAAGCTTCTTTCCAGATATCTGTGTTCATCTGAACAAAGACGTTTATACAGTTTGGAACAAACTTGAAGGTGAGGAAATGATGACAGAATTTAAATTTTTGGGTGAAGTATCCCTTGAACTCTTATGCATATGCATATAGATAATACAGATATTTGAGTATGTGGGTATGTACATTGATTGGCATGTACATATTCACATACATGTCCATGTTTTGTTGTCATTTCACGTCATTGAAATCCTCATGTACCAGCAGTCACTGCCCTCCATAACAGAAAAGCAGAAGTGTTTTCTCTTCTTTCTCACCTGTTTAATCTGCCTGGAGAATAGAATGGAAACCTACTAGTGAAGTCAATATTATTTCAACATCCCAACAGTGTCTTCTATCAATGTTGTTCTTTATTTATTTTTTGCATTATAATTGTTTATTTTAGCCAGATTTGATCAAACAAGACAAGCTGTGAGTGCTTTAAAGCCTTGATGTCAATTGTCAGGTTGTACAGAGTTTCTCACACGTTTGTGTGTATGTATTTACCCGTCACAGGTTTCTTTGATAAGTTTGGTGGCTAACTCTTTGGGTTACTCCGACTTTGGAGCCATTAAATCTCTGAGGACCCTTCGAGCTCTGAGGCCCCTGAGAGCCCTGTCTAGATTTGAAGGAATGCGGGTAAGTGTTCTGCTACACCTGAACTAATTGATTCATAAATAAAAAAACATAAAAGCATTTTGAAACGAACGGATACATATTAAATCAAGTTTTATGGAAATTCATCGTCGCAGACTATTGTGAAAACTGATATAGATATACAACACAATATAAAACTTACAAACACAGGCCTGATAATAGATATTTGTCATTAAAATGGGAACAACACTGTAGAAAGATTCAAAGTAGGGAAGGAAGGAGACGGGAACCGGCAAACATTTAAAACATTTAATCAAATAATAACAGCCGGCGGCCCCTCACGGACGACCGCTGGCGAACAACAACACAGGAAACAAAACATAAATACAAACATGTTCGGGCCCGGTCCTCTCTCATCGACGGTCCGGTCGCTCGTTCCTTTTATATGCTCCCAATCTCCTTCGTGATGCGAGGCCGGTGCGCGCACCACTGGCGCTAATTAACAATTACTTACCGGCCTCGAACCACGGTCTCGCCCCGCCTACTCTACTACACATCCCCATCACCCCTCACAGGCCGGGGGGTACCCCCGCGACTGTGCATGACCCTCGGGGGGGGGGTGGGGTGGGGGGTATGCAGCGACGAGACGAGACAATGGAGACGGGAGCCCTCGGAGCGACCGGAAAGAGAGAGGGGAGAGAGGGAAAAAAAAATTATAGTCCGGTTCCCTGACATGCTGCCGCTCATTCCTCAACCAATCGGAGTACTCTCCTTCGGGGCCTTGCGGTGGCCCTGGGCCCTCGGTGGACGGCTCGACAGTCCGCCCCCTGGCGGCCGGCGGTGGCTCCTCCTTTAGCGCAGCGTGTTCCCCGTCCCCTGCTCCTCCCCCTTGGGCGGACGGACGCAGGCTCCGGCCTCTGGCAGGCGGTGGCCGCACTCGGCACTCCCGCCCCCTGCTCCTCCTACTCGGGGGACGGACGCAGGCTTCGGCCTCTGGCGGACGGCGGCAACTCCCTCCCGCTTGGACGACAGCCACCCCACCTCGACCCAGGGGCGCGGCATCACAGGTCGCCGTTCCACCGAGGCTTTAACGGTGGCCGCACTGTGCACTTCCGTTTCCCCAGAGCCACCGCTTCGGGCAGCCACTGGCGGACGCCCTTCGTCCGCGCTGCCCGAACTCTCCGGCACCGCGAGGCCACTCGGCGGCGAGGACTCTCCGACAGCATGTCTCTCCTTCCTCCCGGGTTTCAGCACCAATGTAGAAAATTCATGATAGGGCAGGAAGGAGACGGGAACCGGAAAACAATAAAGAAACATAACAGCCGGTGGCCCCTCACGGACGACCGCCGGCGAACAATAGCAAAATAAAACATAAATACTATACAAACACTTCGGGCCCGGACCTCTCTCATCGACGGTCCGGTCGCTCGTTCCTTTGATATGCTCCCAATCTCCTACGTGATGCGAGGCCGGTGCGCGCACCACTGGCGCTAATTAACAATTACTTACCGGCCTCGAACCACGGTCTCGCCCCGTCTACTCTACTACAAACACAGTTACATTTTGATTGTATGGTATAACGTCACCGTTTCTGTTGTCCAGGTGGTCGTGAACGCTTTGATCGGGGCCATCCCATCCATCATGAACGTTCTGCTGGTGTGCCTGATCTTCTGGCTCATTTTCAGCATCATGGGAGTCAACCTTTTTGCCGGTAAATTTGGGAAGTGCGTCAACAGGACGGGTTACATCCACAACGCGACCCTGGTCAACAACAAGTCTGAATGCCAAGCCATGAACGACACCCAGTTTTACTGGACCAAAGTGAAAGTGAACTTTGACAATGTGGGTCTTGGTTACCTCTCCCTTTTGCAAGTGGTGAGTCTTGCTTTTTGGTGTTTTCGTTCACATTCTAACATTTATTTAACCCTAAAACTTTCTTTGGAAGTCATATTTGAGGTTTGTGATGTAATACAGTTTTGTTGAGAAGGCAAAGAAGCCCAGGGCTTTAACCTTCCATTTACTTTCAGAAAGAGTCTGTTTATCACCATAGGTTGTAATTTCTGTAACCATGCGAACAACATCAGTAAATGGCATAGCAAAATAGCATTCGTGCTGACTGATGGTAAATCACACAACGCTTTGGTAAATGGCAATATATCAGAATAAAAATCCAAGTTTTGCTATGTTCAGCTGTCGGAAGCGGAACATACTTCTCTTTCAGAATAAAATATAAGTATTTCAGTGAGTATGTACCATAATCTTTTGTTTTCCAGGCAACTTTTAAAGGCTGGATGGAAATCATGTATGCGGCTGTAGATTCTCGTGGGGTAAGCGTGATTTTTTAAGTTTTTAAGGGTGATTCCATAAAAAAACATTTAAGATTTCAACAAGAAAAATTATTATAAATTATAAGAAAACCAGCATGTCCTGATGCTTTAAGAAACCTATACACTTATTTGAAGAACCTATGCAAATATGTTATAATTAATATTTTTATTTGAAGAAACATATTGCCAGATCTAGTGCATATTCATTTTGTATTTATAAACACAGGTACACTTACAGGTATGCATATTTAGGAATTATTTCATATATTTATTCATTTATATTTACAAATAATTTAAGCTCTATTTAAACGTTTATATTTTTGTATATTTAATACATTTTTTTAATATATTCATGCATTTGAATGTGCTTTTAAATACAAAATTAATATGCACAGTATACAGACAAATATTATATAAACACCAACATTTATTTTGGATGCGTTTAATTGCGATTATTCGTTTGACAGCCCTAGTTCTTCATATGAAGTGTGCAATCAAATATTAAACAACCTTAAAAATGTGTTTAAGCTGTTTAGTCCTGAGATTGTTTTTACCTGTGCACCAGGTTGAGGAGCAGCCCGTCAAAGAAATAAACCTCTACATGTACCTCTACTTTGTCATCTTCATCATCTTCGGATCCTTCTTCACCCTAAACCTGTTCATCGGCGTCATTATCGACAACTTCAATCAACAGAAAAGGATGATAGGTACTGACGATTCATAAACACACACCATGTCGTTGACATTTAATGTGTTTATGAAAGTAACAGCGGTGGCGTGTTTTCTGTGTTAAGGTGGTCAGGATATATTCATGACAGAAGAGCAGAAGAAATATTACAACGCTATGAAGAAACTGGGATCGAAAAAGCCACAGAAGCCAATTCCAAGACCACTGGTAAAGTTTCTATGGACAACTTCAATGAACTTACGTTCTAAAATAAATGCTTAAACCAAAATAATCAGTATGGTGTTTATATTGGTTATTTCCCCGATACATGTTTATCTAAAAAACAGCAAAACCTAAGCACAATTTTCTGATTCATGGAGCTACAAAGCTGATGGCTTGAATTTTGATTGTGTAATAATGGAGAAACCCAAAATATGACATGTTGTGGATGACAAAACCTAAGAACTACATTCATTTACACAAGAAACAAACTTTAAAAAAGCATCATGCAATACGATAACTAGCATCATTTCTGTCCAGAACATCTTACAAGGCTTCTTCTTTGACCTGGTGTCCAAGCAAGCCTTTGACATCACCATCATGATGCTCATCATACTCAACATGATAACCATGATGGTGGAGACAGACGAACAGTCGCCTCGCATGGAGTCCATCCTCAACAACATCAACCTGGCCTTCATCATCATCTTCACCACCGAATGCCTCATCAAGCTCTTCGCCCTCCGCTGCTACTTCTTCACCGTCAGCTGGAACATATTTGACTTTGTAGTCGTTGTTCTTTCCATCATCGGTAAGAGACAATGGGGACAGATCAAATAAGATCAAAGTCATCACCAACATTGCTTATACTTGTTTATACTTTCGGTTTATTCAAATGACTATGATAATAACAACGTGTTTTTCACCCCTTGTTGAACACTTATGCTTAAGTGTTAAGCGTACTTCCAAGATAAATCATAACTCATATATTTTGTCCCACAGCTGTTCACTCATAAGAAAGAAGAAACACATCTCCTTTAGATCTCAATTATTTCTCCTGAACATCAATTAAAGTGATGTATGTATTAAATGAAGAGCAGATAGAAAATTGTTTTAGTCTCATCTGTGTCTCAGATGTTTCTCCTGAGAAAAAGAGTCGGAAATTTCACAAATGAGAGTTTTTAAAGAGAACTCTACATATCTGAGCTCAGTTTGAGACTTTGTTAAGTATGCAAACAAAAGTCAATATTACTGAAGTTCTCAAAATGACATCATCACATTGACCCAATTCCAGATCATATTTCTATTATTATTTCTGAAGTTGATGAAACACAAGTGAAAACTCAAAATCTTCGCATTCTCTTGAGCTATGAAAAAGCAACCGCTTGACAATAACATTATGCTATTGATCGTCATTTTTGTCACAAAATAGTTTCAATGACACCTAAAAGGTTATTTTTACGTTGAATGAACGGCACATATCAATATCTGATGTTTGCTCTGTCTTACAGGAATTGTCCTGGCTGACATAATCGAGAAATACTTTGTGTCTCCGACTCTCTTTCGAGTGATCAGGTTGGCAAGAATAGGACGAGTTCTCAGACTAATACGAGCGGCCAAAGGAATAAGGACGCTACTTTTTGCCTTAATGATGTCACTTCCTGCATTGTTCAACATCGGCCTCCTTCTTTTCCTGGTCATGTTCATCTACGCCATCTTTGGGATGGCCAACTTTGCCTACGTGAAAAAGCAAGGCGGGATCGACGACATGTTCAACTTCGAAACGTTCGGGAACAGCATCATCTCCCTTTTCCAGATTACCACGTCGGCGGGTTGGGATAACCTGCTGGATCCCATTCTGAACAATTCTCCAGAAGAATGCAACTCAAACTACGTCAACACCGGCACCAACACGAAGGGCAACTGTGGGAACCCCTCTGTAGGGATCACTTTTTTCGTAAGCTATATCATCATTTCTTTCCTGATTGTTGTCAACATGTACATCGCCATTATTTTGGAAAACTTCAGCGTGGCTACTGAGGAGAGTACGGAACCTCTGAGCGAAGACGACTTCGAGATGTTCTATGAGGTTTGGGAAAAGTTTGACGTTGAGGCGACACACTTTATTGAGTACTCCAAACTTTCCAGTTTTGCAGACAGTCTTTCAGAACCCCTGCGCATTGCTAAGCCCAACAAAATCAAGCTCATTCACATGGACTTACCCATGGTGAGCGGAGACAGAATTCACTGCCTGGACATTCTATTTGCATTCACGAAGCGTGTTCTCGGAGAGACTGGAGAAATGGATGCTCTAAAACAGCAGATGGAGGAAAAGTTCATGATGGCAAACCCCTCCAAGATATCCCATGAGCCCATCACCACCACACTGAGACGCAAGCAGGAGGAAATATCTGCCGCTTTGATCCAGCGCGCCTACAGGGGGCACCTGCTTAAACGTCAACTGAAACAAGCATCATACTTGTACAGACAGATACACAAGAACACACCTGTGGATGAAGAGAACGCTCCAGAAAGGGATGGACTCGTCGCCTCTATGATTAAGGAACACTACGGTCAACAGTCTGCAATTTCGGTTTCCTCTCCACCATCTTATGAGAGTGTTACTATGGTTCCTGTTGACCAGTTTCAGGTGTCAATACCTGTGTCTCATGATTCTAAATCCTGCGAACCCCTTACCCCTGAAGAAACGTATGAAGAGACCTTTCTCTAGGAACTCTTTTTTTAAAGACTGATCTTTGTTTAGTAGATGTTCTTTGTTGGTTTGTTTTTAACACAAAAAAACATGATCAGGAAGAATCTTACGGCAATGCAAACTAACCATCACTTTTTCATGTGAGAATATGCAACATTTACAATCTGGAGAGCCAAACGTCACTGTCAGATGATGGATGTATCAAGGCACACACAATAAAATCCTGCATCAATATATCAAAGTGAAGATGTACACAAATATATCACAGGTAGACATTTTACTTCAGCTGGGCCAAAGGCTTCAGATGTGTTGCACATATCATGCTAATAAAAGCACTGTAATATTTTCAACAGCTCCGATATTTCCTATAAAACTCATAATTTTTCCAAGGATATCAAAATCAAGGTTTCTTTAAAATAACAACCACCAAAACTCAGGATTAAGCGAGGAATGTTTTTTTTGGGAGGAACAAGTGAACATATAGCAAGTATGCACGATGATATACTCCGTTTAATATGTTCTTATTTCATGAGCCTACATTTCATAATGTGCTTAAAATATGTACATTTCTTCATAAAATTAATTAATCACATTAAAAAATAAAAGGAGGAATCATGTATGCGCATTTATCAATTTCTTTTTTCTAATAGACTTAGTTGTGTTGTCACAAGGGCAAATTGTGACAAAAATAAATATATAAATAAACAGATACAAGGCATTTTTCTTACAATGAATATCAGTCAGTTAATAAAACTCACTTGGAAAACACAAAAATAACAAAATCCATGCTCATATCTAAGGAAATACTAGTACCCAGATTTCTTTCGCTTCATGGTTGACAAGAACTGTATTATGCAAACCCTGCAAAGAGAAGGAATGATAATTTTACATTTAGCAGACGCTTTTATCCAAAGCGATTTACAAATGGAGTTGCCAATGGAAGAAATAGGAACAACATAAAGACCTTTCTAGCCACTGCATATGGATCATCTGTACAGGTTTTGTTGTGCAAGCAGGAAGTCCAGCTATTAGCGCATTGCAATAGTCCAGTCTTAACAGAACAAGAGCCTGGACTAGGACACATTTTATTGTGTAAATTGACTTAAACTTTAATGGAACAATATATGCAGATGGTGATATTTCTATCGAATATAACAGCCATGGATAAACTTGGGATTTTAATTTAAAGGAGATTTGGAAAACTAAAGAACAAGGAGTTGTCTTAAGTTACAAAGAAACATTATTAAAAAACATCAGGCGTCAAAAATATAGTGAATACATTTTTCAATTCACTTAATTTGTTTTTAATAAAATGTAGATCTAACCAGTCACTACACCTTTTCGACACATTTTCAGATCACATTTACTTTTTGAGTACTTTTAGAAATTTGAAAACCAGACTTTTATACTGCATGAATGAGCGGTTTAATTTAGCCGAGATTTGTTTTGAGCAGTAGGCTATAGCCTACATAGATTTTGGATCTCTCGGTTAGTTAGCCAATTTGGCTTTGTCGCCGGGGAGCATGCCCTTTCTCCGGCCCAGGGCGAGGGTTTCCAAATCCTCCACAGACCAGCTGGCCCTCCAGCATAATCCCTGCGTAAAATAATCACTTGTTTTAATTACATACAAATGCGATCGTGCTTTAACACTCTTTCCATCACAGAAAGCCTTTAAAACTGCGACCTTCAAGAAACACAAATATAAGTGCCAATGTAAAACTATATTTCAGTACAATTAACACTTTAAATTATACTTTCATATTGTGTTTAAGTGCTGCCAAGTCAAATTTGATATGTTGTAGATTCAGTATAGAGATATGTTTGATGAGACCTTTCCAATGTTTCAGAAATGTCCCTGTTACCAAGGTTATGCCCACCTATCGTTTCAATTCATATACACACAGGATCCAGATAGACGAATATGGTTGTATGAAATTATTACATTTTGATATCTACAAATGTGCATGTAGCGCCAATGGAAAACCACAACGTATAGCAAAGTTGTAATGTTTTATGGAGCTTCAACAGATTTTTCAACTTTCATTTTAATGCGTTTACTCTTTGGATCAAAAACATCGGTTCTAATGAAAGTGCCTACATGCGTAATTGATCAGATGTTTAAACACAGGAACATACGGATGGGATTATGGCCGAGCAAAGAAACACATTATTAAAGATTAAAATGCACTATGATTAATTACACAAATAAAACACACGCATGCTTCTGACTAAAATCCTCAAAAAAATAACAAAGTTTCAAACAGGTTTTACACTTCTCACACGTGAAAAGTTAGGCTTCGGGAAACTTTTTGTTTGAATCCCATGTAAATTCTGACATGAAACCAATGAAATATCAAGTGGCGTTTCTTCTTAAATCAGTTAATGTTTTAAACGACAAAAGAATGCAGACACTGTGATGAGTAGGCTACTAGATGAATAGCATGAAAGTGTTGAGGAAATTCGTGAGTTCACTTTTCTGGATTTAAGGATGTGAACATTCGTAATCTGGATGATTGTTTGTGTTCCCTTTATCTTGGCACCGTTATGCCGGATGAAAAGCTTTGCTTGATTGGTCTGGAATTCCGATTAAGTGTCCCTAAAATAGACTCAAAACTAATAATAGACTGACTAATAATGTCAGTCAAAGAGTTTTGAAAAAGGAATTTACACAGTAGACCATCACAGTCAAGACAAGCCCAACCAAACAGACTAGTGTTCAGTAAATATTTAGTGACCAGTTCTTATAAGCCCAACATTTAAATACAGCATTTGTTTGTTTTTAGTTCTTTTATTCCCGTATCAGCTTTAATATGTTGCTATTGTCAGTTATACACTCAATATATCGATGTGTGTGCCAAAACTGGAGACCTTTAAAAACCTATTCAAACAGACCTATAGGGAGGATTTTGAGCATTCAAAGTGTATAGGCTAACAGGTCAAATGCATATTGTAGAGCAATTAATTTGTAAACAAAAACCATTATAGTCCTTCCTCCGAAAAAGTCTGTTGGAGCAGTGTTGGTTTACAGAGGTTTTAACATCTGACTTTGGACAAGAGTCCATTTTATCTGCCCTAAACTGAAATAATGAAACTCCCTGAAACAGACATGTGTTTTATCTTAATTGAACTTTTGTGTGTAAAAAGGAACATTCACTTATCTTATTAAAGTTTGTCAACGTGTAGTAGTGCAATAGACTAGAATATCTCTTACAGACACCTATGCCACAAAACTTTTTTGCTCACACAGTCGTTGACAGAAGAAGATATATGCAATGTGATATGCAGGAAAACGTTAATTGATGTCGGTTTTGTTGCAGCTTGTCCTGTGACTTGTACATATTTGTGTCACTTGAAAAGACAAGTCAAGCGTTCGATGACATCCTTGCAGTGCAGACTACTGAGAGATCAGTGAATATTAGACATTTGGCCTCTGTCTGCTAACCTTGTAGTCAACATCTGTTGCTTCAAGTTATCGAGTCACATGTTCAGAGATCGTCTGACAGCTGATGCCCTCTGGTGGTCTCAGCAAGTGTATCGAATTTTTAACTGTTTAACAACAAAATATTAATCATTAAAGGAGTAGTTCTTTCGAAAATACACACATTTAAAATGATTTACAGTAGCCATACTGCTAATAGACAGTTATATAATCTAATATAAGTGTACAATTATTATGTTATTTAGTAAGCCTACACTTCCTATTGCTCAATCATAGATTTTATATAATAAATCATTTTCCTCTTCTGGATTAGACATGTTTTTAATCATGGTAACAGCTATAATTATTCAATATGTGCATTATTAGCTTAAATTAGACACAATGATTGGGTATATCTATCATTTTGGGACGTTTAAATGTGTCTATAGTGTGATGGACCCTCAATGTGTTCACAATGTGTTTAACCAGGACAAAAGGCAAGGCCCGTATTCATGAAATCTTTTGCTTCTATAACAAAATTCCAAGAAAATTTAAAGAAATGTGAGCGTTTCTCTTAAAATTACAGAAAAGATCATAGTTAAGAAAAAAGATTACAGGAGTTGCGAGGAGGAATTTTAAGAGAATTAAATGTTCCTTTAGCAGCAGAGAAAATTAATGAAACACGAAAAGTGACAAGAAATGTGTTGCAATGCATGACAATTTCCATATTACTTTCGAGGTTTATCTGATTTTTTGTGTGTTCAACTTGAGCTTTTCTTGGTTTTTATTAACGTATGCAACTAAGGACCCCATACTTAAAACGTTTATTTTCGTGGTCAGCCAACCAATCACAGTCTTTAAAAGACTGCATCCCTCCTCATCACGGAGATCAATGTTTTTGTCTTTTTTTGAGTTGCTCTCAAATGGGTCCTGAATGGCTTTTAAGATAAGACTCCATCATAAAAGATTTTAAATTAGGAGCTTTAAGAATACGGGCCCAGATCTGTAAATAAATGTGAAAAATTTAATTACATTTTAAATGTTATATTTAGTGTTTTCTATGACTCTATATATAGATAATCACCCTTACTCTTAATATAGCACAGTGCATTTTAGTAAATTAATAGGATTAATGTTTGGGAAAAATGTGGTTCTTAAAAAGGGCATATAACAAGAAATCTATAGCCTACAAGGATTAAGAAGAGACATTTCTAGACTAAAAGAGAAACACAAAGTTGTGATAAACATGTGTAATGTTTAATTCAACAAAATACTGAACATGGCAGCAGAATCGGAAATAACCCATACAGGGGCAACACAATGTAATTTACCACATTAGCAGCAGTAAAAATCTAAATACAACAGATCTCAATTTCCTTGGATCCAGCCCACGTCCGGATCAAGACGGGTCACAGGAAATCTACTCAGGTAGTCCTAACATATCACCACTTCGTCAGGGTTTATGCAAAACGTACAGAAATATAACAAGCGTCAGGGTAAAAGATGCTTTCAACTACATCAACTAACTGATTTTATGAACTTATATACATTAAAAGATGAGTCACTCATCCACACCTGATAGAATACAGAGTTTGGCTTAAACTAAATTCGCACAACTTGCACTGCAATACTTTTAATAATATTTCAAATCCCTGATTTGATTAAAGAGCAATCCAACTTAATACATTTGCTAAGATGGAGGTAAGTGAAGATACATGTACCACACAAACAAACAACAAATAAAAACACATTTGCATGTCTGTAGAGAACCGAAATCGGTCTACTCCGCTTTACTTGGGGAGAAGAATTACTCTGTAGTCATTCAACAACAAACGTGTGATTCAGAGCAAAGACTTCATGAAATGCACTGAGCACCTGGAAATCACATGTAGAGCACCTTCTGTTAAAAATAAACCTTTTAAAAAAGACAAGAAAAATCTCTTTAAATCACAAAGAAGCAGCTTATATTAATTTATATTGCTACCACAAAACCGAATAAAATACTTTAGTAAAAAATAAAAGGTCATAATATCTGAGGTATATCTAACCACTGAGCATGAGAGTCGGTTCAGTGATTTTCTTAGCATTTACGATGACATTAAATCAATAACAGCTGCCTGTTTCTGAACGATGCAGAGTTCACAATACTGAGATGACGCGACGGTTTCGCAGACCGCTGCTCAACGGACATTATTGCAAGATCTCAGAATTTTCTTCAGCGTTTAGATGCTCGGGGGTGAATCTCATGAAAACCGGCAAGAAACTTATTTCACCGAATTTCTTCTAAAGAAAAAATACATGGTTTAGAACAAAAAGTAGTTTTATTTGCCTTGTGACACTTAAAAATAAATGTAAACTATTTTGTCCGTTCCCATTACAGCAACAAAGATTTTGTCACAATGCAAATAAAACCGTCCTAAACTCGTTTTCTTACACAAACTTAATTCATGCATTTCTTTAGATGTAAGGGTGAAATATAACATTACACGAGATTCTCCCTACTGCTGAGAACTATTGCTGTAAAGAGCGAGAGGTCGCGATCACAAACAAACTGAGTTTACCTGAGTAGTGTACTGGACGAACAAAAACACTTTCCGGATACACCAATGCGTTTGTCGTGATTAAAAATAAAAGAGTAGAGGCGCTGACGTGCTTGATGCGGCTGCAGGACGATACTTCACATCTGCTGCGGCTCTTGTCGACAACACACTATAAAACCTGCAGACGCTCCGTGTGAAATGATTCCCAACTCGATGGCTGACTGAAAAGCTTCAATGTGGCATTTCTGCTTCAACAATCGTCAACGACAGGCGAATGCTACGTTAAAATCTACACCGACAACCGCGAAAGGCAACACTACGCTTACTATTTAACTTAACAGCTGCCAAGTGTGTCCCAGACGACTGACATCACAAAGAGAAACACTTCTGATATTTTGAGGAAGAAAATATCTATTTGACCACCATAAAACGATGCTTAAAAATTCACTGAGTAAAAAGGGACCTTGTGTGCTCTTGGAAGGTTGCTTTTATGTAACAGTCATCAGACTTCGTGGGAACGGGCTTGGATAGGTCACGATGGTAGAGCCAAGCGAAGTTTTTGGATGGAGGTATTCATGGAGTGCAGGCAAAAAAACAACGACACAAAGACATTAAAATCTGCGAGGTCACATGCTGAAACAATCCCCTGAATGCCCTCTGAAAAGACAGTCTTCTCACGTTTGAGGTTTCTTCGTGCCTTCCTCTCGGAAGAATACAGTAGATGAACGTGCTGGTGAGGCCGATCCAACGATGCGTGAACAAAATGAAATGCGTGAAAGTCACGAGATCAAATTAGCAGCAAAGTTCACATTACTGGAGAGGTTTTGGAATACATCCGTCCTTTCGCCCGTCCCTGATGTTTGCTCTCGGCTAGGAGGTCGGTGTTCACGTACTGGATTCTTTGGGCGGTAGGTCCGTATCGCTGTCAGAAGCAACCATGGAGACCAGGCACTCTGAGGTAGAAGTGTTGATTGTGTTGGATGCCTTGATGATGGTCGAGATGCGTTCTTCCACGCAACCCGCCGACAGCCGAGCCTCTGCGTCGTGGTCCCAACACTCTTCAATGGTCTCGCATAACTGGCCAAAACCCTGAAGGCACCATAGAGAAATAACATAGTTAGACCATAAAAGCTAATGTCGCTAGCCAGATTCGAACTTTGCCTTTACTAATAAGCACTATAACTTAACAAATTGTCCTACCGGATGCTTGATCCAACAGTCTTTAAAGACAGGCCGCATCTTCTTATGTACCACCACATCTTGAAGGTCCTCAAGTGATGGGTGCTGGCCCACTTCTTCCTCAAACGGCAGCTGGTATTCGCCCACAGGACCTGAGTGAGACACCACAATAGGATTTATGTCGGTGTATTAAACAATACTGAAGGCAACTTAACTTTTTAAACTTAATTTTTGTCTAAAGCGGCACCGCACCAAAAACAATACTGTAAAGATATTTTTCTTTTTTTATCATCAACTTGTAGAATCTCAAACTAGACGCCACATCACATTTATCAATTGCCCTAAAAGTATGCATAGTTTCTGTTATTCATCAATAAATAGGCTAAAAATAGAATAGGTTCGAGAAAACATTATTTCAATATAACAACTTTTAAATTAAACAACGTCTATGAAAACCCTACAAGGTTTTGACCGGCATGGTGAATTTGTAATGGGTCTTTCCTGTAGCTTTCCTGTAGCTCAGTGGTATGAGCATTGCGTTAACAACGCAAGGTTGTGGGTTCAATCCCAGGGGATTGCAAATACCTATGTAAAATGTATAGGATAAAGCAATGTAAGTCGCTTTGGATAAAAGCGTCTGCCAAATGCCTAAATGTAAATGCCTTAAGAACCCTCCTATCATATCTCCATGCCATCACTCCATGCCCCCCCAAATAAAGACTTAAAATCTTAAACTTGAAAATTTGATTCAACCAAAAACAAATTCAGTTATACAATGCTGAGAACGTACATTATTTTGGTTGGTGACCTTATTTCGCGGATGTTTGATCAAATGTATAAATTTCCGTAGTTCATAAAATACCCCAAAATTTGTGGCCCCCTGGATCCATCTTGGGGCCCCAGTTTGAGAACCACTGCTTTAAAATACTTTTAATATCCAATACAGCATCTACTAAGGTGAAAGAGACAACAAGTGTTTGATATCGGTAAGGGTGACATAAGGGGGAACAGATAAAGTCTGACTATAAAAATGGATGAGGGCGCTGCACTAGTATCCATGTAGAAAGACTTCAGCTGGTGATTCACTCTTTTTGAACTTTGTTCAGTGTTTGGCTTAGGTTTGTGTGGGCTGAGTTTGTATAGACTCACTATCGGCGGCCGTGCAGCGAGACACCAGCTCCCACATCACCAGTCCTAAAGCGTACATGTCGATCCTCAAGAAAGCGTCTCTCTGGAAGTTTATAGCACCTTCTAACACCTCCGGAGCCATGTAGCGCCGAGTTCCAACCTGCGGCACCATACATGGGTTAGTCACTCAATATTTCACATAGAAAAGTTCAGTATTAAAAGTTTAAGTTTCATCAGCTAGTCACTTCACAAAAGCAACCGTTCGCTTACCTGGCCGTGTGTATCTCCAAGCAGTTTTCCAGGCTCAAAACGAACAGCCAAACCGAAATCAGCAATCACAGCTGACAGATCCATCTTGAGAAGAACGTTCTTGCTCTTGAAATCCCTGCAAGGCACAAATGTCAAATCGTTCGAATCCTACAGAAAGATGGATCGGATCGCTCTCCAATCTACGGACCTTGTAATAAAACTATTCAGAGCATTGAGTACCTGTGTGCAACAGCAGGTTTAGGTCCCTCGGCTCTGTAAGGAAGGTCTTCGTGAAGGTACGCCAGGCCACGGGCCATACTGGCTGAGATGTGACACAACTGAGACCAGCTCACCGGATTTCCCTTCAGATAATCGGTTAGTGAACCCTGCAATGCAAAAAATGTGGGATTTGATATAAAATAACTGTGGTCTACAAATCAATATGCAAATCATTTTTAACAACTTTTTAAAAAAATTATAAAACAGACCTCCTCAGTTTTAAATACTTTACATACAGAAGAAGTTCAATTTAACCTTAATTGTCATCAATCCTATACCACGTTTTAGGTACAACAACAAAAATGATATTAAAAATGGTTAATGTTCAGGAATTAAATCTGTTTAAACTGTCCCATGTTGCTCAGAATTTAGTGATATATAATCATATTATAACTCAATATTGTGAATTGTATGAGCTACTCATTCCTTGATGAAGAAAGCGTTGCCAAAATTGCTTGTAATAATTTATATAATAATTATATTATAATTTGGCAAATTTTTCAAGTTTTGCTATTCTAAAAAATATTTTCCACAATATTCTTATAAAAAAAAACTGACCCTTTCGTGAAATTCTGTGACCAACCACAACTCCATCTGCAGGTTGGTGCCGCGTTTCTCGGCCGAGATGTAATGCAGAATGTTCTCATGTTTAAAACCCTCGGTGAGGTAAATGTCTCTTTCATTCTGCCATGACTGCTTGTCCTGTTAACACACGATTCCCTTTAGAAACCAGCACTTTACAAATAAAAGCCATCCAGACAACAATCCTGGCATGAAGAGTGAAGGACACACCTGAATTGGAAAGATCTTCACAGCCACATATTCACTGAGTGACTGGGCTTTCCACACGCAGCCGAAGCGCCCCCTGGCTTTCAGCTCCAGCAACTGCAGGGGTTTCAGTCCAACCATTGGAGATGGAGGAGGAAGACCAGCATCCTAAAAATAAAAAAAATCGGAATTTTTCAAAACTATTACCAAGCAAAAAAGATACAAGTATGATATAACATTAGACTTATCTGTGCACAACACAAAGTATTCAAATTAATTATTGACACGCTTGATGCTACAAGTCTTGAAACTTTGTGGGGTAAATTCCTTTCAGGGTATAAGTAGATGATGGTCAAACCTGGCTAATGTCGACGTGTCTATAGGGAGCTTTTCTTTGGTGGTATGTCCAGCAGGCGAGCAGCAGGGTCAGAGAGAGAATAGCCAGGGGAAGAAGAGAATAAACCAGTACAGCCAGAAGATGAGGACCAGGCTGTGGAGGCTGAATCTTCACTACAGGAAAACACATACAAAACACAAACTTAACAACAGATACGGGTCTAAAAATCACCAAATGATATATATAATTTTAGAGTTTATTTATACAATTAAAATATTTATGCACTTAGAAGAACAGCAGACATTTGGGAACATATGTGTTATATTTAATGAGTTCTCCCATTACTTAATCACAATGGGCCTCATTCATGAAACATTCGTCAAAACGACTTTACGAAGGATTTACACAAAAATTGTTCCGCTCGTGTTCATGAATGAGGCCACAAAACTTACATACATTACCTTTGAAAGAAAAGACTGACGATAATGGTGGATTAAGATTTACGTAGCCAATTTTCCTACGTTTATTAAATTAACACAATAGTTTCCCAGAGAAACTTTAAATCAAGTCAAATCTGAAACGGCAGGTGTTGCTTTACCTGCAGGGCTGATGGCTTCTGGAAGATGTGTGAATCTATCATTGCAATAGTTTCCTTCACAGCAACAGAAGAAGACCTGTGGATTCCCTTCGGTGGCCACACACTCCTGTCTGCTCACACACACAAAAACAGTTGGATGAATGAATGTTCCATATTTTATTTTATTAATACAAATATTTTTTCTAATATCAAATTCTATAAACTAAATGTATATAAACCTTTTGGGCTCAAACCAATTTCACACAGAACTTATAAAACTGCAAGTTTATAATATTCAATGATTACAATTTTGCTAGATGTCTGTAGAACATCTTCTGTGGGCATCTGTCTGAATCTAAAATTTGTTAGGTTTAAAAATAATAAAACAACAGTTCAAGTAGACCATATTCATAGTTACCACAATGAATTCAGTAAAAACTGAAGAACACTTAAAACATCTACAGATCTATAGTGTTGTTTGAACGCGATTGTGTTGCGTGTCGGTCTGTCATTACGAAAAATAGCTGGGCCGCTTTTCCCGAAGGCTTCTTAACACTTCTTCTTTCTATGTTAGGCTGTAACTTATTGTTATTGTGCATTTCGCAAGTTCGCAAGTCAAGTATACATTCGATAAGTCGTACATTTCGGAAGTTTATTCTGGAGCGCTCTTTTAGTTATACCTTATCACTGTTGACAGATCACTCAGCTAGTGGTCACTGTGAAAAAAGGCTTCTTTACATCGAAATCCATACAAATACAATTCTAAAGATGATACATACAGCCCATTGAAGTTTTCACTTAAAGAATGATTGACAGTACACTGAGGATTGCTAGCTTTTGAATTATAGTTTATATAGAGAGAAAGATTGTAAGTCAAACTGATTTAGCGCAAATATTCGCTATATTTCTGCAAAGACGCTGCCATCCGCAGAGCAATTTAGCACATGAGCATTTTATCCATGAAAACCTGGCTAGCAATATGGTGCGATTTTTATGGAGACAAACTCGTTGAAGCAGCCCTAAAATTCAGCTTCTGTCGTTCATTAACATTTAAAAACCATCTACTCCCGAAATACTTGATTGCTGTTCAAGTCCATGGTCAACACATTTTACGCATTCAAATTCATCAAAACAAAAAAAAATCCTTACGTTATCAAAACTATATTATATGTGAAGTATCATTATATTATATGTGCAGTAGACAGACAGGTGCAAATCCCAGAGTTTGAGAACCTGTGATATAAAAGTTCCTTTCACAGACCAGTGTGAGTGTAGCGGTTTAAGGCTATATTTGGGTTGCAGGTTAGCATTTCAAAATTAATTTTAGTATCCAATTTGAATAATTTTTGTTATGAGATTCTATCAGTCCAAATTAATGAAATTTCAACTATTGTTGAAGTGCGTCTTTTATTAAAGAGTAAGTAACATTGTATTTTTAAGGTCCATTTCTGTTAATGGGGTGTCCAACAACAAGTTTAAGTACATACAAGGTGTAAAACACAATTATGTCGTAATAATAGGCAGTAACTCTTATCATAGTTCTCATTTGACTCTCAAATGATTTGTTTCGCGATTCATCCTTCTAAACTCCTCCTCTCCGTTAGCCTAGTGTCATGTGATCGGTCAGATGGTGTAATCTGTTGTGATTGGTCAAACGCAGTCCGCATGTGACGCAAAGAGAACGCCTATAATCATTACGGGAGTTTGCTGTGATTGGCCAAACGCGTTCATTATGTGTCGTAAATGGAACGCATATCATCATTACTGGATTACAGTTTACAGGTGGTTGGATATTGTATACAGTGTATAGATAGAGATGGCGGGGATTTTACCTTACCAGTTTGAGCCCGAGTCTGACGAGAAACATCATAAGACAAGAGAAGAAAATAGATAGACGATAATAGACTGAACACTTAAATTAGCCGAGTTCATAGCTAGATAAACAAACTAATAAACCACAGAAAAAAACGGTACAAGTTAACGTTAGCGTTATACGTATTAGCTAAACACAGACATAATTTGAGACAAAAATCAAGTCACTTATAGGTTGAGATTCGGTTGAGCTAACAGGTCCAAATAAAGTTGGTATTACCCCCTCTTTCAAGGATAGTTGTTTAACATATCCTACAGTGAACGCGGCACGATTATTGAAGCAATCTTCGATGAAATGACGCGCGTACAGATAAACCCTGGAGTTATACTCCTTGGGTGTCCTTTGAAAAATTAATTGAAACCATTGTTTCCTCGGAAATTCTTCCTTTGGTGGTTTAAATAAGACCGACTTAGTTTCACAATGTAGAACACAGGTTCTAGAAATGATGCACACACATAACGAATGAGCAACAGTGTTTGGGGAAGAGAGTGAAATTCTCACGGCAGTTCCAGCAAATCGTAGGACTATTTCTAGTGACGTAGATAATCGCCGGTTAGAGACTCAGACTATGTCACTTTTGCGTGTTTTCGTTATTCAGTTTGCGTGATTCAGAGTCGACTCCCTTTTTATGAGCCAATAACTTTGTTATTCATTCACCTTCGGACTTACAACTTGGCAGATTGCTTACTTTCAAACAGGGCAACATAACACACTGCATAAAATGTCATTTTCATGATCTAATGTTACTTACTCTAACTAACATAATGCAGTGACGATGCTTGCATGTTAGATACTTTTGATTGTCGCACGATCGGTACCCATAAATTCAGCACCACCGTCATGGACACCTGTTAATGTGGCACGTAGGAAAGCAACCTCCTATGGTAGTTCAGCTTCTATCTCTTTGGTAGTTATCCTTGGTTCTTTTTCTACCATTCGCACTATCCTTCGGTTCAATCTGGGGTCAATGTTCCTCTTGCGGCCGCGCCCAGGGAGGTTGGCTACAATTCCACTTCTTTATAATATCTTTATAATATTTGAAACTGTTGTCACAGGAACATTGAGCTGCTTAGAGATGTTTTGATTTTGCTAAGATTTTGTTTCGGAGCTCCTCGGACAACTCTCTCCTTTGCTTTCTCTGGTCCATGTTCAGTGTGGTGCACTAAATGGGCCTCATTCATGGAACATGAGCAGAAGGTTTTTTTGTGTAAAAACGTTTTGACGTTAATTTTCGGATTCATGAAAATGTTCATATTTTCTAAATGTTAGTTGGTACGAAAAAAATGTATGCCTGCTCCATACCATGTGTAAAATAGTGCATAAAACTACACGTAACGTTCTTTATTATTTTCAACAATCTGATGATGCTGCATTTTGATCCACTATGTATCCTAATGACATTTCACAGGTTATTTTGCCCGGTCTTTTATAATTTTAACTTTGGTTAAACGCAGAGCTTGTCACGGTCCTTTTTTACACAGCAGTCCATGTGGAGAAGAGGCGGGACAAACACTACATTGACCAACCATCATACACAACGATGGAGAAGTTAATATTATTACTGCATTTCATATTCAGTTATTTTCTTTAAAAATAACATTCTAATAACAAGTAGTAACGGATATTCTAAATCACAGCAAACAACGCATCTCAGGAGTAAAGCACACTCGCGCAGAGTCATCAAAACGTTCTCGGGCGCCACCAGTTAGTAATTTTCAGAAGAGCACCATGTATTATTATTTTAGCTGTCTAAAAACGCTTTCGTGGACATATTTTAATTGATTAATTTATTGGTAAGCATATAGCCTATTATTCTCATATTCATTCATGCAATAAAATGTACCCAAACCAGAATGAACTCCAGAGGAATCCAGCACTCCTAGATACGTAATTTGCGTAGCATTTAAATCATAGGCGGAGATTATGCTAATTGTGAGTGAGCGTGCATCTGTGTGTTTACGAATGATTGGAATTCATCAAGATACACAATTTACAATGACATCTGATGTTTAAGTATTTGTGAATCCGGAGGAATGTTTTCGGGAAGGTCTGTTTTACCCGCAAATCACTCGGACTCCATAATCCTATTATCTATTATCTTTTCTAAGGGGTTCCAACAAATGTATGTATGACATATCGCTTGTTGCTCCCTAACTCTATGCAAGTCGCTTTGGATAAAAGCGTCTGCTAAATGACTAAATGTCAATGTGTCCAGGCCATTTTAAAATATCTTTGTAGAACAGACAATAATTCATCTCTTTCCACAGCTTCTTTGCTTTATTCTATGACATATCAAAAGCAAGCAAGTACACATGATACAATAGCTTATAATTTCAACACTCTTCAGGAGGAATGAAGCATTATTTCAATGAGCTGTAAGGGTACTAACAAATTTGAGCACATCTGTTTTTTCATTTTACCTCACTGTTCCTGATAAATTTTCGTTTTCCTATATTTGAGCCATCATATAAGATACAAATTAATGTAAATTACATTACATCCTCTATTTCCAAATGTTCTGCCAAAACATACCGCAAATGGTCATGTTACTTTTTTTATACACCACGTGACTTGTAAATACGACAAAAAGTGTTTCCATTGCAGTTTTGCGAAAAATGCCTTTATCGCACTGCCTGAAAAGCCATGTGAGACCTTTTTCGTGCCACATTTGAGTTTTTGTGAAATTGACGTGTTTCCTTTGTGCGCATTTCAAATGGTAACTGAAACCTTGCTACTGACACAACTAAAATCCTTTTAAATTTGAATGCCTCGTTCATTTAAAATGTGCATCAAATGTTATTGATGATTCATGTCTAGACCGGTATTGCTTACCTGTCATAACAGTTGAAATCATCAAGCCAGCAGCCTTTTTTGACCAGGCGGATGGTTCCGGTGGAGTTAATCCAGGAGGCGTAACAGTGAAGCCTCTTGTCTTTCTCTCCCTCACATCTCTCAAATCCGCTCTGATTGGTTTTCTCCGTCCGCCAGTTATCATTGTAGTAGACACACTCTCTCGTCGCCACCTCCCCCTGACTCGCCCCTAATGGAGAAAAAAAGATGGGAATTTACCAGACTATATAGCATCAGGTTTTAGAACAATCTGAAGAAATAAGTATGTCAACCATTTTAAGGCTTTTACAGAAACTTGACAAATTGCATGAGCCAAAAATCTAGTGAAAAAAAATCTAAAGCAGTCCTAAGAAAGATATGAACAATTAAGACACGTCGTCTTAAAAATATATACATTTATGTCATCAAACAAAGTGAAAGAATATGTTGGATTTGACTTTTTCTGAGCCATTTTTGCAATTGCTTAACCATCACATGTCAATGTAATATTTAGGGGGCGATGTCAGTTCCTCTGAGTCTTCATGTCGAATGTTTTCTTACACTTTTAATAGATGTTCCATGCGATTACTTCTCATTGCCACTAACAGAAAATAAGAGAATTAGGAACATAAAAAGACAATGTCTTTGTAAATCTAAAGCTAATGGGGTTTTAAACACTTAAAATCCCCTCATCATAAAACCCTAATGTATGTTTAACTAGCCATCTAAGCTCAATAGATACACCCGCTGAACAATCCCACACAAACCACATGTTTCACGGGCTGCAGTGATTTAGGACCAGTGAATTGAGTTTCTATGGTCTTTAGGGAAACCACTCAATCAAATCCAGATGTTGTATCAGCTGTCAGTAAGCAGGTCTCCATGTAACCGAACGCTATAATGCCCGCCGTCACCGTGCACATTAGCACAGAGAATCAGGTCAGGGATCGTGAGATGTTTACACGAAGTACGATTTACACAAAGATGCTTCGGGTCAGATTTTACCCGGCAATAATGACAGCAATTACACAATAGAAACAACAAGCCAGGCGGGCGCATTCCTTTTCGCTCATTGTCACACTTGTAACGTCAATAAAAACAAAGCCTGTCCCTTTAAATTCCATGTATAGCTGCAGGCTGCCCATCCTCCCAAAAATGTTACCCCACCTACACACCACAACACACAGGATCAAGAAACACAGGTGAGAGGGTTAAAAAGCCTTCGGTAATGTCAAGACTATGCACCCAACACGCTGCTAATGGAGAAATCTTTAACCACACAGAAGATTCATTGACATTTCATATCTACGGCTTCTTTACTAGTCACCGATACTGGGTGTCACATGATAAGAGTGAATTACATCAGCAGCAACCCCCCACTTCAAACCCACGGCACTCTGGCTTCCCGCACACGCAATAGGAGACGGAGCCCGACATGTATTTTTAAGGACCCATGAGGTGCACTCTTGCACCAAAGCCCCCAGATTTTACCTTTCTTCACCAGTCAACACCCTGCAGCTGACACACACACTTGATGTGTGTGGGTGTATCAAAGCCTCTTTTGTTTTCAGAAAGTTTCTCAGTTTAGGGGACTCGGTTTGAGATGAGCTTTCGGGAGAAGACGATCCTGACCGATCAACAAGACACACATCAATAACTGAACAAAGTGGAAAGCTTTGTCTGCCGGTCAAACACATTCGACTACATGGGAATTTAGCAGGACAATGGGATCATGTAACAATTCTACATGTACGTGACAAATGACTTGGTTGTCCAAAGCAGTGTGACAAAAGTATACATGCGTGACTTTCTTATAAGTCTGAGGTCACACATGATTCAAAAATTATGTGAATACTGCTATCACGAACTTTAATAATTCATTGCTGTATTACTTTAACAATCACAAACATGTTTACTATAGTAAATCGAAGCAAAATTCCTTAGTGTTTTTTAACCTTACTATGGTAAAATTAATGTATAATTGAACTATACACTATAGTCTTTACTGCATTTTTAATTTATTAGTTAATACAACAAAAGTAAATCATTACTACAGTTGCCTATATGGCAATTTACTACAGTAAATACTAAAGTATACAGCATTTCTTTTTTCATGTTGGACAGTTTATTGTTCATGTGTGAACCTCTTCACTATATTTTGAACAATAGACATTCAACCAGTCATGGCAGCTCGTAACAGCCCTTCACAAGTCTTACATACAAAATAAATGTTATAGAAAAGACAATCAAAGAAGTTTAAATCAACACAGAAAACATCTCTAGTTGGCAAAACAAATGTTGTATGAAAAAATGAAATGTAACAGTTGCTGTGTGTGGACATCAATTGTTTTTACACGGCAGCAGCTGTCTGACTTTGTTCCATGCGTCCATGCTGTCTGTGGCCACATTTAAGCAAGCCCGCAATCCACATTAAAACCCTTAGACCGAATCAACCCCAGATGGAGATTTTCTTCTGAAATATCTGAAATTAACTCTGAACCCAAACAACGACCTGAATGCTTTTGTAACGCTGGCTGTTATCTACACCGAAAGCATTGTGGGGATCATGTGCGAGTTCAAACCACAGTATTATGATGCACAAAAGGTTGACTACGTAAACAGCTCCGTTGATTTTCAAACACAGCCAAGGAAACATTGTAACACTCGCGGCGCGCGTGTGTGGATAGTGGAGACAATGTTACAAAGAGCCAGAGCAACACAATATACGCTTACCTGTACACCAGATGAGTGTAAAAGTCAGCCAGGGAACAAACATGTTCCTTTTTTTAAGGATCCTGGCGATAAATAATGTCTTTTAGGCTGCGAAAGCATTTAAACGTGAAATGAAACGTGCGCGCAAACACATGAACGCGGTGGAGCCGCGGGGCCTGCGCGCAATGCCTCTCCGCTACAATAACAAAACCTTCCCGTAGACTTAAAACGCGATATCTGCTCCAAATGCGATTTCCTCTGAATTAAAGTTCCCGATGCCACAAACATCCGACATCGCATTCTGATCCGGCAGCATTAAGGAGCTCTGAGTACAAGCTTTGGACGCCTGGAGTAGAAACAAACGCTCTCCCGTGATTTCCCCCCTCTGAGTCACTGGGGCAGTTGGAGAGGGGCAGTAAAAGGGACTGACATGAGAAAAGCTGAACAGCTTCCAAAATGGCTCCTGAGAGCCGAACAACAGCCGTGCCAGCGGGAGACCCGGATGTTCATTAAGGCCACTGTGGTCTGAATTTATAATGTATCTACTACACTTGACCACTAGATAGATTTATACAAGTCTTAAACTTAACAACAGGTATTAAAGAAATAAGTGAAAATAAAACAAAACAAATATAGTTGTCCTATTAAGTTGTTGTGTTCAATATCATAAATCCACAGACGTAATAAAACCAATAACATGTTACATTGGCTTTGAATAGAATTGCCAACACATTTCTTCATCTCTTATAAGCGGTGACAGTAAATTGTTACGTGTTGGGCTTTGAATTCAATTATGAGCACTTTTCTGAATCATTTTAACTCAACATTATAAGTGTAAAACTCAATAAGACATACAACTGCAGGCATCCTAATCACTTATAAATATAGAATTTGGAATAAAATGTAGAATAGAAAAAGAAAACGTAACATTTTGGACTTCGAATGGAATCAGTCCAGCACACACTTCGTCACTTGAATTCAATATCAATCCAAAACTTAATTAAAACAATAAATAACAAATAATACCCCATAAACCTGAACACCACACACTGTATATAATTGTTATTTTTTATAGTCCTCTACTGAGGTAGAATTCATATAAACATTTATCTGATATTAAACTGAAACTGTTGCTTGACCTTGATGTAGTTTTGGATATTTTAAATCTTTGCTAATCTTGGTCGTGTCTTTGTCTTCTTGCACACAGCCAATGGACTGTATTAAATGCACAAAGAGTGAGAGAAACCCCCAGTGCTGGTTGACCTCAGAGGTCACGGCTTTGTCCATTCTGTTCCACCCTGCTAACAAAAACTTCAGAGGGTCACATTCCTTCCCCCCACCCCCAGACCGCCGGATATTCAGCTGTCACGAACAAACCCAGGATATTCCCCTCTCTCAAACTTTCCAATACAAAGACTCAATCTGTCTTCTAACTGAGAAGCAATCGAGTGTGTGTTACCTTAAGATTTATCTAGTGGCTTGCAAGAGACCAAACAAGAATCAAAGGTTTCAAAAACCTTTGAAATGTTCTAATTCATTCATCATAAAAGTGCCAAATTCATAGTTGGTGAACCTGTAAGTGGTAAACTAACTTTTCGCCTTTAGTGCATGAGAAATGATTTTTAAAAGCAAAGAAAAGGGGGCGCTAGAGTGTTTAGATAGGGTGTTAAAAAAAAGTGTGAACTGCACTTATGCGGATTGTATTGTATTTGTTTGCATTTTGTGTATCTGAATGTTTAGAACTCTGTTATTATTTACAAGCGAAACACTTTTAGACAGTTAACCTTTATTTCAGCCCATTTTCTCAAAACAAATACAAAACTAAACAGACGAGACTGAAATATTAAGATTGAATTAAGAGTGAATATTTCTGAGCCAGCTGCATTTTCTTTTAAAAATAAATTAAATACTTAACTTCCACAAATTTTCACTGGAATAAACATCAGTCAATCTTGCAATCAATTTATACAAATAAGTGTTTATTAGTTGGTTCAGCTGTTTAACATGCAGTCATTATGTTGTATAGAGCTATTGTGTTCATTTGTTTTAAAACTTGCTGCATGTGCGTATATTTGACGTTTAGAAAGAGTTGATCACACGGCGAATAGACTGAATGTTGGGATTTTCAGCTAGCCAGTCCATAAAGGAGCCATAGTTTCCTCTCTCCACAATATACATGCGTCCGCGATAGTTTGGCTCCTCGTGCATGACCCATCTAAACAGAGAAAGGGATGTTCATTAAAACCAAAATGAATTTGCATGTTAAAATACTAACATCAGCATACCACCATGAATGCCAAATCCCTGCATCTACTGTAGGCAACACAAGGGAAAAGGTGCCAGGTTGCCTACATTTTTATTTGTAAAAAAATGAAAGGTTAAAAAACATGAGCACATAACAGTCTGTCTGTCACAATCAAATCTACTTCAACAAAACAGGCAGGATGATAGATGCCATTGCAGCACATCAAGCTTCCTTCCACAAATGTCTGTTTTACTAAATCATTGAGCCCATTTCATAGACTTCCATAGATTTTCTATTTTCTATCCGCTAACCTTCAGAGAAACATGCAAGCACATCATTCGATTTTAAGTAAAATGTCGATCTGTTTAATAGGTGAAAGTAAAATGTCCTCATAAGTTGGTTGTTTAGATATTTCATTAATGATGTTTGGCCGTCACAAATATAACTAAACCTGTAGACACATACGATACATCATCAATATCAGTTCACTTCTGTGATCTACTCTGATGTCAGATGAACCCATCAGATGTGAACCAAAGGGGCTTGAATGACTGCACCCTGAAGCCTTTTTGATATTTGTTGTCATATTTGGCTGTGTAAAACGTACGCTCCATCTCCATAGACTTTTATGGAGTTGAGGCTGTTCTTGCCGAATCCGGTGCTCTGGAGGAAAGGACAGTCTTCACACAGTTCAACACACTGACCGGTGAAGTTTTGACTTTCAAAGAGCTCCATCCTGTAGTGCTGTCCATGCTGAGAGAGACAGAAGGAGAACATGAGAAAATCATTTCTATGGAATAACATAAACATACATTAATACTTTCCCTGTAGTATGTATGAAAATATGTAACTTTTGCAAACAACAGACTGCTTTCTTTTATAAATAGCTCCCTATCTTTTGAAGTATGACCCATACAACTTTTCATCCTCACCATTTTGATTGGCTTGCAGGAGCCCATGTGATCATTGTGGGCGTTCCAGCGTTGGAAGTCGGGATACTCTCCTTTCTCCAGCATGTACTGCTGTCCCTTGAAATCTGGATGGTCGAAACATACCCAGGCCCCGCTCTCCACACGAATGGAGTTCACCCTGTTCATAAAGCCACGGTCCTGGAAGTTCTCAGAGTCTCCAAACACCACCAGCCTTCTGCCCGTGAAACACTTGCCCTCGAAGAAGACTATCTGAGAGAAGGTTGAGAATCAGGTTATGCTCGTGATGGACTGAAGCTTTCGTGTCAAGAGATCAGTGTGAGATTCATGAATCGGTATCAGTAAAGATAAGAAGATCAATAAATTAACATTTTTTTAGCTTTTATCAGAACAGATTGCATTGATCAGTGTATACATTTTTTGTAATAGGTCTATGTTAATACATTGTCATGAAATAAAATCATATCTAAAACAAAAATTCTCGAAAAAAACTTGTTGAAGACCCAGGTTATCAAAATGTTATCACATTTTTGTGACATTGGGTCCAAAACTTTAAACAAATAGTGCACGAATAAACACATAGCTTGGTTTATGTAAAAAAAGACATGTAAAGAAACGAATATAAAAAATATATATATATATATATAACGTAAAATAAAAAAAATACATACAAACAATACATTTTTGACTATTTGAAAAATACATACAAAATGGGTGAAAAAAACAGTAAATGTTATAAAATAAAACAGTTGTTGTCTTTTCTGTAATTTTAAATTTTTTTACTGTTTCAAAAATACATTAAAAATCTGGGAAAAAAAACATTAAATGTTATCAAATAAAACATTTTACATGGAAAAGCTGAAAAAAAAATTACTCAGACAGTCTGATATATGTGAGTTAAGATATGTAAAGTCAACATAAAATCAAATTCAACATATTTGCTTATTTATTAATACACATTTTTCATTTTGCACAGTTAATCATAGCATTTTACATATTACTTTTATAAATTCCATATAAATCACATCAAGTTCTGCTCCACATCTTATTCTGGTTTACGACTTACTTAGTTATAAATCCAGTTTTAGAGTAAAAGTTTATCTAATGTTTATATAAGCATTAACAAAAAAGCAAAAACTGCATTAATGTTGATTCAATGTATCTTTCTGATTTACGTCTCTTATGTCAGGCGTTTTGTTCACAAATAGAATATTTAGATGTAGAATACATAGATGACCAGCCATATCTGTGCAATTACATAAAACATTACTGTAACATAGTGCTTATTTTGTGCTTTATTTCTGGTAAGGTGAGGAAAACACACCCAAATTACACATTTACAATACTCACCTTCCCTGAATACTGTGACATTTCTCCCTGTCTGGATCTAAAGATACTATCCACTGATATGAGAATGACAGCAACCACAGAGAAAAACTCGGACCGTCTGATATATATGCCCTATATGCTATAAATTGTATCGCGAGGTTTTGCCCACAAAAAAACTCACAATGGAGAGCTTAGGTCTTTTTGCATCATTGACACATTCTCAAACAGTGGCTCTGCTGATATTGGAGTTCAGGGGGGTGAGAATTCTTTGTGTTCCAGCTTAGATTTACAGTCAAGAATCAAACTCACTGTTTGGGTGTGAGCACAGCTGCTGGCAGACAGTCAAAAAAACAATCAAAACAACACAGATTAGAAACCAGACACATGAGAAAGGGTGGACAGGCAGACTTACAAGCAGATTGATAGCTGCAAGAATATAAACAATATCTGTCTGTCCACCTATTTATCTGTCCGTCCCTCGATGTATGGATGGATAGATGGATGGATGGATGGATAGATAAATAGAAACATAAATGGAAGTCATATTCCCATCCCTAACTAGAGATTACACCAGCTCCAGCTGAACATCCTCCTGCGAGAGACTGCGGACTGTCTGACCATCCCAGCTCAGGCAATTCCATCACCAGTCCGGAGCATAGTAAGTCACATTAATGCTAAATGTACAATGATTAGTATTAAATGCAAAACTTACATCACATGACAGTAGTTTGAAGTTATAGCAGAACTCAGTTTTTTTTATTATGCCATTATTTTTTCCCTGCTTATAACATTCCTCTGTTGCCTGATATCGATAAAAAAAAAATAAGACCAAATTAGACCCAAACAGTTTCAACAAATGAAACTTCCCAAATCACAACTTAAAAACTCTCCATATTCTTCATAAACGTTTACTCAGTAACCTTTAATCAAAGTCACTAAGTGCAGCTGTGAGACGTCAGAAGAGATCTGGCCCACCCGGCTGAGACTGGTCTCCCCAAAGTTTTTTTCCCTCCAATTATTTATCTTTGGAGTTTGGGTCCCTTGCCACGGGGCATTGTTGGCTGGGTTGCTCACCGGGAGACTGCATTTACTAGATATAATTTACTAGAATGATCTTGCTTGTTCTATAAACACCATGCACTGTGCTGTGTTTTACATTTTTTCTTGTGTAAAGCTGCTTTGGAACAATCCACATTGTGAAAAGCGATATATAAATAAAATTGAATTGAATAGATAGATACTGTAGATCCGCTATCTATCTGTCTGTCAGCATTTCTAAATACATCGTATCAGCCAGTCAGTCTATCTATATATCCTGTCTGTCTGCCTGTGCATCCTGTCTTTCCTCCCTGCCTGTCTGACTATTACATTTGTATCATGTTGGTGAGTTGTGCTGTTGTACAAAGTACTCAATGTAGACAATTCACATCTTTTAAACCTTGGCTGTTGACAGAGAGAAAGAGACGGGTTAGAGGGTTATTTAAAGAAAGAGCCATTAGCAGTTGAGCATCATTACACAAAACTGCCTGGCCATATAACACCACAATTTATGTAGTTGCATGCTAGATCTTACAGACTATAGATCAGGCCAGGGTAGGAGTTGTCGGTTCGGGAGAGACAGTGTACTGATTACTGAGCCCCATCAGAGGCGTACAAAAACAGTACTTGGACTTTATGGACAACTTTATAAAAGACTTCTGAAGAATTCTTGCCAACCCACACATGCATGCAAAGTTACACATGGAAAGTTGGGAAATACTGTGCAATGTTCTTGTGCCATGACCATTAGCTAAGGGGTGCAGCATGTATGATCGGCTTGTTCTGTATACAAAGAAAGAGAGAGAGAGAGAGAGGAGGTGATAAGAAGCTTGTGGAGTAAAGGTGGGGTTTTAAATACATAAAGGTACTCGCAGATTTCCTCAGTCTCATCACAGCTCAGCAGTAAAGAGGTAAGGTACAACAATGAATTTACTATTTCATTTACAAGACTTGACTTCTGTGTATGGAATAATGTTTATTTATTAATCTGTTACTATACTACACAGATATACAGTACATTTCTCAATATTGATAGATGGTACAAATCTTGACTTTTAATTGTTGAGCTGCTTTGAATATATTTATTCTGAGAAGGTTTTAATTCTGGATTTGGTTTATGATGCATTTCTGCATTTTTTTGGTCATGTTTCCAGTAAAAAATGTTTCACTAAATGTTCTCGTTTTCAAACAAGAAGACAAATGACATCTTGTTTAAATATTAGACGACTGAAGAGAAAGAGACTTACTGTACACTTACTTATTATAAAATGAAAAAACAAATCAACATTGGGCACATTTACGTGAAGCATTTAAGTTCTTTTATCTATGATTTCGCCGTATATCAGAGAAAGAGTTTTTTTGAATACTTTCATTAAAAGTGAAATGTTTGTTGTGTTAAATCTCTTTCGCAGAAAGATGAAGTTCCTTGTGTTTGCTGTTGTTATCGGGGTGCTTGTGTCAGGCAGTAAGTTTGCTTATTGATTTCCTGTCATAAAACGGATGTCATGACGCAACTCTGGCAAAAAGAAATGTGCTGAAATATACAGCACATACATGTGAACGAAAAACAAAGGAAATTAAAGCAAGATTACTTACTGAGTTATAAAATATAGGTGTAACCCAGTAAGCAAAGACACATTGCGTGTGCCATCAGGCATTGGAGAGATGTTTATTTAGGCATAAAGTCAACACAAATGCTCATAAATTGGCCTCACTGTGTTTTAAGGCAGGGCCCTGGACTGCTATCATTGTGCCCCGGCTAAAGCAGGCGGAGCCTGTGATGTCACAAAGGTCACCTGCCCACCGGGGAAAGACGCATGTTCAGCTGCAAGGTTCCTCAGAAAACCATGTGAGTGCTTTTCGAACAAAATAAAAGATGTACGCTATGTTATGTCTTGCCTCGATTTCATTTAGTGTCGTCCATAAAGTCTCATATCTACATCTTCTTGATCCCATTAATACAAAGTGTGTGTAATTTTGTTTGAAACAGATGGACATTTCCAGAAGTGCATGCCCTTTTCAGACTGTGAGATGGTGAAGCTGAACGCCTACATCAACATTAAGTGCTGCCAGAAAGACTTCTGCAACACGTTTGACTAAAATCCAATTGATCAGGCAGATTTATAAATTATATAAAATGTCTTATCAATGGCATAAATTATACAGGTTTGTGGATCTTGGTTGGGCATTCTTTTGATTAAGCTTAAAGTCCCAGTGAAATAAAAAATTGACAATTCCACCCTGAAATGACTATCCTTTACAATCCATAGACGCTGTTTTAGAAAAACCCTTGCATTAGCTTTAACTATTTTACCATATAGTTTTTAATATGCAATATAAATATAGCGTTAACAAAGTGTAGAGTTATACACATCATTTTTTTATACAAATATTAAAAACTTTGGTATCGCTCTAAAATAAGGTGCAATTTGTTAACAAATTCTGTTAACATTAAACTCTAAATGTTCGCTAATGCATAATGTTATATTAACAAATAGCACCTTATTGTAAAGTGTTACCAAATCTTTGGAGGATATACGATGCTGATGACACCTGAACCGTCATCACAGGTTTGTGAAAAGGTCCATGATAACTTATTTTGTTGTAATAACATAAAATAAGAAAACAAACAAACATAGAAATTCTCACGTAGGGAGATGTGTGCACAATACATAAACGGACAGGCTTTCATCAAAAAGGGAAATCCAACATTCACAGAAAAACCAGTGTTTAAACGCTTCAATATTTAAAATAAAGCAAACACAACAAATCCAATATTTCTAAGACCCATTAACCATATAAAAATGTGCCCAATACAGACTTAACAAAAGCACCATGCAAGAAAAAATTTAACAGACATCCTAAAAACACCTTGTGCAAATCTACTTGTACTTTGAACCCAAAATAAACAAAGAAACCATGACATTCTATCTGCAACTTTGGACCTGTTCTGACTGTTGACTTTCTGACTGCAGAAAGTATGCAGTCTGCAGATTCGATCAGTAAGTGTGTTTCTATATGAAACTTTCAATAAATCTGCAAGTGTATGATGTCTAGTTTAAAAAAAATATGTTCAGATTTTAAAAGTCTAGTGTATTCTAGCCACAAGACAGTTTTGAATAACATCAGGTTGAATAAACGATGACAGAACCAAATTTTGGACCATGCCAGGGGCAGTTTCCCAGATAGGGTTTAAAACTAGTCCCAGACTAACTGAAATGTTTTAATCGAAAACAACTTATTACTGTGATTTTTTGTCTCAAGTTGCACATATTTTTTTGTTAGTAGCTTCTTAAAAACGACTTTTTAAACTAATCCCTTATCAGCAGACAAACCCTCTAAAAGTCTGAAAATAATAACTGGTGTCAATTGTGAATATTTTGTGTTCAGGGAATTGTGTATTAAATGAGGGAAATATTTATTTGATCCCCTGCTGATTTTGTAAGTTTGCCTGCTTACAAAGAAAGGAAGGGTCTATAATTTTTACGGTAGGTTCATTTGAACTGATAGAGACAAAATATCAAAAATAAATCAGGGGAACATTTTAAAAATTATATATATATAAAAATTATATATATTATAAAAATTTATATATTGTTCATGACTTTCTTTGCATTCCTTCACATTACTGCATGTCATTCCTGAGGCATGTTACATGCAGAAATGCCGACTAAATGCACGACTACAGTGGTCTCTTGTTTTTTTCCCTGCGGCTGTATATACAAAAACTGGACATGTGCGTTTATACATAGGCTATATATATATATTTACACACCTCTCTGTTTGTGAAGAGATTCAAGATGTCTGTCCAGTACCTCACATTATTTCTAATTTCCTGTTTATCTACTTTGTCCTTCAGAGATTTGCCATGTGTTTTCTCAGGGGAGTCAACTTAATTTTATTTTTATAGTAAATAAAATAAATGTGGATGATTAGCAGATGTGTCAGTAACGGATGATGTTTTCAGTCGCTCATGTGCTGAAATCAAAGACTGTTTACATGAACAGACCCACTGACACTTTGTGTTTTGTCTGTACTTTTAATATAAATGTTTTCGTTCTATTAGCAAGTGCTGCTGAGTAACATCATATCTACTGAATAATATGATTTAAAAAATAATCCACCTTGATTTGTGAATTTAGACTGACAATTTGTGGCTTCTTTTTGACTTCACAGTTTTTTTCCAAACCTACATTTTTACAAGTATTAGACCTTCTATCAGGGTAAACCACTAAACCGAAAGTGTAGGGGTAAAATTCGATACGTTATGAATTAATCCTTATAAAGTATCCCATTAAAGCATATTGCCTTGATTTATGTTCTACTTGCATTTATTGTGGGACATAACATTTAGTTGAAATTAATCTGCATAGCTCATATTAATTAAATTCATTCTACATGCACACATTTGTGTTTCCAGGGATGTCACCTCAGATCTAGAGATGTTTGCTGGTCAACATATTTTTGTCTGCCTACATCTGTTATCTGTCGATAAATAACACAGACTATGCAGTAATTCCAAGATATGTGTTAAAAATCATGGTGTCAGTTTAGGTAAACATTTTCCAGAACATCTTAATTTATATGAAGAATTCCCCTGAAGAAATGTTCCTAATTGATTCAGAATGCATATATGTGACCCTGGATCACATAACCAGTCTTAAGTATATGGGAACACTTTTAGTTTAGTTTTAGACAAAAATACATTGTTGTACGGGTCAAAAATTATAGATTTTTCTTTTATGCCAAAAATCATTAGGATATTAAGTAAAGACCATGTTCCATGAAGATATTTTGTAAATATCTTACCTTAAATATATAAAAAAATAATTTTTGTGAGTGGATGATCTGCCACAGTGCCCATGATTAACAACTTCAAAGCCGATTTTCTCAATATTTGGATTTTTTTGCACTCTCAGATTCCAGATGTAAATGCAGCCGTCATTTTGAAAATATTTGAAATACTTATGTACTTTTATTTTGACATGCCAAAAACCAGAAGTAAGCCCCGTAACCAAAGCGCAGGGACCAAGCGCATATGTAGCGGTGATGTTCATGCTAATTTAATTCTTTAATCTTTAGACTCCCTACTTTGTGGTGTTTGTCACGACTGCGTATAAGTTGAAGTATATATTTGACTTTGAAGATTGCTTCTGGGAAATGACTCTGCCGTTGGTTGAGAAGCAGGCTAAAGTGGTCAGTATTACTCTGTATTCTTTATTTGTTATTTATGTAATATTTTGCAATATTTGATGTCTTTTATTTCGTTTATCCACAGCCTTTCCCACCCAGGGGTGAAGGCCTCTACAAGAGGGAGGAGAGACGTCAGGGCCTGGGACGTCAGGGCCTGGGCTGCTGCCTGTGTGGCGTGCCAGCGAGCAAAGGTGACCCGGCATACCAAGGACCCTTTGGCACCGTTCAAAGTGCCAGAAAGACGTTTTGATCATGTGAATGTGGACCTGGTGGGCCCACTCTCTCCCTCCCGTGGTTACACCTACCTCCTCACCATGGTGGACAGGACCACCAGGTGGCCTGAAGTGGTTCCCCTGTCTTCCACTACATCAGCTGAAGTGGCCCGGGCATTCATTATGGCTTGGGTGGCCCGTTTCGGTACACCATCCGACCTCTCCTCAGACCGAGGGCCGCAGTTCACATCGGAGCTTTGGACTGCGGTCGCCGAGGTCCTGGGGGTGAAGCTCCACCATACCACGGCCTATAACCCACAGAGCAATGGACTTTGTGAGCGGTTTCATCGCGACATTAAGGCCGCGCTAAGGGCCAGCCTTACGTGCTGTGACTGGGCTGACCGCCCCCCATGGGTCATGCTTGGCCTTCGTTCTGCCCCCAAAGAAGATCTTCAAGCCTCATCGGCCGAGCTTGTGTACGGACAGCCTTTGCGCGTTCCGGGGGAGTTTCTTCCTGATGCCAGGGCCCAGTGGTCGGTGGCCTCTCATCGTGCTGGGTCCCGGGACATTGCTGATGCTTTTGTTCCTATTCCCACATCTCACCATGGCCTCCCAAAGTCCTACGTGCCCAAGGATTTACTGTCGGCCAAGTATGTTTTCATCCGCCATGATGGCCATTGTACCCCGCTGCAGCCCCCCTACGATGGACCCTTCCGCGTCCTGGTGGGGGGGTCTAAGAACTTTGTTGTGGATATGGGGGGCAGGCCTGAGCGGGTGGCGATAGACCGTCTCAAGCCTGCTCATCTGGATATGACCAGCCTCCACGGCTGGCCATATCAGCCAGCCTCCACGGCGAGGGCGCCCCCCTGCGGCAGCCTCAACCCCTGCCCCTGGCCCTTCGTCCTTCTGTTGTTAAGGGAAGCCGTTACGGCCGCCTGATTCGCCCCCCTGTACGTTGACTTTCCTACAAACTTTAAAATCTGTTCTGTTTTGTTATTATGTATAGAGACCTATGTTTTATTGGGGGTGAATTCTGGCGGGGCCTGTGTGGCGAATCACAATTATTATGTTTATTGAGAGACATTCACCAGGGTACTGTACCTTTATGGGAGGGAGGAGTAAGTTTAGTGATGTTCCGGCTTTATACGTGTGTGGTTGTTTTTGATCTCACTCGCTGTTAGGAGTGAGATATATTAAATTGGATACTAAGCTGACTCGACGCATCTTCGTCTCTTGTCTGCTCATTTCTTGTACTCCACAATATATTCATTTATAACATTTCCATGTATTAATGTTCTTGTTGGTATGCCTGTTTTAAATATTAATCCAAAGTATCCATGAATGTGTGTTTAACTACTGTAATATTCGATTTGTAGTAACTCATTTAACCAAGATGATATTTACATAATCTTTGGTGTCTATGAGCTACATTTGTGATGTCCTTAATGTTGATGTTTGTTGTGTTTGGGTAGCTCTTTTCATATTAGTTTTATCAAACTCTTAGAAGTCTTCTTAGTGAACATCCAATCAGCTTTCACATGCAAAACACCATCTGAAAGACAAAGACAATTAACTTTCCCTCCAAAGTTGCCATCTCCTGATTAGACCAGTCACGTCTGTAAGATGTGACATCCTTACAGTTTAAAAGAGACCACGAGAAGAGTCTTTGTGTGTTGTAGTGTGTGTGGGGGAGGTTTTTAGGAGTTATTCTTCAGTTTTGCAGTTTGTGGGGGTTTGTTCTTTCTCTCCTTGCGTTTCTATATCTCCAAAGGATGGACTAGAAGATGACTTCACCTTTAACCCATAAGTTTGTGCCAGGCTGCGGCCTCGTCTTTCCAGATACAGATCCTCTGCATAAAACTGGTTCTCTCTGATACTTTCAGCCAAGATCACCTGGAGCCTTAACAAATGCATCAAGACACTTTCTTTCTTTTGATGGGTAAGACGTTCAAGTATCAAACTTAGTCTTACTAATGGATGCATAGGGCATCATTAATCCTTTTAACGAAGGTGCTTTACATGAAGAAACTAATGTTTAGTTCAGTCTATTGATCTTCTGAATATCCTATACTGCCATAATCCATGCTCTGTTCTTCTCTCTTCTTCAACTTCAACCTTCTTCCAATGCCAAACTGTATGTGTGTAGGTTAGATTAGTATGTGTCTAGTCTAGGTAATAAAGTCCTGTTTTATTTCACACGTGATGTTGTTTGTAGTTCATGCTCATAATCCGGAGTCCCTAAACATGCCGATTCTTGCTACCTGCTCGTTTCACATTTGAGGGAGGGCGTATTAGATCTATCAGCATACACAGCATATAAAATGGATTGTTATTAGATGAAGAGTCTGACATCAAACTTATCAAATACATGTTTAAGGCAGGACACTTAGGTACTGTTCAATTTTGAGATGTTTGTCTATTTTGCTTGCATGTCTTCTTTTTTGCTCTAATGGAAAGGCAATTTGCAAAATACATAAAAATGTATTTGTTTTAAGCCTTCTATACCCTCGTCTGTTTGCTTCTGTAGATTTCTTCAAAATTATCCAAAACAAGCTGCATATCTGCATATGTAAACTTAACATTTCAAGGGATATTGACTAATAACTGGTGATATGCTTTAGTTATTTTGTTTATCATCTGAATTTCCTGACAAATGTATTCAAGTTAGCACATTTTAATTACTTAATGCCTACATATCAATAAGGCGGTTCGGATGACGTTATTCATTTTACAATATTCAGCTGTCGTTTCTGCATCAAGTTAACATGTATGCCACTGATAAACTGCCTTAGTGAAACTTTGTCTTATTCTTTAGCTCATAAGTGATGGATGTTAGCGAAACAATATTTGTAGTTTGTCTTTTGGATAATTTGGTGTTAATTCGAAAGCACATGTAGCTAGTCTGTTCATCACCACTCACCTCCACACCAAGACAAACGCAACTAGAAAGGAGGGAGGTCTTCGCTTCTGCGGCCAATGCCAAACGTGATACACACACAGGTGTGTATCGAAAGCCATCAGTATCACAATTCGCGTGCTTTGTATCGCCGTATTAATATTAAAACGCCGAATTCTTAACGCCACAAGGTGTTAAATAAATGCTGTCTGGTGCTAGATCAACATCATACGCCGTCACGCGTTTAAATAACGCAGGGCGCCGATCGACGTTAAGTTAACGTCACACGTTACTCAAAATGCATACGTATTAGCTAATATACATAGCCCCTCCTCTTCTGGGTGTTATCTCAAATCCATATCGAGCTTAATTTTGTGGAAAACTAAAAATGGAAAGAAATAAAAGAATAACCTGCTGAAAAGAAAAATATATACTTAATGCAGTATGTAATATGTCAAATTAAGTCAAGTCATGATCAAAGGTACCGTAGTTCACCCCCAAAACGAAATTTCTGTCATAATGTACTAATGATCCCCATTGACTTCTATTGTATGAAGAAAAGTCAATGTGGACAACCGGTTTTCTATATCTAACTTTCTTTTAAATATCTTTTTTTGTGTTTATACGGTTTACACATTATACAGTCAAACAGGTTTGAAAAGTCAATAGGGTGGGATTTGAAATGACACGAGCCTCCGACTTGCCGTAGACCGTGCAAACCCAGTAGAGGAGGGGCTATGTATATTAGGTAATACGTTTGCATTTTGAGTGACGTGTGACGTTAACTTAACCAGACGGCGTTTATTTAACCTGGTGGCGATACGAAATCAGCGTTTCAATATTAATACGGCGATCCAAAGCACGCAAATTTTGATAGGGTTGGCTTTCGATAGGTGTCCCGCGCGTGCGCGCTATGTACGGCTGCGCGCCTGCGTGGAGACGCGGATGGGAGAAACGTGCCTGTACTCAGGTGACATCCACCAAAATGCAGAATACAGACAAAATAATAATTTGCAGCAATTTACAGTCAAGCATGTTTCTGTGACAAAAAGAACATTCCATTGGGATAATAATTCTTCACAATTGGATGGGCCTGTTATTGTAGAAATTTAACTGAGAAAAATGCATCGCAAAATCACAAAGCTGTTAGATTCCTTTTAATTGTTTACTTTTATCAGAAGCATATAGCCCTACAAGGTAAAAATAAAAATACATGAAAATAAAAAGCGGTGAATGTGCGATACTTGAAGGAAATTGAAAGGTTGGTTTCATTAACGGTGTTGATGCAACCTGTCTCTCATAACTTAAGTTGTTGTGCTTGTCATTACATCACATAGCAAATGTAAGTACACACACTCAAGTGTATGTACAGTATATGCACCTCAAACGTGAGTTGCTACCCGCCATTGAAAAGGAACAGAAGAAGAATTACGTCACATGATCACGTCAATATGGTGTACGACGGCCGATCGCATTCATACTACACCCATTCAGCCAAAACAGTACGTAGCCATTTAGCCCTCGTTAAAGGGATAGTTCAACCAAAAACTCCAATTAGCCGTTTATGTACTCTACCTCGGGCCATCCGAGATGTAGGTGACATTTTTTCTTGAGTCGAACCATAAAGAAGATAGTTTGGTAAATCCGCAGCCCTCTCTGCTTCATATAATGGGAGTCTATGGGGTCCACCTGTCTAAGAGTTCCTAAAGCACATAATTCCAAAAAGCGGCTCATGGTGACATATTGACATTTCGTGAAGCGAATCATTTGACATTTCATAAAAATGAACGTCATGTTTAAAAATATTAGCCATAATGTGCAGCCTCTGCACACAATCGCAATCTTCTTCCTGTAGTATTTGGTGGAGGATGCCATACCAGCGTCTGGTACGTTTATTGGCAGCTACAGAAAGGGAGTGTTGAGGCTGTACAGTTTACGGTTCTACTCAAGAAAAAATGTCACCTACATCTCGGGTGACCTGAGTAAATAAATGGCAAATTGGAGTTTTTGGCTGAACCACCCCTTTAAGTAGGTAGGCTATAGGCTACTTACTGAATTTAAGTACCTACTCAATGAGCCATTTCGGATTCAGACATCATTGGTTCAAACGCTTGATTTATTCAGGAACATGGCAGGTGAGATTAAAAATCAGAACATTACAGTTTTTCTCAATTGTTTGAGAGTCTGACATCAAACTTATCAAATACATGTTTAAGGCAGGACACTTAGGTACTGTTCAATTTTGAGATGTTTGTCTATTTTGCTTGCATGTCTTCTTTTTTGCTCTAATGGAAAGGCAATTTGCAAAATACATAAACATTTATTTGTTTTAAGCCTTCTATACCCTCGTCTGTTTGCTTCTGTAGATTTCTTCAAAATTATCCAAAACAAGCTGCATATCTGCATATGTAAACTTAACATTTCAAGGGATATTGACTAATAACTGGTGATATGCTTTAGTTATTTTGTTTATCATCTGAATTTCCTGACAAATGTATTCAAGTTAGCACATTTTAATTACTTAATGCCTACATATCAATAAGGCGGTTCGGATGACGTTATTCATTTTACAATATTCAGCTGTCGTTTCTGCATCAAGTTAACATGTATGCCACTGATAAACTGCCTTAGTGAAACTTTGTCTTATTCTTTAGCTCATAAGTGATGGATGTTAGCGAAACAATATTTGTAGTTTGTCTTTTGGATAATTTGGTGTTAATTCGAAAGCACATGTAGCTAGTCTGTTCATCACCACTCACCTCCACACCAAGACAAACGCAACTAGAAAGGAGGGAGGTCTTCGCTTCTGCGGCCAATGCCAAACGTGATACACACACAGGTGTGTATCGAAAGCCATCAGTATCACAATTCGCGTGCTTTGTATCGCCGTATTAATATTAAAACGCCGAATTCTTAACGCCACAAGGTGTTAAATAAACGCTGTCTGGTGCTAGATCAACGTCATACGCCGTCACGCGTTTAAATAACGCAGGGCGCCGATCGACGTTAAGTTAACGTCACACGTTACTCAAAATGCATACGTATTAGCTAATATACATAGCCCCTCCTCTTCTGGGTGTTATCTCAAATCCATATCGAGCTTAATTTTGTGGAAAACTAAAAATGGAAAGAAATAAAAGAATAACCTGCTGAAAAGAAAAATATATACTTAATGCAGTATGTAATATGTCAAATTAAGTCAAGTCATGATCAAAGGTACCGTAGTTCACCCCCAAAACGAAATTTCTGTCATAATGTACCAATGATCCCCATTGACTTCTATTGTATGAAGAAAAGTCAATGTGGACAACCGGTTTTCTATATCTAACTTTCTTTCAAATATCTTTTTTGGGAGAAACGTGCCTGTACTCAGATGACATCCACCAAAATGCAGAATACAGACAAAATAATAATTTCTAGCAATTTACAGTCAAGCATGTTTCTGTGACTAAAAGAACATTCCATTGGGATAATAATTCTTCACAATTGGATGGGCCTGTTATTGTAGAAATTTAACTGAGAAAAATGCATCGCAAAATCACAAAGCTGTTAGATTCCTTTTAATTGTTTACTTTTATCAGAAGCATATAGCCCTACAAGGTAAAAATAAAAATACATGAAAATAAAAAGCGGTGAATGTGCGGTACTTGAAGGAAATTGAAAGGTTGGTTTCATTAACGGTGTTGATGCAACCTGTCTCTCATAACTTAAGTTGTTGTGCTTGTCATTACATCACATAGCAAATGTAAGTACACACACTCAAGTACAGTATATGCACCTCAAACGTGAGTTGCTACCCGCCATTGAAAAGGAACAGAAGAAGAATTACGTCACATGATCACGTCAATATGGCGTACGACGGCCGATCGCATTCATACTACACCCATTCAGCCAAAACAGTACGTAGCCATTTAGCCCTCGTTAAAGGGATAGTTCAACCAAAAACTCCAATTAGCCGTTTATGTACTCTACCTCGGGCCATCCGAGATGTAGGTGACATTTTTTCTTGAGTCGAACCATAAAGAAGATAGTTTGGTAAATCCGCAGCCCTCTCTGCTTCATATAATGGGAGTCTATGGGGTCCACCTGTCTAAGAGTTCCTAAAGCACATAATTCCAAAAAGCGGCTCATGGTGACATATTGACATTTCGTGAAGCGAATCATTTGACATTTTCATAAAAATGAACGTCATGTTTAAAAATATTAGCCATAATGTGCAGCCTCTGCACACAATCGCAATCTTCTTCCTGTAGTATTTGGTGGAGGATGCCATACCAGCGTCTGGTACGTTTATTGGCAGCTACAGAAAGGGAGTGTTGAGGCTGTACAGTTTACGGTTCTACTCAAGAAAAAATGTCACCTACATCTCGGGTGACCTGAGTAAATAAATGGCAAATTGGAGTTTTTGGCTGAACCACCCCTTTAAGTAGGTAGGCTATAGGCTACTTACTGAATTTAAGTACCTACTCAATGAGCCATTTCGGATTCAGACATCATTGGTTCAAACGCTTGATTTATTCAGGAACATGGCAGGTGAGATTAAAAATCAGAACATTACAGTTTTTCTCTGTTATTTACAGTTTAAATAACGCAGGGCGCCGATCGACGTTAAGTTAACGTCACACGTTACTCAAAATGCATACGTATTAGCTAATATACATAGCCCCTCCTCTTCTGGGTGTTATCTCAAATCCATATCGAGCTTAATTTTGTGGAAAACTAAAAATGGAAAGAAATAAAAGAATAACCTGCTGAAAAGAAAAATATATACTTAATGCAGTATGTAATATGTCAAATTAAGTCAAGTCATGATCAAAGGTACCGTAGTTCACCCCCAAAACGAAATTTCTGTCATAATGTACCAATGATCCCCATTGACTTCTATTGTATGAAGAAAAGTCAATGTGGACAACCGGTTTTCTATATCTAACTTTCTTTCAAATATCTTTTTTTGTGTTTATACGGTTTACACATTATACAGTCAAACAGGTTTGAAAAGTCAATAGGGTGGGATTTGAAATGACACGAGCCTCCGACTTGCCGTAGACCGTGCAAACCCAGTAGAGGAGGGGCTATGTATATTAGCTAATACGTTTGCATTTTGAGTGACGTGTGACGTTAACTTAACCAGACGGCGTTTATTTAACCTGGTGGCGATACGAAATCAGCGTTTCAATATTAATACGGCGATCCAAAGCACGCAAATTTTGATAGGGTTGGCTTTCGATAGGTGTCCCGCGCGTGCGCGCTATGTACGGCTGCGCGCCTGCGTGGAGACGCGGATGGGAGAAACGTGCCTGTACTCAGGTGACATCCACCAAAATGCAGAATACAGACAAAATAATAATTTGCAGCAATTTACAGTCAAGCATGTTTCTGTGACAAAAAGAACATTCCATTGGGATAATAATTCTTCACAATTGGATGGGCCTGTTATTGTAGAAATTTAACTGAGAAAAATGCATCGCAAAATCACAAAGCTGTTAGATTCCTTTTAATTGTTTACTTTTATCAGAAGCATATAGCCCTACAAGGTAAAAATAAAAATACATGAAAATAAAAAGCGGTGAATGTGCGGTACTTGAAGGAAATTGAAAGGTTGGTTTCATTAACGGTGTTGATGCAACCTGTCTCTCATAACTTAAGTTGTTGTGCTTGTCATTACATCACATAGCAAATGTAAGTACACACACTCAAGTGTATGTACAGTATATGCACCTCAAACGTGAGTTGCTACCCGCCATTGAAAAGGAACAGAAGAAGAATTACGTCACATGATCACGTCAATATGGCGTACGACGGCCGATCGCATTCATACTACACCCATTCAGCCAAAACAGTACGTAGCCATTTAGCCCTCGTTAAAGGGATAGTTCAACCAAAAACTCCAATTAGCCGTTTATGTACTCTACCTCGGGCCATCCGAGATGTAGGTGACATTTTTTCTTGAGTCGAACCATAAAGAAGATAGTTTGGTAAATCCGCAGCCCTCTCTGCTTCATATAATGGGAGTCTATGGGGTCCACCTGTCTAAGAGTTCCTAAAGCACATAATTCCAAAAAGCGGCTCATGGTGACATATTGACATTTCGTGAAGCGAATCATTTGACATTTTCATAAAAATGAACGTCATGTTTAAAAATATTAGCCATAATGTGCAGCCTCTGCACACAATCGCAATCTTCTTCCTGTAGTATTTGGTGGAGGATGCCATACCAGCGTCTGGTACGTTTATTGGCAGCTACAGAAAGGGAGTGTTGAGGCTGTACAGTTTACGGTTCTACTCAAGAAAAAATGTCACCTACATCTCGGGTGACCTGAGTAAATAAATGGCAAATTGGAGTTTTTGGCTGAACCACCCCTTTAAGTAGGTAGGCTATAGGCTACTTACTGAATTTAAGTACCTACTCAATGAGCCATTTCGGATTCAGACATCATTGGTTCAAACGCTTGATTTATTCAGGAACGTGGCAGGTGAGATTAAAAATCAGAACATTACAGTTTTTCTCAATTGTTTACACACAAATTCTGGTACTTGAGACACAATGACCACAACATGTAACTCATTCACCAACCCCCTCAACCAATTCTGCTAAACTACAAGCACAGTTCATGCTTTACACTCAAATTGCAGTTCTAAAACACACTTTTTTCAAAACACTACACACAATTCTCTGCTTTTGGCACAATTTTCATGCAGAAAATACCTTGTTTTCACAAGGAACACACTGCCATTCAAATATGCACATTGACTCATCACAAGGGCAAACACCCGTCACACAGTTTTACAATTAGCAATCAGAGCTTTAGCATAAAAGCGCAACAGGTGAGCTCTTCTGTTTTAGAGCAATCGATGCCAACATTGGAAACAGAGGCAGAGCCAGAGGAGTGAGAGTAAGACGAGGAGGACGGGGAGGACAGGGAAGACGAGGAAGGCCAAGGACCGTAATCTCTAATGAGACTCAAGCCACTTTGGTTGATCATGTGGTCAACCATGGTCTAACAATGAGGGAGGCTGGGCAAAGAGTACAGCCACATTTGAGCAGGTACACTGTAGCATCCATCATCCGGACTTTCCGAAATGAAATAGGTAAGAAATCTACTCTCACTAGAAAATTGCACTACTGCATATCAATACAGTACTCAATGAGTACAGTAGTACAGTATTGCCTGTGGACTGTTCTGTAGGACTGTAAAAATACTGTAAAGTATGTTTCAAGTATTTAGGAAATGTAAACCTACTTTGTATTTACAGTATTTTATTATTTGTTTGGCAGAACTGAAAGACTACCAGCACAAGGTGTTCGGGAACGTGTTCTGTCCCCTGAACACGAAACTGAAATCATGAACATGGTCCTAGAAAACAACGCCATTACATTACGGCAAATACAAAGAAAAATAATAGAAAACAATGACATGTTTCAAAATATTGATAGGGTAAGCTTATCAACACTGGACCGTGTCTTGCGCAGAAATCATCTCAGGATGAAGCAGGTCTACAGGGTGCTATTTGAACGCAATTCAGAAAGAGTCAAAAAATTGCGATATAACTATTGATGCATACTCTCAACACTGTATACAGTAAATTCTACTGTTGTTTTGAATGTAGTGTATGTGCAACTTTGTGTTGGTTGGGAATGGGATGTACACTGTGTACGTTGTTTTAGCGGGAAAAATTCAATAAAATTTTACCGTGTATTTGTGTGTTCTGAGTGTAAAAACAATATTCTCAAATATTTTACAACACACATATGTTTGTACTGTCTGTAGTAAGTGTAACGCTGAACCCAAAAAAGGCCTAAGTCATTATGATGAATGGAGAAGAAGTGTTTTCCATTCATCATAGTGTTTTACATTGAGCCCATCAGTGTTCAGCTCCTTCTTATTAATGTCTATACATGTGATGGTTTGTGTGTGTCTTTTGAAAACAAAATCCCATTTTGAGAAGAAAAAACATTGTTTTGAATGTAAAGATCCATTTTTCAGGAGAATTGAAGGATTTTACACATTGTGTGTGTGTTTTTGGATTTGTGTGTAGAGTTCTGAGAATATGAGGCATGCTTTCAGAAAATGTGTGTAAACAATTGAGAAAAACTGTAATATAACAATGTTATGTCATTCATTCAAGCTTATGTTAAAGAACTCAAAAATCTGATGTACAGTATATGTACAATATCTAAAAAACGCTAGGAAATGCATAATCTAATTTTTTTTGCGTTCATTATTTGCATAGTGCTTTCCATTTTAGTCGATACTCATTTTCCTTAGTGTTCATAATATACACAAAATCAATATCTGTTCAGTTTGAAACAAACAATTAGGGACAAAGTGTAAAATTTACATTCTCTTTCAGAATTCAAATTATAACTTGATGTTCATATTTAGTATCTAAATAATCAATATACAGACTTTTAAATTTACATTAGTTTTCAGTTTTAAAAAAAATAGAAAATACAGTCTTGCATTTCTTAATTTAACAAACATTTCAACAAAACACACTTTTAATAGATGTAGAGGAAATGTCATTTGGGAAAATTTTTGGGTCATCTTATCTTACAGATAAACAAAAAAAGACCTGAATGGTCATGAACAGGTAGAGAGAACAAATGAGACTAAAATGAAGCAACAAGAAAAGTTGGCATCATTTTCATGTTTAATGGATAATCCCATTTACACAATCTGATCCCCTTATTTAAATGAAGATTATTGTTTCTTCCCAAGATTTCTTTCTCACCCTTCCTTATTATTTTGGAAAGTTTATTCTACTCAGTCACCTTTAGTTCGCTGAGTGGCATAATACAATTATTTTTTTAATAATAATAATGTAAACGATATTGAGCAATCTTGATACATCCTAGGTCACAAACACTTTTTCAGCTGAAAGTTTGTTATCCTCACCAGGTGGTTTATGAATGTAATGTACAGAGTGTTGTAACAGGAGGATCTTGCGCAATCTCATGGAACAGTCGGTACTTGTCGTGAGGCTGATTACAAGAACAGATAATAAGGCAGTTATTTGTTATTGAATCCCACGTGTCTCATTCTCAGAAGTTTCCTAATTTCTGAATGACTCAAAAATGATTCATACAGAGAAAAGTATTAAAGAAACAGATGAAGGTGTTCAAGAAGCTCAATACTACACATCTTGCAAGGTAAGCATCAGCATATTATACACATGAAGATGCAAATATAAAGCATGTCTTAAGTCTTTTAAATTGATATATAATAGGCTTATCTGATCTTTCATGTTCCACGGTCTTATAAATATATGTGGCTCAAACCAATTTCTTGATAAAGCACTTAATGTTTTCAGCTCTATCCATTAGAATCATGAGGACCTCACTGGTGACTCTTATTCTTGCACTCATGCTGGCTCAGGGTGAGATTGACAGCAAACTGTTGGCTACAAATTAAGACCTTATTCTACATATAGAAAATATTCACCTTTTTCCAGGATTTGCTCTGAAATGCAACTACTGCATCCCCAAGTCAGGAACACGATGCACCGCAACTGTAGAGACCTGTGAGGCTGGAAAAGATTCTTGCATATCCACCAGACTCACAATCCCTCCCTGTGAGTCCGATATTATTTATTGAATGTTTAAGTCTATCATTACATCTTAATATAGACGGATTGTATGATGACCCGACCAAACAGCTGTCGCATACTCCCATTTATACCCACCTCATTTCTTAAATAGTACAAGATGTGCAGGATCTCATGGTATCTCTTGTTCTTCCGTTCATCTAGACATGGGCTTCCGGAGATGTGGCAGTACGAGAGAGTGTCTTCTTTATCAAGGCAACACCGCCATGATAAGCAAATGCTGCAAGACAGACCTCTGCAATCCTGTTATCTTTTAGGCCTAATTCTAATAAAAGAATGCAAAAATATGAAGGAGGGCCATTTTTGTTGTTTAATATAGATAATTCTTATTTTTTTTTGACTGTTTAATTGAGATTTTATCCAATAAACAAAAACACAAGAACCTGATGGTTGTGATGAAAACAACACAAAGAAACCAATGAGTGACATTTTTGTAGTTTTAAAAAATAGTTGTCTTACTTGTTTAGATTTTGTACAATAAAAAACCTTCACAAGTACCTGATGTTTGTGATTTATCTCAGTAATTGCTGCAGTGGCATAATGCTAAAAACTCACAGTAAACAGGTTGTTCTGCCAAACGGCACCCTCTACTGTTTGCATACATAAAAAGCAGAAAACGGTCCCTGAATAATAAAATTAATATATAACACACATTACAAAACAATAAAAAGATTTAAACAAAGATCATTGATTTGGATCAAACCATTTAAAATTCTGTAAACATTCAGATCACCTGAATTTTTGGACAAAACTCGGCTTTTGCCTGTAAATGATTGTGGACGGAGTTTTAACTTCAGGTAAACATGAAATTATATCAGCTTTAGCGTTCTTCATTTTGCACTAATAAAACAGTGTGTTACCACAGAGGAGAAAAGCAAAAAACACTATGTGCTAAACAGAGTGAATACGACGTGATTATGTTATTTATCTCTAATCTCTATGTTCTTTTTTTTATACGTCTTTACTATTGGTCACCCTTCACATCTGCCTGTGGGTTTTTCATATATTTACCTAAGGAAATTTGTAAAAACATATATTAATACAAATATTAAGAGATTCTTCGTCACTTCATTTGAACACCAACTGTAAACCCTCACAGTGGGGTTTAGAGATAAAGAAGGAAAATTTGTAAAGAAATATATTATATATAAATATTGATATATTACATTTTGTAAAGTCAAGGGACATTTAACAAAGAACTGATTGTTTTTCCTTAACGAACACTACGATCATGTTTTATTTGAAGGACAGATAATCGTGCTTCGTCCAACCACCACCCAACATATGGTATCAATTGGCACAGCTATATGTGTGTAATACACTCTGATCTAATACTTTACATTGCTGTGTATGTTTATAATGCTGAAAATGATCACACACACTACACTATTGCCAATCAACAGTAATTACTGTGATTATTACAGTAAAGGCGGATTCGAACAAAATATGCAGCAATTATGCCCACTGTCCTTTCATATTATGCTCCTGCATATAAATTCAACAATGAAATGAATTCATAATATTTTTACACCTCAATTCTCCAATTTAATGTGAAATTTAATTTCATGTGAATTTATACCCTAACTTGAAAAAATGTTAAGAAGTAATGTCAAAAACGCGAGTTGGAAACGTGTGTTCTGTTGAACACAAAAGAAGATATTTGAAAGAATGTAGCACAGCAAACAGTTCTGGGCCACTTTTGACCACCATTGTCATTTTCCCTACTATGGGAGTCAATCGGGGTCAAGATCTGTTTGGTTATAGGCATTTTGCCAAATAACTTCCTCTGTGCTCATAAGAACAAATAAATGTTTACAGGTTTGGAACAACTCGAAGGTGAGTAAATGATGACAGGATTTTCATTTTTGGGTGAACTGTCCCTTTAAAGCTTTTCAATAATTTCCAAAGATTTACCCAAGTCAGAAAAGCGCAGAGGTAAGATTTTTTGGTGGAACATGATTTATAAATCATACAAAATGTTGTGGAAAAAGTTGACAAAATATCCCCACATGTACAGTAATACCTTAGATCATTGGTATTGTGAAAAGAAACCAGCTGTCCCTTTGAGCTAAACCGAAGAATAAACATACAAAATCATTTTAAAATGTACACATGCAGAAACTTTCTCTAATGGGCAGTTTCGGGTGTGTGGTTAGGGGAGGGCTTAGAGACAACATACAAATGCCCATTACGACACTTGCGTGTCCCGGAATTTCACAAATGTCCTCATTAATTTACTGATAAAGCTGGTAAACAATATTGACACACTTATCGAAAGCATCTCTTTTCCAGTAAACTTTGGACAAACATGTTTAAACAGGATACCAAAATGAGATAAGGGAAAGTAACAGCTCCTTTGTAGCCGAAGAGAAAAACACTGGAACAGAACACAGAAATGTTTTGCAAGCACCAGTAAGCCAGTAAACCAATAAAAGAGATGTATCCAATGCCAGGAGCAAACAATGAACAAAGGCCTAATGTGTTTCAAGTTTCTATGGCCAGATTTCAACACGGTATTTCCAGATTTGACTCCAGATTCTGGTTACTGATTTCTGAAACATGGCAGTATATAAGGATCGGAGAAAGAGGTGTGTGGATATTCAGTTCAGCTCTACACCGCAGTAAAGGTATACAGTACATCTCATGTATAACGATTTACTTTGATTAACAATTATAAGACTGATGCTTGAGTCTAATAATGTCATCATTTAATTGTATATTAAAATGCAGAAACGTATTGTAAATATGTTCACAAAAAAATAAGGTTTCTTCATGTTTTCCAACACAGCGATGAAGGTTCTTCTACTGGCACTTGTTCTTGGATTGGTGTTGACTGTTGGTGAGTTTGAAGCTTATCATGTTTTTTTACATATGAGTACTCGAGTGTCTTAAAGGGGTGATATGACATGGCTAAAACGAATATTATCATTCGTTTTAGATGTAATGCAATGTGTATACACAATTTAAGGTTAAAAAACGCTGTATTTACCAAACACGTACATGCTTGTATTTCCTCTTTGCCCCGCCTCTCTAAAACGCGCAGATTTTTACACAGCTCATCACTCTGAAAAGGGAGTCACTCTTACCATATTCGGAACATTATTGTTCAAGCAATTGCACTGACAGGTGATAAAATGTCATCGGTACTTTCCTCATCAATTCGAGCCCGAATCTGATCCGGAAACTGAAGATGATCAAGCCGATACATCAACTTTGCAAGCGCGACTTGAGCTGGCTATGAATGAGTTAGTTAAAAACTATAGCTAAACTGTTTTACCTTTTATATGCGATGTTATAAAAATTTGCATTTAGTGATCATCCAGTGATACCCAATGACTCGTCGCGACTCAGCAAAGACAATAAACCCTATTATAAAGATGACATTTTTGCCTCTTGTTGGAACATAATTACTGATTATTAGGACATATGTTGTCTTTTGTCACTTTGAGCGTATCTGCAATTGAAGAGCTCTTTTCCAAAACGCTATATATCCATTTGAATAGTTTTCATGAAAATTACATTTTTTACCTAGACCCATATATTTTGTTTATATTCAATTTATCCTGTTAAAATGGTCTTTTGGCATAGTCTGAACATGTTAAACAATGATTGTTAAATGAAACAACAATATTGTCGATTATACATTCAAAAACATTTTTTAAAAACGCTACAAATCCATCATTTTTAAAAAAAAATGTTGATTTATTTCTTTTTAAAAACAAACTAACAAGAGAACATGAAACATGGGACATCAGGACTCTTACTACAAATTCATATAAATAAAATAAATGCAAATGCATGAAATAAATAGCAGCCAAATAAAATAAATTGTAACAAACTAAATAGTAAAATAAAATAAATATTTTAAATTTCATGTTTCAGTATTTTCCACCCCATACAATAAATAATTTAGAAATAACACATACAAATAGGTTCGTACACAAGGTCTTTTACAACGAAAATATACTTACAGGCTGCAAATCGGAAGCGCAAGACAAACGTCCTTGATAAGTTGCAATGGCTGGAATGGCCCCACTTTTTAACAAAAGCTTTTGTGCACAGCCGGCCTTTATCTCTGTTAGGTTCATGTGTTATCGTCTGTTAAATGCGCTGCACACACTTCAATATTCGGATTGTACTCTTCTGGAGTATTGTAAATAAAGTGTAACCATTAGTTTTTAGTTGTCCCATCTTTTGGAACGGGAAACAAAGAGGCTTTCTTTACGCAACGAAACACACAGCGTCTCAACGACATGGCGACGATACAATGAGATTTACAAGTACTCCCAGCCTACTTGCTTATAGATTTTGAAGGTCTATGTCAAACCATGCTACGAAATGAGGTAGATTTGTGGGGGTGTGGTAACACGAGGCGTTTCAGGCAGGTCTGGGTGAGCATTCGCTTTTAGAAAGAATGCATCTTTTGATCCGACACTTACATTTTTGCAATTTTACGTGTCTAATCCATGCATGGCCAATTTATAACACACCAACGACACAGAAAAAAATGTATTCGCTTCATATGACCCCTTCAACACAACTATCATTATGATTCCTATCTTGGGATTCTGATCATGCAGTGAAAACTCTGTGCACAGGACTCTGTTATATAAGTCAATGTTAAAAGTAACTTGTTATGGGTCTATTTTGTTGCAGGATCTGCCTTGAAATGTAACAACTGTGTTCCAAGCAGACCTGGTGGGAAATGTGTGACCACCAAGGAGACGTGTGGTTATAACAAAAATGCCTGTGTCTCTGCCAGGTTCACAACTTCTCCATGTAAGTTTACCCATCTCTGTGTCAGGAATTGATTATGATAAAGAAGCATAGGTTTTTTTACCTTTTAAATATATTGGGGCGGTCACCTTGACAGGGATGAGCGTAAACCAGTAGGCCGCAGTTAGGTGAGGACATTCAAATCATTTTTAAAAACTTAATTTGCCAAAAAACTTTAATTGTGTGTGTCTTGAGACAAAACATTGCACTGATATATTTGAAGAAAGTTTTAAAATCAAGATGACTCTAACATTTAAATTAATCTGGGACTAGGTTTAAACCCTGTCCAGGTAACCAACCCCAGAACTTTCAAATTGCAAATGCTAAAGAGGAGGTAACACATGCAGTTTCTCCCAATCTCATATTGATCTTCAGTTACTATGAAGTAGAATTGCTTACTTCAAATATTTGAAGAGTATTTAGTTTGATCAAACTTATAAAAGAAAGATACAGCTGTACGATTATTTCCAGAAAAAGACGAGCTGCTCGAGGCGTGTTGTTAACATTATGCACGTATGCGCCGATTGCCAACAAAACACAGACATATGACTTAGTTTCACTTACCGCGTGCTGTTCATTTCGGGCAACTTTTTAGCGCTGGGACCGCGCCATCTATCAGTTTCAAACGTTCTCCAAATCCTTTGTTATATCCACAGATTATATATAATATTCATCACAGAAATGCAGTGAGCAAAAATACACAGGTGATCTTCCGTCAGCCGAGTGAAGCGACATTAATGGCCTAATCTTTCTCACGCTGGCTGGTTAACGCGTGTTCTTTCTCACACGCTCAAGCGTGGGCATGCTCTTTCGCTCGCTGGATTACATGTGGGCGTCCTTTTCTGGGAGAAGTTATGAAATGGGAATCCATGTTAAAAAAAAGCTTCCAGAAACCTGTACGAACCCTGGGGGAATGAATCGAGCTGAGTAATTCTACTCTCAATACATTTAAATAGTTTTTTGACAGGTTGACCATGCTAGGCTTGAGAAGCGCACGTTTAACAGTGTAAAGAAGACAGAATGATGAAATAGCATGTTGCATTCGCTATTCGCATATTTATGGTTACAAAACAAGTCTAGATGAATAAAGGCACATTTTTTTACATTTATTTTTGTTCCCTAGATGGCTACTTCCGGAGGTGCATCTCCATGTCAGACTGCCTGATTCTACAGTCCAGCACTTACATTGTAGCCACGTGCTGTCAGACAGACCAATGCAATTAAACTTTTATGACTCAATAAACACAATGTCTTCAAGAAATCATCGCCAGTGGAATCATTAACAGAAGCAACAATGATGAGTTATCATAGGATCTTACTCTACATAATCAAATATTGGTAACATAACTGTTAGTATTGCTGTGCACACCTTTTCCATTAAAGCACTTACTTACATTCATTGAATGTTTCTTCCTTATCTTGTTTAAATTTTATACGTCGAGTCAAATCCAGATAAAATATAAGAAAACCTACTAGTGTAATCAGGCTGATAAATAAAAAATGTTGGGAACCGAAAACCGTTGGTCCCCATTGACTTGTATAGTATATAGCAATACAAAATATCTTCCTTTGTATTTATTCAGGATTGAAATGACAAGAGGACGATGTGTAAATAATGACAGAATATTTATTTAGAAGGAGAACTATCTATACTTGACTTGCAAGAAAAGTCTAACTTTGCTTTTACTAAATGCTTAATGGAGATGTACTTTGATTGTAGTTGTGTTTACTCTTGATTTAGTAGCCTATTAAACACTTTTTTAAATAATTTTCACTAGTAGTTCACTAAGAACATACTTCTCTCATAAACTAAGAATGTGCCACAAGTGTTCAACAAGTAAATTATTAATTTACGTATAGGTTCATTTAGCAGTTGCAGTACAAACAAAAAACTGTTGAAAACGTATCATCTGCGTAAATGATACTATTACACTTAAAAAAGGACACTTAAAGATACACTTTTATAAACAAAAAAAGTGGCCTAATTTATATCCCAAGTACTTATGAAATAGTACACTCACTAGTACATTAAGTAAAGTCTACCTAATACAAAAATCCTTGACACAATTTTTACAGTTTGGAACGAATTACTTTTATATACCTGTTGCGAATCTCATTTTTCAACTTCACTTAGAAAAAGGGTAGTGTTTGGGATGTGAAATCATGGCGATAGTGGATCAGGAAGTGACGGGGAGATATGGGCGGCGTCATACATGCTTGATTTTTGTTCTTTTCCACTGGAGTTCATTATTAGTGTTCTCCTTTGGAATCTTTCTTGGAAACTATAATTACATCTTAACATTGAAACTTCTGCTGAGACTGTGAATGAATCTACAGCCAATCCGACGCTGTGTTTGGAGTATGGCAGAGGTGGAGAGATGAAGCCTCATTAAGCTTTGAAGCTTTTCAGCCAAGTGTTTAAAAAAAGGTTCATTTCTAAAGACTTCATTTGCTCACGAAACCCTCTGGTGGTCAAATAGTGTAAAACAAGCAGATACGTTACAGATGTGCATGATGTGGTCTGTGATAAATTGTATTTTGTGCTAGTTAAGGCTTAGAAATAACGGTGATGAAAAAATCGAAAGAAACAAGATTCTGGTGGTATATAATGATTGTATAACATAACTGTGTAATAAACATGATGGCTCAGAATGAATGGGGCTATCAAAAGTCTGTAAATCAATTATTTGGTCATAATAGGCAGATGGGGCAATATTATTATTCTAAAACTGGAAAGTGTCTGGGTTTAACTGGGCAGAGGGCAGTGAATGAACTTGTTTAACTTGGTTTATAGGTGTCAAAAGGCCCCGGCAAGATTCGAACCGATTACTAAACCAGTCATACGGCAGCGATGCTTCGTACATCATCCATGACATCAGTGGTCTAAAGCGATACATTTACATTCAGCAGACGAAAGCTTCACCCTTACCTGTTGAGAGAAAGAGAGAGGGTTAGTGTTTTTTTATTTTCATTCGTGTGTTAAGAATTCACAGAAGAGAGGGTTTATAAGTCGTTTTGAATGTTGAGAGAGATTTGGTTGACCAGACCGAGTAAGGAAGATTGTTCCAACAGGAAGGAGTTGTGAAGGAGAATGAGTAGGAAAGCGATTTAGTGCCCTATGAGAAGGCAATACAAGACGCCGCTCTTTTTAAATAGAAGTAGTTTTTATTACACTACCCTTCTTATGGTGTTAAATTTTAAGGATAATTGATGATGCCACAAGTGGAGAGTGAAGGTAAAAAGGGTTTAATCAGACAAAAAGGAACCAGTCAAGGCACGACAAGGCTAAAGGCACGACAAGGCTAAACGCATGACAAGGCTAAAGGCACGACAAGGCCTGACAAAACACAACGGAAAAAGGAAAGTACATATAGTGTCCGGATAAGGAGGATGATGGGGTGCAGGTGACAGTCAGTGATAACGAATAGTTGCAAATGTCAAAGAGAGACAGGTGAGGGAGCATGGCAAAAAGAACATTCTTGGGCAAAAATGGGGAAAACAGGACTATGGACCAATGATGGTCTCACAAATGCACATCTTGAGTCTAAAATTGATGTTTATTTACCACACGAATTGTTCCTTGCAATAGACGTCACTAGTTTAATTTGATGTATATTTGTAATTTAATGTATATTTTAGACGTACAGAACAAATCAATGTCTGTAATGTGTGCTTGAGCTGCAAAAGATTTAGATTCAGATTCAGATTTAGATTCAGATTAAAACGAACATTAAAGATAATTTATATCTCATGCTACTTCATAAAAAATTGTAAATATAAAAAGTTTAATATTAACAGCTTGTTTTCTTTATTTTGTGATGTCACAACATAAAACACATGTCCGATTTATTCGTCAACCAATATACAAATTATGTGGTGTTATATTTTAATTCTCCTGTAATGTGAATGATTCACAAGTGAACAGACCTCTTTTCATGACCAATGAATTATAAAGTATTTTTGTAAAATGTTCGAAAGATCTTGTATAGCGAACGCTGTTACACCGAGGCAGAATCAGTTTTCAGCTAAAATTACTCCTTAGACCAAAAGCACATCCTGTAAAGAGTATGAGCTAAGAGACGCAACAACTAGGTGTCAAAGTCCCCAGCTACAGTGCTCTCTCAAAGCCACAAGAGGGCACTGTTTCCACATCAACGGGACTTTCAGTGCACTACAATTCCCATAAACCTTTTGACTAATTTCTCAGTATTGCATTCAACTGTCTCATCTGTTGCACCCCTGGCTATTTAAACCCAGTCATTTTAGTCACTCAAAAGTCTTCGTTGTGTTACACTGTATTTATTAGATTATTGTGTTTGATTTTGGATTTGTTTATCGTTTTTGAACCTCTGCTGCCTGCCCCGTCCATTGCCTGCTGTATCGTACATGCCTGTTTTCTGCCTGTCCTGACCATTGCCTGCATAGTTTCTGGATCAAAACTATTGGTGGCAAGATTAAGCCTCTTGAAGCTTTGCAGTTTTCAGCCCAGTGGTTCAGAAAAGGGTTCGATTCTCGAGGCTTCATTTGCTCACAATACCACCTAGTGGTCAGGTAGTGTAAAACAAGCAAAGAGAGATGTGCCTGATATAATGTGGTCTGTGATACATATTTTTTGCGCCAGTTAAGGCTCAGAAGTATCTCCATACATATCTATGAGTATCTTTGCTGAAAGCCTTAGTATCGCGAGTCCTAACGCGTGTCTGCTGGAACGTCTTTATAATATTAATGCAGGTCCCAGCTGCTGCCTGACTTTTATCCTTCTTTTTATACTTAAATCCACAGACCTTTTATTTTATGTAATAAATAAGACATCGCTCTTTCTACTTTTCTAATGCCCGTATGATGTCTTCCCTGCATCAATATGAGAACGACATGTTTATGTAATGTGGTGGCAAAGCAAAGTGTAAAGAAGTTGTCTCTGTTGAATTCTGCAAATTTTAATCCTGTTTTCAATAAAAAGCCATGGAAGAATTTTACTGACAGCCAAAACTATTTTAGGTTTAAACTCATTTTGCAGCAGAACAGAACGCAAACAATTTTAAGACTGAATCCAGACTGGTGTTTCTAAAGCCTGCACATGAATCATGATGGAATGTATTCCTGATGTTTGATGATAAAAATCACTTACTGCATCTGGAAGCAGAAGACCCCAGACTCGTATCTTATCAAAAGTTTGGGTACTCAGGATTTACTCAAAACCCTACAGTGCTTTCTGTTAGGTCACTTTCTGTTAGTGCTTGTTTCTGTCATTTCAGAATTTTTACATTTCTGACATGTTTTCTCGTTGAAAAAATACTTTATAATTTAAAGGTGATACGTGTTTAATAAGTATAAGTCTTTTACTGAAAGAGAAATGTTAAAAGCTTTAAGTCATAATCACAATGATTTGTGACAATTATTTAATAAGCACACAGAAAACGTAATTATGAATTTAATTGTCATAATTGTCAGATCTCCAAAACAGACAAATAATTTTAACAATCTAAATGAATTATTAGCCTAAACAATATGTTTGTAGGTATGTATGTACCTAAACTTCAGAAAATGCTTTTTCCATGTACAAGTTTTCTAATTTAAAACAGGAAAATAAACATGCGTTGTGGATCTGCCAAAAAAGGACACAGTTTTTGAGAGACAACATTCTTTGTAGGAATTCTGTAAATAAAAAAGAACAAACCAGAAGCAATTTCACCAAACAAATGGAGAAGGAATGATTTTTCTCAGAACACAAAATAATTTCATTTTCATTTGTCCATTTATGAGGAATATGTACCGTTATGAATGTTAAAATCCTGAAAATGGCACCTATTTTATACTTTTACATTTTTTTTGATGTACAGTAATAGTTTTATACATTAAAAACTCGTAAAACATACCTTTTAATCTCCGAATAACAGCTTTGCGAGAAGAGGTGGATCAAAATGCCCGCGAAGGTAAGAGTTTGTGTGAGGCGTCGAGGAGTGGGAGGGGTTTACTCTCTCAACTGTCACTCAATTGGACCCGACTGGTAACCCAGCGTTTGGGTTACTCATAAAATGACCCAACACTAAGAAAATAACCCAACAAAATGACCCAACAGGGTCAACCCTGGGTTATTTGTGGGTTAAACAAATAACCCAGCATTTTTTAGAGTGATAGAGTCTTTGAGTATTTACACCCCTTTTCTTTTCTTTATTTTACTTAAACTGTTGGGTATTGACAGCACATAACATTTGCTGGTTTATATGTTAAAATGTGAGGTGACTCTAAAGTTTTTAAAGATTTGTGTCTATTTTTATGCATGATCTTCCTTAGTTCACTCTAAAAAAAGGCTGGGTTAAAACAACCCAATTTGGGTTATTTATTAACCCAACGTTGGGTCAAATATGGACAAACCCAGCGTTGGGTTATTTTAACCCAGCCAGTTGGGTTAAATCTTTGACCCAAATGCTGGGTTGTTTTATTTAAATCAACTTTTGCTTAAAAATTACATTGCTGGTTTAAAACAAACCCGAAATGTTTAAAAATATAATAATAAATTCACAGAGAATTACTTGAGGCATCAGTAAGAATCAAAAGTTTTATTAAGGATCAAAATGCAAGACAAAAGGAATTCATAAAAACATGCAATATGTTATGCTCAATGAACAATAAAACGGCATATAAAACACTTTGATGAAATGTATGTTTATACATATTTAAAGAAAATTAACATCAATAAATTACATTAGTTTAGATTTTAACATATACATTTAACAAGGTTATTAAAGTGGCACAAGTAAATATAAATAGTTCGACAACTTAACAATTCAAAAACTCATATACAGTTAACAAAGTGGCACGTGTAAAAAGCTTTAGGGCATTTCCAGCGTTATGGATGCGACATAAAAACACTATAAAAAGTATTTTACTAAATCCATGTTGATAGAACCGCACTTATATGATAAAATATCAGTCTATGCACAAGTTTCCTATAGAAAAAAGAAATAAACAAGTGTTATGGATGTGAAAAAGGGACACCGTAACTTCCCTCTTCATATAAACTCACAAAACATGTTAAAGAGCGTTAGTTCTTTCGGTTCCAGTACTGCTTAACCTGACACACTTTTGGAAGTGGATGTCCAGCAGGAGGGTTTCTTTATCAATTTGTTAATCTTTAAAGAGAAAAAGAGACAAGAAAAGAGACAAGAGAAGAATTCAAGGAAACTGGCCTACCCAGAGCACAATGGATTTTAATAAACATATAAAGAATAAATAAAGTTTACCTTTAAGCCTGTTATCAGAACATCCAAGTTCCAATCAACTTTCTCTTGAATAGAATGATCCATTAATATTAGCTGTTATTCTGCACCCTGTCAGTGGGGGAAAAGAAGAAGAGTACAGGGATATAGTACAGAAAGTGAAATACAGGCTCAAAAAAATTTAATTATACACTTTAACACAACACTTAAACTAATTCGACACACTCGGGAATAAGTAGAAGACTAAAAAGACCAACAATTGTTAGTTTAATATACCCAAAATTAATTATATCGCACGGTTAACCACTAACGTTATAAGACCCAACGGTTATTCCCTTAGCACTGGCCGAGGTAGAGCTGCTCTCAACGGTGCCACGACCGCTGAAAGCCTGATGCTCACACCTCCAAAAGCGTCTTAACAAAATCTCAAAGAGGCGTTATGTTTATATATAAATCACGTATTTGAGTTCTTAACAACTACATTCTCGCGTCTAAAATACTCTTAAAACTACGTTCCGTCACCGAACATTAGTGGTATTTATAAAAAATAATTGCTGGATGTTTGCTTTTGACACGACGCTCTCTCGTGTCGACCTTTTCCTAATATCAAGATGCGCAGGGTACTGAACAAAATGATTCACACGGGTCAGAATTTTCAAAGGGAAATGTTGACCAAAAAGGAAATTTAAATTATTAAAAAGCTGCAAATTAGAACAACGTGGACATAACGTTACAGACTAGCTATCCAAAGCTAAAGAAGCTAGATTGTAACTTTACTTTCAAACCTAATGCGAACAGCCGAATTTAGCATACACTCTAAAAAATTCTGGGTTATTTGTTTAACCCAACAGCTGGGTTGAGCCTGTTGGGTCATTTTGTTGGGTTATTTTCTTAGTGTTGGGTCATTTTTTGAGTAAACGCTGGGTTACCAGTCGGGTCCAATAGAGTGACAGTTGAGAGATTAAACCCCTCCCACTCCTCGACGCCTCATACAAACGCTACCTTCGCGGGCATTTTGATCCACCTCATCTCGAAAAGCTTTTATTCAGAGAATAAAAGGTATGTTTTACGAGTTTTTAATGTATAAAACTATTACTGTACATAAAAAAAATGCAAAAGTATGCAAAATTCGGCTGTTCGCATTAGGTTTGAAACTCGAAAGTAAAGTTACAATCTAGCTTCTTTAGCTTTGGATATCTAGTCTGTAACGTTATGCCCACGTTGTTCTAATTTACAGCTTTTTAATAATTTAAATTTCCTTTTGGTCAACAATTCCCTTTGAAATTTCTGACCCGTGTGAGTCATTTAGTTCAGTAACTTACGCATCTTGATATTAGTTAAAGGTCGACACGAGAGAGCGTCCTGTCAAAAGTTAACATACAGCACATTGTTTTTTTATAAATACAACTAATGTTCGCTGACGGAACGTAGTTTTAGGAGTCTTTTAGACGAGAATGTAGTCGTTAAGACCTCAAATACGTGATTTATATAAACATAACCCCTTTTTGAGATTTTGTTAAGACGCTGTCGGAAGTGTGAGCTTCAGGCTGTCAGCGGTCGTAGCTCCGCTGAGAGCAGCTCTACCTCGGCCATTGCTTCGGGAATATCCACTGGCTCTTATAACGTTAGTGGTTAACCGTGCGTTATAATTAATTTTGGGTATATGAAACTAACAATTGTTGGTCTGTTTAGTCTTCTACTTATTCCCGAGTGTGTCGAATTAGTGTAAGTGTTGTGTTAACTTTTGACATTTAAAGACTCAAACAAAGATAGTCCCATGGCTAACAGTTCTTCAATTGAAGCGGTCTGATGCAGCACCCAGTAAAATAATCCACAGGCAAGGAAAAAGTGGAAAAAATAAAGTACTTATCAGAAAAGGACTGAGACGACCTACTGATAAGACATGGAAACAGGTAACAAAAATCCAGATGAAGGCAAAAATAGATCAATTGTCCCCAAAAGAGAAACCGTATAATCCACTGGTTCAAGGCCCCTCAAAAACAAGTATTTCCCCAGCTCATGTTTCTCACAGATGGGCCATTTGATCCAGAGCTGATGCTAACAAAAACATGCCACCTCACCAAACAAAAAACCCTTACCCAAAATGGCCGCCATACCCCTCTTATGGGCATGCCCAATATAATAAAAGTCCTTAGGAGTCCACAAAAGTTCCAGCACCTCCACCTGTAGCTGCGCCTGGACCCCTCAGGGTGGAGCTTAGACTGGCAAAATACCAATGTGTCACTAAAGGCTGTGCAGAAGGTAATGATGTGTTCTTCTTCAAAAAAAGGAGAGCTACTTGTAGCACTGGTGTCAGACTAGCTGGGACCGTAACAGTAAGTGTTCATCCTCAGGAGATGAGGCGTATACGTCCTACTACGGTGAGGATGAGTATCCAGTCACAAAGGTCCTGCGAGAGCCTGTGTGTGTTTAGGTGCGCATTTTGGAGAGGACTGACCCAAATCTTGTCCTGATATTGGGACACTGTTGAGCGACATCAGCCCCTAGTCCTGTCAGTGTACCCCAGTGGGATCTTCTAGTTGATGGGTGAGTAGGATCCAAAGCATTTGTTCTGTGAACGAGTCCTGACTGTCACTTCGGTTTTAGATGTCCTTACCAGAGTGACCGTTACCTGACATCACTGGTTCCTGAAGTTGGCTCGTCTGGTCTTCAGTTCCCAACCCACTAAAAGCGCTTTATTGTGAAGATGTTCACATTTGTGGATCCCTCATCACTGGCCCCTCTGCAGGAGACCGTATGATTTCCTTACAGCCATTTTCATTTACTCTAAATTGCCCTTTTGTAATTGTTGCTAAAGCTGATCTCTTTGATGGTCAGATCTATTTTCACTGTAATACCGCGGTGTGCTACCCTACTTCTGGTTCCTGTGAGCAGAACTGTGCCAGGAAAAGTAGGTGTTTTACTTTGGTTTATGTACAACATCAAAAGATATCAGTTTCATATTACTCTTGTGTTCCAGGGAGAGCTATTGTTGGAAAAAGGAGTGAAGGAACTGTAGTTTCCAGTGGAGGTGTTTTCTTTACGATGTAAATTTCATTGCTGATTTTAAATAAAGTTATTAGACTACACCTGTTGTCCGCATTTGTTTACACAGTGGCATTTTCAGGAGTTTTTCCCCTTAGGACAATTGATGTGTCTTGAGAGAGATTTTAAACTGCTTTATCTGATAAAAGAAAAAAAAGATGCATTGTGATGCAAGCATGTGCAACATTCAGTAACTGTCTTGATTCCCTGTGACACTTAAAACTCATACATTTTGGTTTCTACCTTGGTACTCAAAATGATGACTTGATAAGTGGAGATTTAGGGGATGTTGGGATGTCTAAACGTGGAGAAATTGAACTTGTTTATTATAATTTGGAGATGCTTTGTTTGTTAACGTTGATTAACGTTGATCTCAACATTATGGTGAAAAAATGCTTCAGAAATATGGATAAGACAAATTTTACTGCATATTGGCGTTAAACAAAACTTTACATTCAAATACAATGTGACCAAGTGCTTGCCTGACATCTGCTTGGAGCAACTCCACTTTTTGGCTTTTTCTTTAGGGGAAAAATCTTTCGTTTGGCAGTTTGTACAACTTTAATGTAAAACAGTTACCCAGAAATATTTTATTGTAATTTCGTTAGTCAAACGTAAACGAGACCGTGAGAGCACCCTACATTTTTTTCTGATTTCAGAAGCCGTTTCACTCAAACACGTCAAGATACGAAAAAGTCAATGGCAACTTGCGTTTCATGGTGACTTTAAATTAGTTTCAAATTAAACCATGTTAAGCAGAACTTTTATTTTTAGCTTGGTTTTCTTTCTCTGCTTTTCTCTTTTTAGCTTCTGAAATGAACCACTTTGATGCCGTAGTTTGCCTAGACCTACCAGCTTAACCTTAAAAAAAAAATCGTTCTCTTTACCCCCTGGAATTCTTCGATTAGGGGTCACACGGCTTAAAAATTTAACTATGAAAATTGGTGTAGTACATTTTTGTTCAATAATGTTTTGTTTGAGACATTGATGGTAATATCTATGCCACTATTACAAATATTCTGTTAAATTATTTTTCAAGTACTGCATTATTCTAGGGTAAAACGGAGACCAGGCTTTACCTTGAACATTTTTGATTAGTCCCTTCTGGTTGTATAAAAACCTAAAAAAATTGTAATTCCATGTGTACTGGAGTATGGTTCCAGTATTGCCCTAGAGACGTTTGTGATTTCCCTGTAATTGTTCAGGATTTGAATGTACATTTAATTTTTTTGATATTTTTGGTTAGATGCGTATCAAGTTTTGCATTATGATTACCGTCAAACATTAAAATTTGTTAAGAATGGAGAACAAAGTATTTCTGTTACTTAGTATTTTACAATAAAGATATGTAACAAAAGGAATGGATTCTGATAAATCACACACTTTTTTTGCAATTAATTGTAATTCCATTCAGTTTTCTGTGCCTCTTCACGTAGTCGAATGTAGGGAGACTGGCTTTTTTCGAAACAAGTCAGTTTAAAAAAACTGAAAAATATCTTAAATGGACAAGTTACAGCATTTAATTATTACGGTCGATAGAATATAGTTGTTTATTGTGTGTTCATCATGACTCAGTTTCATGAACAACTGTAGCAGATACAGCTTTCAATGTTCATTAGTTATAAACAGAGTGTGGCCCACAAAACCAGTTTTATGGGTAAATTCTTTGAAATTGAGATGTATAAATCATCTGAAACCTGAATAAATAGCCTTTCAATTGATGCAAGATTTGTTAGGCACCTATTTGGCGGAGATATAACTATTTAAAACTCTGGAATCTGAGGATGCAAATTTTTTTTTGAGAATTACCTTTGAAGGCCTTTGCTAAGAAGAAACGGGTTGGTTTTGCGCTCTCTGTGAGCTTTCCTGTAATGACGTTGTGGAAAGATGAACCCGAAAGCGACTTTGCTGCATCCAAGAATAAAGTTGATACATTTACACTAGGAAATTAACAACAAATCTTCATGGTAAATGATCCCAATGAATTTTGGCATAAAAGAGAAACTGCAACGCTGTTTATGGCAACCTATTTCATCACGTCTTATACAAGTTCTAATACTGAATTTTACAGATGTTCCCAAATAAAATGTATTTATTGAAAAGGGTTCCTGAAAATGCCACTGTGTAATCAAATGCGGACAACAGGTGTAGTCTAATAAATTAAAAACCAACAATGAAATTTACCTCGTAAAGAAAACACCGTCACTGAAACTACTTTTCATGGTCAATTTAAGAACAAATCAAGGTCGATGTTTATGTTTATGTTACATTAGCTGTACAATAATAAACAACATGTTTAATTGTATATGAAGGTCGGCTGAGACTGTTTTGCGGTCCTGCGTGGTATTCTGTCCCGTGGGCTCATTGGATCTAGTCATATAGATGTATCTGAAGTATCTGTCGCTGAGTGCATCGGAATCTGGGCGTCACCAGTAAGCCATCAGGGAATTTCTCGCCTTCTCTTTTATGAATACTGATGATTCAGACATGCTACTCTGTCCAAGTACTATTTTCTTCTACAACATAGCAGGTAGGTAGACGTATTCGGACAAAGGCAGCGAGAAATAGTCCACCACCGGGTATTTCTCCCATACTGTTTTGGGAATACAGATGATTGGTAAAACTGACGTGGTAAAACTGACGTGGACCTTTCCAAGCCTACCCGAAGAACCTGTACAGCCAGAGATTCCTTTTGAGTTGCGGAACCCTTTGTCTCCCAATAGTGTAGGGGCTCAGTGTGGTGAGAATTCCGTCTATGTGGAAGTGATGGAGGACTGCTTTGGGACTGGACAACTACTAATGGCTTCTGGTTTTGCACTGGGAGGCTGTGGACTAACAGGGCAGGACAATAATGCTAGAGTGCTCCTCTTTGAATCAGAACTGCATGGATGTGGAAGCATGTTAACAGTGAAAAGACTGATCCTCTTACCAAAAGTGATTTAGTTTTGAATAATTCTTGAGTAACAGACTTGTTTCTTTAGGTGACAGAAGATGAGCTTGTTTATACCTTCTCCCTGGTCTATACTCCCCAAGAGTATTCAAATGGTGTTCCAATTGTAAGGAGTAGTGGTGCTGTGGTCAGTATTGAGTGCCACTATCCAAGGTATGGTTCTGGGTTCAAGGTGGACGCATTCTCATGTGTGTAGTGAAAGATATTGCAGTGACCAACCTTTTTCTATAATCTACAGAATGCATAATCTGAGCAGCAATGTCCTGGTGCCCACTTGGGTACCGTATGCAGCTTCTAAGGTTGCAGAAGAGCGGTTGATCTTCTCCCTCAAGCTTATGACTGGTACGTATCATATAGTTTTTAATGTAGCTTCAACTTAATTTTGTAGACCTTATCTATTTTGTCCTTGAAACAGATGAGTGGCAGTTTGAGAGCCCTTCAAACCAGTATTTTTTAGATTAGAATAGATTAAACTTTATTGTCATTACACATATACAAACAGAGTGTAACTAAATGTAGTTTAGGTCTAACCAGAAGTGCAATTAGCAAGTGCAGGATATACAGTGTGAATAAATACAGAATACAATATTAGGAAAATACTATGCAATGGGCACGTACTATGAAGATACTTTACAGAAGGAATGTTCTATGAAAATATGACAGTCGTTATGTACTATGAAAAATATATACAGAAGGCTATTGTGAACATTACTGTACAGGTTGTTATGAACAGACAACAATATAGACTATACAATAGTGCAAGTGACTTGAGTGTGAATTAATTACAGACATTAGCTATTAAAGTTGCAGTGCAATAGATGAGTTAATGCAGTTATTATAGGTACGGTGCAGTATATGAGTTAATGCAGTTATTGAAGATATAGTGCAGTAGATGAGATAATATGGTTATTAATGCTACACAGCAATAGATGAGTTAATGCAGTTATTAAGGTTACAGTGCAGTAGATGAGTTAATGCAGTTATTGAAGTTATAGTGCAATAGATGAGTAGATGCAGTTAGTTTTGCAATAGAAGTTATAGTGCAATACATGAGTAGATGCAGATAATACAGTTACAGTGCAGTAGATGAGATAGTGCAGTTATTGAAGTTACAGTGCAGTAGATGCGTTAATGCGGTTATTAAGGTTACAGTGCAGTAGATGAGTTATTGCAGTCATTGAAGTTATAGTGCAATAGATGAGAAGATGCAGTTAGTTATGCAATAGATGCAGTAATGCAATAGATGAGTTACAGTGCAGTAGGTGAGTTAATGCAGTTATTGAAGTTACAGTGCAGTAGATGAGGTAATGCAGTTACTGAAGTTACAATGCAGTAGATGAGGTAATGCAGTTATAAAAGTAGTCCATTAGTGCAAATGAGCATTCAGTGTAATATTCATGGTGTGCAAGTGAGCAGTATAGAGTGCAAATGATGCTATGTGTGTGTAAACAGTCCGGTAGAGCAGATTACATGAAGTACTGGTGTGTACAGTTCAGTCATGCATGACAGCCCTGTAATGCAATGTAAACAATGTAATAGCAGCATTAAAGTTAAAGTTATGAGGGGTAGTGGAATCAGTGGGGAGCAGAGTTCAATAATGAAACAGTTCTGGGAAAAAGGCTGTTTCCTAGTCTGCTGGTTCTTGCCCGGAGCGTTACCTGTAGCGCCGACCGGAAGGCAGGAGAGTAAACAGTCTATGAGCGGGGTGAGAGGAGTCCTTGAGAATGCTGCGAGCTCGACTCAGACAGCGTTTCTTCTGGATGTCCTCAATGGAAGGGATTGTAGTTCCTGTGATGCGTTGTGCTGTTTTCACCACCCGCTGCAGTGCCTTGCGCTCAGCAACAGAACAGTTCCCGTACCAGACTGTGACACAGTTGGTCAGGATGCTCTCTATCGTGCAGCGATAGAAGTTCACCAGGATAGTTGAAGACAGTTGGTTCTTCTTCAGTGTCCTCAGAAAGAAGAGACGCTGGTGAGCCTTCTTGACCAGGCATGAGGTGTTGGTGGTCCAGGACAGGTCCTCCGAAATATGGGTCCCCAGGAACTTAAAACTGGAAACACGTTCAACAGCCGACCCGTTAATGTGGATGGGGTCGTGTGTGCCTCCTTTCGCCTTCCTGAAGTCCACGATGATCTCCTTTGTCTTGGAGGTGTTAAGGAGCAGGTTGTTGTTTGAGCACCATGTGGCCAGGTGCCGTACCTCCTCCCTGTAAGCAGTCTCATCGTTGTTGCTAATGAGACCAATCACTGTTGTATCGTCTGCGATCTTGATGAAGGAGTTAGGTCCATTCACAGGTCTGCAGTCGAGTGTGAAAAGGGAGTAGAGAAAGTGGCTCAGTATGCAGCCCTGTGGTACACCAGTGTTGAGGGTGATGGTGGTGGAGCAGATGTGACCTAACCTAACAAGCTGAGGCCTGTTCGTCAGGAAATCCATAATCCAGTTGCAGGTTGAATTGTTAATGCCTAGGTTTCCAAGTTTGATGATAAGCTTGGAAGGGATGACGGTATTGAATGCAGACCTGAAGTCTAAAAACAGCATGCGTGCATAAGTGTCCTTATTATCCAGATGTGTGAGCACGGAGTGCAGCGCCATGGACACTGCATCATCTGTGCTCCTATTGCTACGGTAGGCAAATTGGTATGGGTCCAGTGTGGATGGTAAAGAGTCTTTTAGGTGTGACAGGACCAGCCACTCAAAGCACTTCATAACAATGGGTGTGAGTGCTACAGGGCGGTAGTCATTCAGGCATGTCGGGCTGGAATGTTTTGGAATGGGCACAATGGAGGTGGATTTGAAACTAGGGATGCACCGAATATTTGGCCACCGAAAGACTATTATCACCGAAACAATACGGCCGAAATGTTGTGATGACATAAACAGATACCGCCCCTTTGATGCATCTGTAGCGGACGTTATTCCTTTAATCGCAGCACTAAAGCGTCTACTAAATTCAATGCACCTTCAGGGCTCTAGAGTGCGACCAATATTCCTTTACTTGTATGAACCAGAGGTCGCGTAATCCGAAAAAATCTTGTCATTGACAGATTTTTTTACCAGTGACGGAAAAATCTGATGGCCGCCCGTCATTCTGGCAGATTACAATGAGGGCCATTTGTAAACCCCCGTTTCCCTTCAGCGTGATATGCTCGCGAAGCGACCTTCGTGTCGTTGTCATTTGTACTGACTAGACATGTGATGCGATTTGGGAAAACCCGTCGGATGTCGCGCTGGGACGCGGGAAAGACAGTTCACCTATCAAAGTAAACCACATAACATGAAGAATGAAGAAATATTAATGCACATTTCCCGCCAGTCCTGTGTAAACTATGGCATGCAAAGTTTTTTATACAATGTTTTCGTGAGTTGACAGAGCTCCCAGTCTACAGCACCAGGAGTTATGCCCGCTCCACTGCTCACGCGAGCCGGACCGCGATCGCAAAACATTCAAGAGATGATCAAAAGTCCAGACACTATGCAGTGGTAAACAGCGTAAAACTTGCTTAACTGCTTATTAGTTGTTGTCCATAATGTTTCCTCGTGTAGTGATAAAGGCAGAGCTCTCGTTCTTTAAATGTGCGCTGCACCATTTTCCTTACTTTCGTTTTATTCCAACGGTTTTGTACAGTATTTTAATAGACTTCAACACTAGGAAATGTTTTTTTTACTAAATTGTTATTAGTGTAAGTCTCTTACCACTGTAAAGTGTTTTTTACTTGTGATACTGGACTGTTGGGCTTTTATTTTCATAACTTAACTTTAAACACGTTTTTCTCCAAATTCCGTTCCTGAACATCATAGCGCTTCAGACGACAGAATAAGTAGGTTATTCTATTCTTAGGCTACTTATTATCAACTTTGCACTTCTGCAATTCTTGGTTGCTTCTGCATTTGTTGTTGTTAAAGTTCTACAGTTAACATATGGGCTATAGGAGTCTTTGTTTTGATACACTATTATGTTGATGGCCTACAGAGAAAATTTTGTTGTATCTTTAAGCAGTTGCACCTGTTCTGAATGCACTTTCTTGTAGTAGTCCTACAGAGAAAAATTTAAAATGCACTTGACCTAAATGCACATTTTTTCATGAGAGAACAATTTATTGTACAACTTTTCAGCAGGCCAGTAGGCCTGTACATTATTATTTAATATACACATGAGTGGGGTCAAGTTAAACATCTTAGTTTATTTGTTATTTTATACTGTGCATTGTTGCAATGTGCTAAATAAATATTTGCATAATTTGTATTGATTTACTTCTTTGCCACTTTAATATTTATTCAATTGCAATGCCTTGATTTTAGTAAAGTTAGCACACATTCATAGCCATAAATGCAAGGGTACTAATAATTGGCATAATTTCTTTCGGTGTTTCGGTTTTCGGCCTTGGTTTCCTCTTTTTTCGGTTTTCGGTTTCGGCCAAGAATTTTCCTTTCGGTGCATCCCTATTTGAAACATGCTGGAACCACTGCTTGGGCAAGGGACAGGTTGAAGATATCCTTGAAGACCCCAGCGAGCTGCTCCGCACATGCCCTGAGTACGCGACCAGGGATCCCATCAGGACCAGCAGCCTTGCGTGCGTTTATCCGGCTTAGTGCAGTGTAAACATCTGTGGAGTTTAGTTTGATCATTGGGTGGTCAGTAGAAGGTGTGAGCCTGGTGGCGGGTTCCTTATTTTCTCTCTCAAAGCGTGCATAAAAGTCATTAAGCTCGTTCAGAAAGGCAGCATCTGTGTCTATGGGGATGGAGTGGTTGGGTTTGTAGTCACTAATGGCCTGGATGCTCTGCCACATGCGTCGAGGGTCAGAATTGGTAAAATGCTCCTCTAGCTTCAACTTGTAGCAGTGCTTGGCCTTTTTGATGCCCCTCTTCAGATTTGCCCTGGAAGTACTATAGGCCTGTGCATCACCTGATCTGAAGGCGGTGTTGCATGCTTTCAACAGGAGACGCACTTCCTAGTTCATCCATGGCTTCTGATTAGGGTATATGGTGATCTGCTTTTGAGCTGTGACACTATCAATGGTGGTATTGATTTAATCCAATACAGACGAGGTTTAGCTGTCTATGTCTGTGTGAGAGCCACTGGTTGCCTGAGAAGCAAACATACTCCAGTCTGTGTGTAGAAACCTTTCCTGGAGTGTAAAGTCTGCCCCCGCAGGCCACACCTTGATGGTCTTCACTGATGGCTTCACACGATTAATGAGAGGTGAATACTTGGGGGTGAGGAACAAAGAAAAGTGATCAGATTGACCCAGGTGGGGGAGGGGGGTCGCGGCGTAAGCTTCAGCCATGTTTGTATACACATGATCCAAAGTTTTGTTTCCTCTTGTGTGGCAGGAAACATGCTGGTGAAATTTAGGGAGCACTGTCTTTAAGTTAGAGTGATTAAAATCTCCCGCTACGATAAATGCAGCCTCCGGGTGAGCAGTCTGTTGTTTACTGATGGCTGCATGCAGTTCTTTCATAGCAAGCTTGGCATCAGCATCCGGTGGAATATAAGCTGCCGTTATAATGGTGGAAGTGAATTTGTCATGGAACAGAAGGACTCAGATGCAGGATCGAGCAAAAAGGATTTAATGTAAGCACAAAAACAAAAGGATAACAGAAAAAGCAGAGCACTCCGAGTGCCTGCGTTCGCTGGACAGTGGACCGAGTGTAACACTGAAGGACATCCGACCAGAAGCTCTCAAAGTAGTCCCACTGTCCGGAAGGATCAAAAGTTATTTCCTCGCCTGTAGTATTATACTACAGGCGATACTACAGGCGATACTATAGGAGTATTATACATTTATTTCTGGACAGAAATAAATGTATAATACTCCTTGAAATTGTTAGAAATAACACACAATAGTCCAGCGGCAAGATATACAGACACAATACGCACTGTACACAAGATATACCCACACAGACCAAACGCAAAGACAGGTTTAAATAGAAAAACGGTAAAGAGGAACAGGTGTGGGCTGAATGGGTGCGAGGAGCAGCAATCAGCTAATGGCTGCCCAGCCGAGTGAAATCAAAAATCAGGCATTGAGCGTGACAGAATCCCCCCCCCCAAGATGCCTCCTGGCATCAACGAGAGCTACTCACGAGAGCGGAGGAACTAATCAATGAGAGCGCGGTCCAGTATGTCGCGAGCCGGAACCCAGCATCTCTCCTCCGGACCGTAGCCCTCCCAGTCTACTAAATATTGATGGCCTCTACCCCGTCGCCTCACATCGAGGAGCCGTCGTACAGTGTAGGCGGGCGACCCCTCGATGAGTCTAGGGGGCGGAGGGGCGGATGTTAGGGGTTGGAGAGGGGAGTGAACGACAGGTTTAACCTTGGATATATGGAACACCGGGTGAACCCTTTTGAACGTGGGGGGCAGTTTGAGCCGAACCGTCACAGGGTTGAGAATCCTGGTGATGGGGTAGGGGCCGATAAATTTGGGTCCCAGTTTACGTGTGGGCAGTTTCGGAGGTAGGTCGGAGGTGGACAACCAAACCTTCTGTCCGCAAACGTAAAGTGGGGGTTTAGAGCGGTGGCGGTCAGCTGACGCCTTGTTACGTCTAGCGATCCTCCACGTGCGGAGGCATCTACCGATGAATGCGTGAGCAGAAGGGACGGTGCCGTCGGCTTCCTGTGAGGGGAATAATGGGGGTTGGTAGCCTAAACAGCACTGAAAGGGCGATAATCCCGTAGACGACACCGGGAGAGAGTTGTGAGCGTACTCGACCATAGCAAGTTTGGAACTCCAAGACAGCGGTTCCGCTGAGGCCACGCAATGCAAAACCCTCCCGAGGTCCTCCCGAGCTCCAATTGCCCCCCGGCAGGACTTCTCCGGCCGCTGCCCACCCCTTCAAGACCCTGGTCTCACATCGCCATTGACTTTGTCACGGGGCTTCCTCCGTCCACTAAGTTTCCAGAAAAGGAAACTTAGTGCCCTCCAGCCAGTGGTGCCACTCCTCCAGCGCCAACTTGACGGCCAACAACTCCTTATTTCCGATATCGTAGTTCCGCTCCGAGGGGGTAATGTGGCGGGAGAAGAACGTGCAGGGGTGCACCTTGTCGTCAGTGGGGGATCATTGGGACAAGATCGCCCCCACTCCTGTCTCTGAGGCATCCACCTTCACAATAAACTGACGGGATGGGTCGGGGTTACGGAGGATGGGAGCAGAGACAAAGAGGCTCTTTAACCTGACAAAAGCCTTCTGAGCCTGTTCTGACCATGAAAATTTTCTAAGAGTGGAGTTGAGATTTGTCAGAGGCAGGGTGATCTGGCTAAACCCTCGAATGAACCGCCTGTAGAAATTGGCAAACCCCAGGAAACGCTGGACAGCTCTACGATTCTCTGGGGTGGGCCAATCTGCAACAGCTTCTGTCAGAAACTGCAAGGGAGACAATGCAGGGAGAACCCAATTGCAGGCAGGACTCAGGGATGACGGGGTTAACAGATAATTTATTATAAAACATAAAGAACACTACAAAGCAGGCAAAACAAAACCCACGAGTGGGAAAACAAGACAGGATACTTTTAACAAAAAAAGGTACACAGGAACTAGATAACTACACTTAAACTAACAAAGACTTAAAACAAACACTTGAGACAAACTCTAAACTGAACTAAACTACACTTACAAGACGTGGAAACAGGAACTCGGGAGACAAGGAACTTTAAACAGCAACACTTTTACAGGAACAGCATCAGCACAGTTTACAACGAAGCATAACAGCAACAACTTACAAGAACAGAACAGCTACAATGCACGAGCAACAAGACAAAGAAACATGAGGACTCTATATGGGGAACAAACTCAGGATAATTAATAGGGACCAGGTGACACAGATCAAACACTAAGGGGAGGCTAACGAGACTGAAAGAGCGGAATACAGACGAGACTCGGGGAGAGTATGGAAGGCCACAAGTGTCAAAAACATCTCTCCCCACATGAAACAGAGGATCCTGTATGATTCCACCTCTAGACTAAGAAATACCTGACAAGATGAGGTGGAATTATGACAAGCTTCTACCTTGGTGGGGTCCATTCGAATACCCTCTGGCGACAAGATAAACCCCAGGAAGGGAACTGACTGTGCATGGAACTCGCACTTCTCCACCTTAGCGAATAAGCGATTCTGTAGCAGCCGGCGTAGCACTCGCCGAACGTGCTGGACATGATCCCGTTCGTTCTGAGAGAAGACTAAAATGTCGTCGAGGTAGACGAAAACAAAACGGTTGACCATGTCCCTGAGCACGTCATTGACGAGTGCCTGGAAGACCGCGGGAGCATTCGACATGCCGAAAGGCATAACCCTATATTCGAAATGGCCCGTAGGGGTGTTAAAAGCGGTCTTCCATTCATCCCCCTCTCTAATTCTAACTAGGTTATAAGCATGCGGAAGTCAACCCGTGTAGCAAGATCCACCAAGCCATCGAGTGTAGCGGGGAGTTCTAGCGAGTAAATCTCATCCTTAATGTGCTCCGCCAACCCATGGAAGAAATGGTCCCACTTTCCCTTCTCATTCCAGCCACAAGAGGAGGCGAGTGTGCGGAACTCGATGGCGTACTCCGACACCGACCTTGGGCCCTGACGAAGAAGCGACAGTGCTCGAGCCGCCTCGTTACCCAACGCCGATCGGTCGAAAACCTTGCGCAGCTTCTGAGAGAAACTGTCGTAGGAGTTACAGCACTCTTTATTATTGTCCCACACCGCTGTTCCCCACTCCCTGGCGATGCCAGCCAGGTGCATGATCACAAAAGCAACCTTGGATTGTTCAGTAGAGAAGCAGGAGGGCTGCAATGAGAAAGCCATGGAGCATTGTGACAAAAAGGAACGGCAGACGGTGGGCTCACCAGCGTATGGAGTCGGAGGATTGAGACGTGGTTCCGCACGGCAGAAAAACTCAGATGCAGGATCGAGCAAAAAGGATTTGATGTAAGCACAAAAACAAAAGGATAACAGAAAAAGCAGAGCATTCCGAGTGCCTGCGTTTGCTGGACAGTGGACAGAGAGTAACGCCGAAGGACATCCGACCAGAAGCTCTCAAAGTAGTCCCACCGCCGGAAGGATCAAAAGTTATTTCCTCGTCTGATGGCCCTGGACAGAAAAAAATGTATAATACTCCTTGAAATTGTTAGAAATAACACACAATAGTCCAGCGGCAAATAGAAAAACAGTAAAGAGGAACAGGTGTGGGCTGAATGGGTGCGAGGAGCAGCAATCAGCTAATGGCTGCCCAGCCGAGTGAAATCAAAAAACAGGCATTGAGCATGACAGAATTCCCGTGGCAGATAATACGGTCTTCGTTTAACCATGAGAAGCTCAAGGTTAGCCGAGCAGTGTCTCCCGACAATAAAAGAGTTCGTGCACCAAGCTTTATTAAATGCACACTCCACCTCCTCTTGTCATACCGGATTCTTCTGCCGTTCTATCCGCCCGGTGTGTGTTGTAGCCCACTAACTCAATAGCGTTGTCCGGTATGCCGCTGTGTAGCCATGTTTCCGTGAAGATTATGACATTGCAGTTCAAAAGTCTATTGTTGTTGATGATGCGGAGTCGAATCTCATCCATTTTGTTCACTAATGATCGTAAATTAGCAAGGAAAATGCTGGGTAAAGAGAGCCGGTGTGGTGTTAGCTTTAGCCTAGCTCTAAGCCCTCCACGCTTCCCCCGCCTTTGTTTACGATCTCGACGCCGCTGGCGAGCACTTCCGCCCGGCCGTGTGGGGTGCGTAACATCGGGTGTTTTGGCGATCTCAGGGACGAGTTGAATCTTGCTGATATAACTTCCGGGAATGCGTAAACCGATATCCAAAAGCTCATGCCGGGTGTACGTTGTGAATGCACAACTGTTCTGAAAGAACAGGCGCGAGATGAGCAAGAAAAACACGATATAATTGCTAATACAGGAGAGACGCTGAGCCTCGCGATGTTCACGCGCCGTCAAAATAAGGGTCAAAATATTACACGCTCAAAAATGACCTGTTTACATGAAAAGAACTTTGTTTAAACGCAACTAAAAACAAGGTCCAAAAATGGCGATACAAACGATCGTGTCTTCAAATAACGTGCCCAAAGACTTTGCGTAAAGACGATAGAAAAGTTCGCGTTTACACGGAAGAAAAAGTCCCGTTTTAAATTGTGATGATGACGCGTCCAAATTACACGCGTTTCGCGTTATAAATATTGTCCCCGTTCACGTTCCATGGTGTTCTACTTTGTGCAACTAAGTGCGTCTATTTAAACTACCAAAGGAAGAACTTCTCTGGAAAATATGTTACAATTCGTTTTTAAATGGCACCAAAAGAGTATAAACCTAGGGTTTATCTGTGCGTGGGTCATTTCACCGAAGATTGCTTCAATAATCTTGGCACGTTCACTGCAAGATATGTTAAAAGACTATCAAGGAAAGGGGAAATACAAACCTTATTTTGACGTGTTAGCTCCACCGAATCACAACCTGTAAGTGTGACTATATTTTGGTCTGAAATTCAAGAAATATTTGTGTACCTTATTTCTGTGTTTACTGATGCATATAACGCTAGCGTTAACATGTAGGCCTACCGTTATTTGTGGGGTATTACTGTTTGTTTATCTAGCTATGAACTCAGCTAATTTAAACTGTTCAATCTATTATCGTCTATCTATTTTCTACTCTCCTCTTCGGATGTTTCTTCGTCAGACTCGGGCTCAAACTGGTAAGGTGAAATCCCAGCCATCTCTATCTATTCACTGTATATAATATCCAACCACCTGTAAACTGTAATCCAGAAATGATGATAGGCGTTCCATTTGCGACACATGATAAAACGAAAGTAAAACACCGGCAGGCGGCAGCTCCCGCACGGTCGACTGCCGGATGCGATCCTACTGCAACGCACAGCTGACACTGATTATCATTTCTCGCTCTCGTCCCGCCTTGATCGTTAGAAACGCGTTTGACCAATCACAGAAAACTAAACCCTCTGACCAATCACATGACACTAGGCTAACAGATAGGATGGGATTAGACGGATGAATCGCGGAAGGAATCATTTGAGAGTCAGTCAAGATGTAAGATAAGAATAATTACCTACACTGTAGAAAAATCCTGTAAAATTGATAGTAAATTACTGGCAGCAGGGTTGCCAGTCAGTTACTGTAAATTTTACAGTCACCGTACTGTAATTTTATTTACCGGCATTTACTGTAATTGTAGAATACAGGAAAAAACTGTTATTTTGAATAGCAACAGTATAATGCTGTATTTTTTACAGCAAATTGCTTGATTTAAATTTACTTTATTTAGAAGAAATACATAAATCACTGTATATCCAGTATGTTTTGCATACTGGATATACAGCGTTAATTTTTTTTAAATTAATACAAAAATAAATTACAGACAAATTTTGTACCTTGTTGTACATGAAATATTTTTATTCAGTTACAACTTCATAGTAGCCAACATTGCTCTTTAAACAGTGAATGTTTAAACAACACGTTAACCAACATATCCATCATGTAACAACATCGCAAAACAAGGCCCCAGTGAGTCCATCAGCGCACAACAAGTAGATAGAACTATGGAAAAGAATAAAGAGAATAATGTTAGATATTCAATTTATAGTCAGATAAAACAGAGGACAACTTATACAGTCAGAGAATAATAAAATTAAGTAATTCAATGATGATATCTGTGTGTGTGTGTGTGTGTGTGTGTGTGTGTGTGTGTGTGTGTGTGTGTTTGCGTGTGCGTGTGCGTGTGCGTTTGTGTGTGTGTGTGTGTGTGCGTGCTTCTTACTTTTCATTGATTACACTGATAATTCATCATTGTGTTTAGAAGAGCGGCAACATGTGGGTTCACTGCAACCTGTTTCATCTGTATCCTGTCATTTAAATGACACTTCTTCTTGTTCCACTCTCTGGATAATATCTACAAAGAGTCAGGAAAACTAAATGTCGTATATTAAATGTACAAAATATATTACTGTATATTAAAACACATGAATTAAATCATCAGCTTGCTATCGTTAAATAGGGAAGACCTCTAAATAATTTGCCCCAAAGAAATCCATCTCTCATTGATGGATTAAAGGTACAGTGTGTAGGAATTTGAAGGATTTATTCACCAAAATGTAATATATAATACAAAACTATGTTGTGAGTGGTGAAGAAATACCTTACAAAATGAACCGAAATGTTTATATTACCTTACAATGAGCCATTTTATGAATATACACCGCGGGCACACCCTTACATGTAATTTATCAAATTGCACAGCCATGTTTCTATAGTAGCACCACACGGACAAACTGAGCGCGTTACTTAAAAGGAAGGATGCACAGGACTATGTTCTTCTTCGGCTGTGTTTTGAGGCAGCTTGCAAAGCCACTAAATAGCAGAAGAAGAGGAAGAACAATAACAAAATTTACTCATCATGTTTTTTATTAGAAATAGAAACGGTTCTTTGTTGCGGTTAGAAGTGAAATTTGCACTAATGGCGGACCACACATACTCTGCACAAGAGCCGAGAGAGCGTCAATATGTTTCGTCAAAAAAGAGAAAATACGATGCAGCAAGGCGAAGGCGAGACAAAAAACGAAAGAAAACCCGAATAAAGATCAGTGTGGCTTTTCCCAAATGGAGGGCACTGAAGCAGGAAAAGGGTTTGCTAAGCGACGCCGCAGTTGCCAGCTCTCTGCTGGACCGGTAAGTTTGTCTAATTTCCGCTATATACGTGAACTGTTTGTTTGATAGCTTAGCTAATAGATGAGCTGATCATCAAGAGAGTTTTTCCTTGTAAAATTGTATCACTTTGTAATTGTACTATAAGTCCTTGTTGCATGGCCGTGTGCAAATCAAGTTAGAAATCATGTTAACAATCATAATTTGCATAAATCGAGTGTATATTATATTATAATACTGCTTAGCTTCACATCCTCTCTTGTGCGGTCCTCCCGGGTAACGTTAGCTCCTCTGCCTCTCCTCGCCCTGCCTGCATCTCCAACACCCCTTCCTCTCCGCCCTCTCCCTCTTACTACCTGTGTTAAATCCTCTGATTTACTCAGTGATGATGAGAAAAACGTCTGCTAAGACTTTCGCGGATAGATTACACGCCTTTAGCATTAGCAAGCGGTTTCAATAGGCTGTAAGTTACGAACCAAGTTACGGTGCCAAAAAATGCTATGTATAATAAGTGAATAAATCACTGACACAATGTTAAACAAGTAACAATAATATTCACTATAATTATTAGAGTAAATGATGAATTAAGTAACTTTTATTTATTTATTTTTCTCGTCACTTGACTTTCTAAGGTTACTCTCTGCTGTCTCAGACGACGACATCTCTGTCCTGTGTCCATAAATTCAACCTGTTGTTGGCCTGTGAGACGTAGATTGCAATTATCAACACCACCGATAATGGCCGCTATCATTTAGGGAACCCTTTTGTCCTGTGACGGCAACCGCAATTTCCAACTACGCCAATAGTGGCCTCTGAAACGTACACACAGAACCTTTATCAGGTAAATAACATTGACATATCTATAAAATGCAGATAAGGAAGTTGTTCAACCAATACCTTTCAGTGGACTCCAAGATACACGCTGCCCCATCCTGGTACCCAAGATTGAATATTTAACATGCTATGAACAGAGTGGCAAGGCCAGACATGAATCTCTGCTGAGCACCATCACACGAAACCTAACCTTCAGTAGTCAGCACCCAGTGGCCTGCATGGCAAAGTGTGTCCTAAAACAAACAATACCACATGTGACAATAGTTAATAGTTACTATACAATTTTATCTTCATGCTTTTTACATTTAAACTACATTTTACTATAAGTGACTCTACAAACAAACTCTAAGCAAAGTACAGAGAGTAACTGACACTTAAAACCGTTCTTATACAGAAATGTGAGCAAACTCACGTTAGGGATGTCACAGTCAAGAAATTGTCACACTGGTATTTGTTATCCCTGAACATCGACTTACCGTAAGCTTTGGCAACTCGTTTTAATTTGGGGGCCCGATTTAACGGATAGCTGCATTTGAAAATTTGAATTACACCACAAAATAATCACGACGGAGTGTGGTATTCAACAAGTTCCCGTGAATCCCAACTGTCGAAGCATGTAACTTTTACCGTGTCTACGGCGGGCGTGATGTTCAACATTAAAAAAACAACTGTCAACTTACTCATACATTGAACTGTAGCTCGTCACATACCGCCTTCGCTACTGGTGTGTACAAAAACTCTAAATTACATGAACAACGTTTGTCCTCAGGTGTAGTGTTGCCAGGGTCGCGGTTTTCCCGCACAATTGGGCTATTTTGAGAAAGCAGTTGCGGGAAAAATTATGGAGCCGCGGGTTGCGGGTTTTTGGGCTACTTTCAAAATGTACTGCGGCCGCCGAAATGTTTATTTATATTCTGAGGATACAAGATAATTGATGAGTTTCTTATTGTGTATTCTTACTCCGAATGAATACCTGGCAACTCGAGGACCAGTTCTTAAAAGTGTGTAGAACGAGTCTGACAGACAGGCTACAGTACAGGGAGGAACGCTGGAGCTCAGCACAACCAAAGAGGAGAAATTAGCGGTGGTATTAGACACTGTGCATCCGAATGATGTTTTTATCAATGTTTCGTCAGGTGAATGTCACGTTGCACAATGAAAGAAATCACTCGTGAGTGTACAACACTTGATTCTTCCGGCTGCCAAATATCAAGTTTGAGCAGCGCTATACACTCTAAAAAATGCTGGGTTATTTGTTTAACCCAACAGCTGGGTTGAGCCTGTTGGGTCATTTTGTTGGGTTATTTTCTCAGTGTTGGGTCATTTTGTTGGGTTATTTTCTCAGTGTTGGGTCATTTTTAGAGCAACCCAAACGCTGGGTTACCAGTCGGGTCCAATTGAGTGACAGTTGAGAGAGTAAACCCCTCCCACAAACTCTACATTCGCGGGCATTTTGATCCACCTCATCTCGCAAAGCTGTTATTTGGAGAATAAAAGGTATGTTTTACGAGTTTTTAATGTATAAAACTATTACTGTACATAAAAAAAATGCAAAAGTATGCTAAATTCGGCTGTTCGCATTAGGTTTGAAAGTAACGTTACAATCTAGCTTCGTTAGCTTTGGATATCTAGTCTGTAACGTTATGTCCACACGTTGTTCTAATTTACAGCTTTTTAATAATTTAAATTTCCTTTTGGTCAACAATTCCCTTTGAAATTTCTGACCCGTGTGAGTCATTTAGTTCAGTAACTTACGCATCTTGATATTAGGAAAAGGTCGACACGAGAGAGCGTCGTGTGAAAAGCAAACATCCAGTGTTTGGAGTCTAATGTTCGGAGACGGAACGTAGTTTTAATAGTCTTTTAGACGAGAATGTAGTTGTTAAGACCTCAAATACGTGATTAATATATAAACATAACGTCTCTTTGAGATTTTGTTAAGACGTTGTTGGAGGTGTGAGCTTCAGGCTGTCAGCGGTCGTAGCTCCGCTGAGAGCAGCTCTACCTCGGCAAGTGCTTAGGGAATAGCCACTGGCTCTTATAACGTTAGTGGTTAACCGTGCGATATAATTAATTTTGGGTATATGAAACGAACAATTGTTGGTCTTTTTAGTCTTCTACTTATTCCCGAGTGTGTCGAATTAGTTTACGTGTTGTGTTAAAGTGTGTAATATAATTTTTTTGAGACTGTATTTCACTTTCTGTACTATATCCCTGTACTCTTCTTCTTTTCCCCCACTGACAGGGTGCAGAATAACAGCTAATATTAATGGATCATTCTATTCAAGAGGAAGTCGACTGGAACTTGGATGTTCTCATAACAGGCTTAAAGGTAAACTTTATTTATTCTTTATATGTTTATTAAAATCCATTGTGCTCTGGGTAGGCCAGTTTCCTTACATTCTTCTCTTGTCTCTTTTTCTCTTTATAGATTAACAAATTGATAAAGAAACCCTCCTGCTGGACATCCACTTCCAAAAGTGCACACCACACTGTTGTCTACAAACTCCCAGGAAAAGAATCCTCTTCAGTAAGACGCTCCGTGGATGTGTCAGGTTAAGCAGTACTGGAACCTAAATAACTAACGCTCTTTAAAATGTTTTGTGAGTTTATATGAAGAGGGAAGTTACGGTGTCCCTTTTTCACATCCATAACACTTGTTTATTTCTTTTTTTATAGGAAACTTGTGCATAGACTGATATTTTATCATATAAGTGCGGTTCTATCAACAAGGATTTAGTAAAATACTTTTTATAGTGTTTTTATGTCGCATCCATAACGCTGGAAATGCCCTAAAGCATTTTACACGTGCAACTTTGTTAACTGTGGGCCTATATGAGTTTTTGAAGTGTTAAGTTGTCGAACTATTTATATTTACTTGTGTGCCACTTTAATAACCTTGTTAAATGTATATGTTAAAATCTAAACTAATGTAATTTATTGATGTTAATTTTCTTTAAATATGTATAAACATACATTTCATCAAAGTGTTTTATATGCCGTTTTATTGTTCATTGAGCATAACATATTGCATGTTTTTATGAATTATTTTTGTCTTGCATTTTGATCCTTAATAAAACTTTTGATTCTTACTGATGCCTCAAGTAATTCTCTGTGAATTTATTATTATATTTTTAAACATTTCGGGTTTGTTTTAAACCAGCAATGTAATTTTTAAGCAAAAGTTGATTTAAATAAAACAACCCAGCATGTTGGGTCAAAGATTTAACCCAACTGGCTGGGTTAAAATAACCCAACGCTGGGTTTGTCCATATTTGACCCATCGTTGGGTTACCAAAATAACCCAAAGTGGGTTGTTTTAACCCAGCCTTTTTTTAGAGTGTACGCAGTCTAGAACAACTAAAACATTGACGTGCTTGTACACATTATACATTATGCAATAAATGTGACCATCCTTATTTCTTAAGCAAGTTTCTGAATGCCTTACGAAGAGAAAACATTTTTCTCGTCCACACGTGGGATATTTTTAAAGGGAGACTCCGTCCAAAAATTTAAATTCTGTTATGAATTACTCTAGTTGTTCCAAACCTGTATACAATTATTTGTTCGGTTGAACACAAAGATATTTGGTAGAATGTTAGCTGCTGATTCTTTGGCATCATTGACTACCATAGCAGAAAAATATAAATGGTAGTCAAACATGACCCAGAATTGTTTGCTTTCCTAAATATCCCAAAACGTATTTTGTGTTCAACAGAACAAAACAATATATACAATACCCAGGAAACCATTCAGATAAAAAAATATGGCAATAGAAACGTCTTTAGGCATTTGTTAACTTTGATTCGACACAGGGAAAAAAATGGGCTAGTTTTCATTCATTTTGGGCGGGTTTTGAGGGGTTATTGGGCTGGAAATATTTCTTGAACCTGGCAAACCTGCTCAGGTGCTATAGCGACGGAGAATGTTTGAAAACTTACCGCAACGGCGCTGCTGAAACCACGCGCAAGACTCCTTCGGTCCCCGCGGATGGAGGTTGAATCCGGGGTTACCAATATGAAACGTGAATGTAGATACCTCTATATAACGTTACCAGTATGATAGTTACCAAATATGGAAAAAAATACTTAATAAGTCACTTACCGCAGGTGTGAATCACTTATTTTGCGCACTACTCCAATCTCTACTGTTGAAGACAATCCCTCCATTGTAGATTTGAAATTTACAGCAATATTCTGTACATTTGAGTTAATCCGTCATGTGACCCCAAGAATGCCTTGCACTTTACAGCAATATTTTGTATTCTTTAAAAAACAGTCAGCTTCTGTAATATAACGCTGTAGTTTTTACAGCAATTCGTTACAGTGTATTATTACGACAAGTGTTTTTACACCTATGTACATAAAGTTGTTGTTGGACATTTAATAAACCTAAATAGGACCTTAAAAATCAAATGTTAGTTACTCTTTAAACAATAATCGAAAGGGAACCCCGTTGGTCTCCCATCAGATGTGCTCTCATCAACACAAATGATCTGTCCCTATACGTTAAATCCAATCCACAATCCCGCCTGAATTGTTTTTACAACTCGAGTACTGTATATAATAACAACCTAGTATATATTTTAGAGTCACAAACAATACATGTTGGCATGAGACGAGTGTCAATTCAATGTCATAGGAATAATTTTTGTAATGTAAGACAGGATTTTATAATGTGATTCTGAACTTCACATTTCTGTTTTAAACCCTTTACTTATTTTGCATATGTAGAACTCGAGGGAACAGGAACAAGGTACATTTTGGGGTAAACAGTCCCTTTAAGTATAGGAACACAGAAGCTCCTTGAAGCTGACTAATTTTGCAGTAAACCGACTGATTCACAAGGGGGCGTCACAGGTTTTAGGACAAGCGGTTGTCAATGCTTGACCATTTGCAGACCAGGTTAATACGGTAACTGCGAAAACTCTAGAAACTAGAAAGATTTAACCTCACTGAGCATCTCTATTGGACTTGCGAGCGTATAAGAGTTTATGCGTTTAGTTACCTGTTGGATGCAATGACGACTGTTGACGAAGCGTACGTGTCAATGTGTAACGTATAGCTTTTTTGTTTATTAGACACACCTTCACATGCCTTTCATTTCTTTTCCTCACATCGCCCTTTACCGTCCCTGGTAAAGCTGAATTAAAAATTATGCCTTTGTGAGTCAGACAGGAGTATCTTCATTACGGTCATTGCTATCACTGATTTCCGATTTCACCAGAGTTCGTTCAAATTTTGCGTCATCGTTTTTACATCAAATGCAATATGTCATGATCCCGTTCCCTTGCTTGTATTTTCTTTTCAGAATTTTTCTCAATGAAGTTAAACCCCTAGAGCGTCATTCCCCTTTTTTAGGGTGGGGCTTAAAAGTGTTTTCAACATTTAAATGAGTGTAACTCTGGAATGCCTTAGTCCAGAGACCTAATATTGGTCTTGTTTTAAAGAAGAGATTCTATTCTTTATGGTAAAAGTGTCTGGAGTTGAAAAATGAAATAAAGCAATAGTTATGATAGTTTGATTGTACATTAATAATGGGCCCAGAGACATTTGAGAAGAAAATTATTTAATAAGTGATTTCTATTGCAAAACAATTTTAAAATATAAAATCTATATTCTTAGAGCTTTGCAATAATATATGGTTTGTCAGGATTAAAATGGAATTATATTGCATGGCTTCAGTGTTCCCGTCAAGGTTTGCAGGGGAGAAAGAACCCAAACGCCGGCAGCAATACGGGGGTTAACAAAAACACTTTAATGAATGAAACAATGAACAAATTTAACACCCACGATGGGGGAAAACTAAACTAAGGCAGGGTACAAAAACAAAGACTTCCCACAAGGGGCAAAAACAATAAAGAACAGAAAATCTATAACTTACAAATACTAAGGCACGACAGAAAACAAAGACATCCAAGGGCAGGGGAAGGTAATCCAGAGACAAGGCATGTAAGTACAAAGACGCATGTATGTACAACGACGCATGTAAGTACAAAGACACATGTAAATACAAAGACACATGTAAGTACAAAGACAGATGTAAGTACAAAGACACATTTAAGTACAAAGACACATTTAAGTACAAAGACACATGTAAATACAAAGACACATGTAAGTACAAAGACACAGGCATACATGCACAGGTATACATGCACAGGAAGCACATGCAAGAGCATACAGATACAACGAACGAGCACAGTACAATAGACACAAGGATGTTTTATAGAGGAGACAAAGGATAATTAACAGGGAAAGGTGTGGGGAATCAAACATCTAAAGGAAAGCTAACGAGGAAACGAGATGGCGGGAACAAAGACGCAGACCGGAGAGAGTCTATAGTGAGCCAATAGGATCACTATCTCTCCCTCCACGCATAACCTAAGGCTATGCCACGACTCCGCCCCAAGACCAAGAATAGACATGACATGATGGCGGACTCAAGACACGAGCCCCCCCTTAAATGAACACCTCCAGGTTTTCATCAAGGGGTAGACTAACAAGACAAGACTGACTGGGTTACAGACAAGAACCAGACAAACAAGGTAAACATGACATGGGGCATACAAGAAACAACAATAAACGGTTTCGGGTGGGATAATAAAAATAACAATAAGGAAGGGGGGTGTGGGAACATTAAAGCTCCCGGAAGGAAGTCCATGGGGGTGCAAAATCTGAAGAAGCTCATTGATAATGAAAACTTGAAAGCAGATTACTTTTACGAGCAGAAGTGTTAAAGGTTTACAAATAATACATTTACATTAATGCATGTGGCAGACACTTTGCGACTTACATTGGTTTTTCCTATACATTTTACATAGGTATTTGCTATCCCCCGGGATCGAACCCACAACCTGCTGCTACCACTGAGCTACAGAATAGCATAGAAACAGAAATCATAGAAATAGTAATGCCATATAAATTGTTTACCATTTTTGTCATGTTGGTGCAGCCTTTAAATAAACAGAGGCAAACCTCAACATAAACTAAGCTGAAATATTGTTTCCATATAAGCTGACATATCCTCTCCCTATTGACTTCCATAGTGTTTATTTTCCCTGCTATGGCAGTAAATGGTGGGTGAGATCTGAAATTCTACCAAAGTTTGGAGCAATCTGAGGGTGAGTAAATGAGGACAGAATTTTCATTTTTTGGGGTAAAGTATCCATTTAAATTCCACGTGTTATGACGCTCAGTATTATTTTGAGGAAGTGAGAGACATCGGGCGAGCCACTTGAAATTTGTCGTGGAGCTACAGGTTCATGATCACAGATTAAAATAGACCTCATCTGTTTTTAAAAGGCTCCCTGATAGCACGCATACATCTGGCTTACGACTGCATTTACATCTTACAGACATCTACAATACATAATTTGCGTTTATTTTTGTAATAATTTTTGTAATTTAAGACAGGATTTTATAATGTGATTCTGAACATTATGCATTTAGTTGCCTGTTGGATGCATACTGTTGACGAAGCGTATGTGTCAATGTGTATCGAATAGCTTTTTTGTTTATAAGACACACCTTCACATGCCTTTCATTTCTTTTCCTCACATCGCCCTTTATCGTCCCTGGTAAAGCTGAATTACAAATTATGCCATTGTGAGTCAGACAGGAGTATCTTCATTGCGGTCATTACTGTCACTGATTTCCGATTTCACCAGAGTTTGTTTAAATGTTGCGTCATCGTTTTTACGTCAAAAGCAATATGTCATGATCCTTTTCCCTTCCTTGTTATTTTCTTTTCAGAATCTTTCTCAATGAAGTTAAAACACCTTGATCTTAATTCACCTTTTTTAGGGTGGGGCTAAAAAGTGATGTCAACTTTTAAATGAGTGTAACTCTGGAATGCCTTAGTCCAGAGACCTAATATTGGTCTTGTTTTAAAGAAGAGATTCTATTCTTTATTATTAAAGTGTCTGGAGTTGAAAAATGAAACAAATAAATAGTTATAGCATTTTAATTGTACATTTATAATAATAAAATAATCAATAAACATTGTTTTATTTTACAAAAATTCTCAAAAAAAACTTTTCTCAGCAAAAAAATCACCAGATAATTGAAGACATACTTCTAAACAAGTGTATTTTCAAATTTCAAGCTGATATCACAAAAATGTGGTTTAAGGGATAATTCGAATCGTTATACCAACAACTGCCACTAAGTGTCACATAGGCTCCAATGGTTTACTGCAAAAAAATAAATTTCAACCATTTCTATGAGAAGGACATTCTTTGAGCTTTCCAATAATATAGAAGTTTTTTACATTTATTTTTAAATTTACAATAAAATATGATTACGAATATGTAATTTTAATAATGGCCAATGGGCCGAGTGACATTTGACAACAAATAATTTAATAAGTGATTTCTATTGCAAACAAATTCCAAAATGTAAAATCTACATTCTTATAGCTTTCCAATGATATATAGTTTGTCAGGATTAAAATGGAATTATATTGCATAGTGTTCCACTGAAACGGTGACATTTGGCAACATTTAATAGTTTTTATGCTCACTCTTGTCATAAATTAATAAATTACTTCTCCTACATAATATATTTATTTTTAAAACACTGGTCAAATATGTATTCTAGAGTCTTAGACCTTTCCAATGATATGTAGTTTGTCATGATGAGATAAGACTTTAGTTGGGAAATATTGAAGTAAACCTAGGTGTTCCAATAGTGGAATGTAACAGTTGATATCATTTGTCTGTATATCAAGTGTTCAAGCAGTTTATTACTGTCCTATATGCATTATAGTCTTAATTAAGTTATAGTCCTATTTATTGTTTTTCATCATGCACATGTGAATTAAAATACTTTTCGATACACATTTTGTATAGCTCTATAGAGCGTTTTTTTTATTTAGCTGCTTCATTCGAATGGCCAAACATTACAATATGCTTACGTCCTATTTATTTTGCGAACTATTTCTAGTCTTTATCTACTCATCCCTCAGTTAAAAGTGGGTACATAAATAAGGAACTGACATAGAAGTACATGGGTCCAGGAATAAGATATTATAAAAATAACCTAGTAAACATAATACAGTCACAAACAATACATGTTGCCATGAGACAAGTGTCAATTCAATATAATAGGAAATTTTTTTGTAATGTAAACACGATTTTATAAATATAATTCTGAACTTCACATTTCTGTTTTAAACCCTTTACTTGTTTTGTATATGTGCTAACAGTACTGTGGGTTTTGTCACTATTCACTGCCATTGCATCAAAATGAACGAACATTGAATGAACATTTTCGATGTAAAAAAATATATTTTAAACAGAAATCATAGAAACAGTATTGACATATTTTTTTTTTACCATTTTTGTTGTGTTGGTGCCGCCTGTAAATAAACAGAGGCAAACCTCAACATAAGGTAAGCTGACATATTGTTTCCATATAAGCTGACATATTGTTTCCATACAAGCTAAAATATTCATTTTGATACTGATCTGCTTTTTATTTTGAAAAATGTTTTGCTTTATTAATCTCATTTTCTTTCAAGCAATTCAACTTTTCGAGAAGATAAATGTTAATTTCATTTTTGTGTTTTGCGTTATTTTTGTGTTATATTGATGAAAGTGCTAGCTATCATGATATTGAAAATTGCATCGTTAAAAGACATTGTTTTTAGTTATCAATGGATTGTTTTCAAAACTGTACATTTCAAGGCGAGGGCAGTGACTTGAGCTTCCCACGGCACTCCCACATGGGATGGGCGTTTCAAGAGACCTTTTATAAACTCGAAGTCGGTGATCTTGCTGTGTGAAGACGGCTGTTTATTTATTTGAAGAACTTTTACGGTGTCCCGTGAAGAAAACTAGCGAACAAAGGTAAGTTGAACAGTCTGATTTGCTCGTGCTTTAATGTCCCAAAATTGCGTTGCTTGTGTTGTTGAAAATATTAAAGGACCATGAACATTTGAATGTTATTGCACGTCTAGATGTCTGTGAACTGAACCGCTGAACTGTTACTTTGCGTGTAACTTTTACTTTTGGAATTCCGTGTGGCTGTTGTGTACTACACGTAATACATGTTAAGGCATTTTTTTTTGTTCTTGTTTTTTATATTTGTGGTCACAAAAGTCATATTTCAAATCGGGTGTCACTGCACATTTAAACAATTTTTGGATCAAAAGCATTTGGGCTCTTTATTGTTTTCAAAGATGTCATAATAATACACATTTGTAAAATTCTGTGTGAGAGGAACTTCATGCAGTACATCCACTAAAAATGAAGCTGTCAGACATTTCTCCATAAAGCTGGGATCTGACAACAGATCATCTTTCATTTGTTTGAAGATTTGTTTTCTGATGAAATGGTATTCGCTCGTGTCCAAATGCAGCTAAACATGCATCCGTGAACAAAGGATGCTGGCTATGAAGAAACCACAGTTATATCTCGACAGGAACACCACATGTATGAGTTCCAGATGTTTTTGTGTATTACATCCAGCTGTGACTGGCACTGTTTTGACAGGAGAACAAAATGTGACGTTCCATACATAGTTCAGAAAACTCAGTACGTCTCACCCGAGACCATCTGAAGCTATTCCCCACCCTTCTTATCTTTACACAGATTATGATCTTTTTAAATCTCATTCTTTCACCTTTCTCCCACTTTCTCTTTTTAAAGAGTGATACTCTTTTTTGGCACTGCTGCTCCGAAACCGATAAAATCCGTTTTGAGTCGAACAACGACTCTTGTTTTTCCACATAGCCTATAGTACCAGTGTTATTATCATGTGCTTCTCGTGACTCCGCATCTCTGCGTGAGTTTAGCATCTGTTGAACGAATTCTTAAAGGGAAAGTTCAATCGGAAATTTGAAATCTGTCATCATTTTACGCATCATGCTAGATGCTGGCGTGTAAGTGCAGTCATCGCTAAGATTTGTAATATGGTGCGGGATTTATACGGCGACCTTTATGATGGTTTATCATTTTTGAGGTCAACAGTCTGTGTCCTCATTCACTTTCATTATAGAATATCCTCTTCATGATTTCTACTTCTGTGTTTCACAAAATCTCATGATGTATTGCTTGTTTTTCAGGTACCGTTGCTTTAGGATCAGTCTGTTCCCTTGTGCTTTATTTCATTGCATTTGTACATTTCATTGAGTTGTGTTAGGAATGTGGTAACAACCACTCCCTTCAAACTATGAAGCTGACATTGCTGATGTTATTATGCTAAATGCTTATAAACAGTAGGAAAACAGCACTGGGAGTTGTTAAAGTTTCAGGAAGGGGAGAGTCGAGAGGTACAGGTTAGTCTTATCAGAGGTGCCCATTCCTGCCCCAGTGCATTCCAACAATAACAGTCGGGGCTGATTGCAAATAGATGGACCCAAGTGTGAGCCACAGAAGTGCACTCCAAAAAAGCAACAAAATGTTAACATTTTCTGCAGACAATGAAAGTGACACTCACATTAATGCCTGGGTGTGAATGTGTGTTTGCTAGGGTGTTATTAATTGTGGTTGCTATGTGGTTTCCTAATAGAATCTTTTATCATTTAGTCACCCCTCGCGTCATTGTAAACCTGTATGACTTATTCTGCAAAACACAAAAGAAGATACTTTAAAGAATGTCGGTGACCATACAACACTAACCCTCATTGACTACCATTGTATGAACAGAAAACCACGAGACACTTCTCAAAATATCTTCTCTAGTATCATTTGATTAAAGCAACAGTTTGTATGTGCTGTTAAAACAGAACATGTTGAATCTTGTTCATTACTCAGCACTCAGAGGATAAGCACAGTTGATTCAACTTTCGCATTATGGAAATGATGAAATGGATAAAAGGTGTGTGGTCGTCTGAAAGTGTTCCTTCAATCTTGACGTCGCATAATGACGACTTGATCTCCAGTTGTTTATGTTGAAGTTTGTTGCCATGTGTTAACACAGAATTTGGGCGTTGTTCACAATTATTTCTTTTTCATTGTGTATTGTGAAAGGTGTCACAAAACCTGGGCTTGTAGACACACTCATGGTGAAAGCAGCATAAACAATGTTTATTGTGTAATTTGTGTTTCAATGAAGGTTACAATCTAATTAGTGCGCAAGCGGTTTCTTTAAAATCGAAGGGCCCATAATGGTGGCATGTAGGACCTGTGCCTCCTCATCTCGTGTGGATATATTTGCCTGTTACTTTTCTCTGTCCTTGGCTTTAGACCAGCTGCTGGGTTATCTTACCTCATAAGCACGCGGTTACAAAACTGCACACAGATCCTTATGAGCTCAGGAGATCGGAGGTCACAGTGGACCGTGATTTAGGGTGGCAAGATGTGAGAGAGGTTTGCATGCTGACATTCCAATCATTTCTATCTGCACTTAAAGGATTTATTTTTATTGCTGATTTGTAATTGTTATGTATTGTCATTTATGGCTGATCATTTTGGATATGTTTCAGAGCTCAAAATTTAGGACAAATCCTAACCAATGCAATATGAGTCTTCAAATATTTTTTTACATCGAAAATGTTTTATATTTAAGTAATTAGACAGCATAAGTAATTAAAATGTATACTAATTTACATTTACATTTTGTCATTCAGCAATGCTTTTATCCAAATCAACTTTCAAATGAGGTGAACTATAGAAGCAATTGGAACAAAATAAGACATCAAAAAGCACAAATGCAGTAAAACTATTATATGAAATAAAGTTTTTTTTAAGGATAGAAAGAGTAGAAAAGAAATGGAAGTCAGTACTAATCGGCCAGGTCCTGACGGATGAGATGTGTATTTGGCTGATTCTTAAAGATGGCTACAGAGTCTGCTGATCTACTAGCGAAGGCAGATCATTTCACAAATGTGGAACCGATCCAGAGAAGGTGCTTGAGAATTATTTTTTCCCTTTTAGGGATGCCACAACAAGATGATGTCGTTCGTTAGAAGAGCATAGGGATGTGGCGGGTACTTAAGTTTGTATTAGCAAGTGAAGGGACTGCCGAAGCAGTGGTGAATTTGTAGGCCAAGAGCAGAGCTTTGAATTTGATGCGAGTGACTACAGCGAACCAATGTAACTTAATGAAGAGTGGAGTGACATGTGCTCTCTTTGGTTCGTTGAAGACTACTCTTGCCACTGCATTCTGGATCCTCTGAAGAGGTCTTGTTATGCAAGCTGGGAGTCCTGCCAGCAGCACATTGCAATAGGTTCAGTGTGGACAGAACTAGAGCCTGGACTAGGACTTGCGTCTAATTAAACTATAGTCTATTTTAAATTATCCAATATTTTGGATAAAACAGGAACACTTAGCACCTTGCATAACATAGATATGTTAAATAGTAGCATTTTAAAGTTGTAAAAATAAAATAAAATAAAAAATATGGAATGCCAGGTTATCGGTTTCAAGGTTGAAAGAATCAACATTTTCTGTGGTACATCTTCTAAGGCATGAGCTGTGTTTACATGTGTTTGATGTTTATAATATATCCCTCACTTTTTTTTGAAGTATATTGTAATATAAAGGCTTTTTTTTACCTGACATCCATATTCTCTATATTGCTTGAAAATTAAAATAAAATGGATTGTTCTCAGTTCCCAGTTACAATTTTTTTGTTTGTATAAGCAGATACTTGAAAAGAAATAACACGCTTTATGTTTTAATTGCAATATCGCGAAACCATGATATTTTGTGCACAAGGTTGTTGTCATACCATCAAACATGGGCATATTACATCTTGGATGTAATACCTCTAGAAGTCATTAAATGCCTTTTCAATTCATTGTCTTTGCTATTTGCCTGCAGGGCTGTAGAGGTCATGACCCAAGTCTTATGTTTAGGAAACGGCATGATTCATTTTACACAGAGAACTACTTGAACAAAGTTACAGACTGGGCGTTTGCCTGTTGCTATGGGCAACTCAGATGTCGTGTGTTCTCATGACATCACTCTTTAATCCAGTTCTGACACGAGTGATTATTTAATACCTGAATAAAACATGTCAATGCAGATGCTGTTTGGCTTTATGTTTATACTCTTGTCTTGGCAACCGTAGACTTTATGGCGTACAGTGTGGATGCTTCAGTAACGTCTAGGGCGGCATTGCATACATTCTTGTGCAAGCGTGCTGCACTCATTCACCTTCATACACTTTGCAAAAAAATATTGAGCAATCTTGGTTCCTTCGATGGTATCTTTGCGTAAGCTTTTGGAGTTTTCTGAGCCCTGTGTTGCAGTCATTTTGAGAAAGTCTTGTAAAAACAAAAGAAAGTGAACTGGCTGATATGACTGAGAGAGGAAACACATGGTTTATATCTTCAGTGTTTACTCACCGACCCCGGACAAAATGCTTATGCAATAGCAGAACTATTCTATTGTTCTTGATTTGGTCTTTTGTCCATCAAAGTGCTTGCGACCAGTTATCGTGTGCAAATAAAAGCAAACGTGTGTTTTAATTGCAATCTAAGGCATGCCATTCAATGTAAGGAATACTTGGAAACATTTTAGAATTAGCAACTCGTGACCAAAAGAGCAATTACTTTAATAGCACTGTGAATAAAACAATCTTTTCTTTCTGTGGCTAATGAATGTCCTCGTTATGTTACATGTGGTGTTCAGAATGGATAACTGGGATACTGCATACTTTAGTGTTTAAAACTAAGTACTTAGTATTTTGATTGGGATTTGTTACTTTTATAAATGCACCACCTTTGAAAGCACTTTATTTCTTTGTTTATACTAGTTTTCTAATAAAAGTTTGTTTCTCATATGTTTCAGTATGACGGGAGACAGAGTGTCAATCAGGGATAACTCGGCTGTCGGGCGTTTCCATGGTGTTTCTGCGAGCAACGGTCACGCCGTCCCAGAGAAACAATCTGAGGTGAGGAAGAAGGAGAACGGATGTAGCCGTTGGTTACGGAAGGCTTGTCCGTGTTGCCTCCGTCGACAGAGCAACTCGGATGATGTCACGGGTGAAGTAGACGGCGGGCTTGTGGTTGAGGCAGAGAATGAGATCCCATCAACACCACTGCCCCTCACTGTTGACACAGATGTGGACGGTAAAGTGTTTTAATGTTCATCAGTCTGATGCATATTAAACAAAATATACATCACAAACCAAACCAAACGATTTCTTTTCTTGTGTTCGTCCTTCCACTATCAGACTTGTCTCTGAAGGTGTGTTCTGTGAATCTGCTGAGCCAAAAATCCCAGCAGAACAGGAAAGAGCATCACACGCACAAGTTCCACGGCGACCAGCTTATCATCCGCAGGGGCCTGGCCTTCCAGATAGAGCTTGACCTGTCACGAGCTTTCAACCCGAACACAGATAAACTTCACCTGGAGTTGAGGACAGGTTAGTATAACCCAGGACTGTTTGATCTTTCTGTGATTCTCTTATGTAGTGATCTAGATTTAAGACTAGATCAGTTCATGCGCTATTCTTAGAGCGACAATTTGTTGATAACTTTTTAAATACATTTATTTTTATAATATTCATACATAGACAATACTTCCATATTTACAACAAAGATATCCTTTCATAAATTGGAAAGTACCCATTGTGAAAACATCCCATGTTGTATATCCTGGAGTGTTCATGAACTAACGAACGAATCTGAATCTTTTTAAATATAAATCTTTTTTGTGGAAATGTTCAACAGCTGTGTGCCTGTGCAGAAATAACAATCCCACCCTGTGACAACTGACCCCAGTCTCCCTCACACCTATGTAACATCAAAAATAACACTTTACTGTCATTTAAAGTAGTTTCCTCATTTATGTCATTACTAAAAAGCACCAGTATTAGGTTTTAGCTTTGTGCTGTTTCTGTTGATGATTAAAAAATGAAATCTTGCATAAATTATTTCAAACTGGCCGATATGAAAGCAAATACTGCCTGCCAGCTCAGTTTGCTGATAAGGCCTTGAACACATCTGTGTTCTTGAAGTTGCTCTTCTGTAATGCCGCATCCAACATTACGGCTGACCTCACTCCTGGAGGTGAAGTGAGGGAGTGAGAAAGGAAACAAGGAATGTTCTGAAGCAATACAGAATTCTGCCTATTTAATAAAACTAGGTTGAGGACGTTTTGCTAACATTTCCATTTATGTAGCAGTCACACTAGACGTTCAGAATGCACATTTCGACACTGGTTAAAACACATTTTCACACAACATGGATTTTTTGTTGTTGTTGTTTTCGTTGGTTTAATACTGTATTATACAAAATTGGATTCTGTGATAGCGTTTCATTCGGCTAAAAAAGGACACGCCATGGAATATTGATCTTTTATTGGTCACACATAATGTGATACACATTGGCATGTCAGTTCACCAAACTTGACCTTTGGAACGCAGCTAAATCTGTTTTTTGCCCCTGCTGAAAAAAACAATAGAAACCATCACAGAACTTCTAATGGTCTGCATTAAATACCATTAGCGCTTTCTATTAAAACCGTTACAGATTTTTATTTTATAGTGTGTTTTGGGCAATATTACATTATAATTGTGTTCTACTACTTCCGTTCTGCCAGAAAGCCTCCCACCAATAGAATCCATCACATACCAGTAGACATCATTATGGTTTCCATTAAAACTAATACAATAACCCCTACCCTGCTGAAAAAAAACATTTAAACCATTAAAGAAATTGTAGCGTTTAAGTGGTTTTAAAGGGATTTGTATTGGTTTTATTGGAAACTGTAATGGTTCATAAGGGTATTATAATGTAAACCATTAGAATTTCTGTGATGGTTTCTGTTGGGTCTCTAAGTTTTTTGTCAGTAGGGCATTGAATCTATTAAATTTTCTGTTGGGTTTTCAGCAGGGTTCTCTTGTTTTATTTATCGGAAACGCTAACTTGCGTTTCTGGTCTATCACATTCACATGCGTATGATTGCAAGCCATTGGTGACCGTGGGATAAGTTATTAAAACGTATTAATGAATTTGAATATTAATTGTTTTTATATCAGTTTTTAGAATGTTTAGCAATGACATTTACTGCTGATTGGCTATTTATAAATAAAACAGTTCCTTTCTATAAAGAACAAGGAAATTAAAAGAGGAAGGGCCACATTTCATCATTGAACTGCTATGGCCGGAGAATGAGAATGGTCATTGTTGGATTCAACTACCATGTGTAACTGAATCACATTATCCCAGCATTAACCTCTATTTCGAAATGTTTCAACAGTGATCGTTATCCTCCCATGTGAATTAATTTATCAGGAATTTCGAATCCTCGAACAAATTCAACACATTCTTTAACAAACCAATCCTGCAACTCCCCAAACCATGTGTTTCGTGTTGATTTTGTTGTTCAGGTCCTCTTCCCCTGGTGTCAAAGGGCACACACGTCATCATACCGTTGGTGGAGGAGCTGCAAGATGAGCGCTGGGAAGCCAAGATTGTGGAGAAGAACGCCTCTCGAGTCAAGCTGTCCATCAATTCCTCTGCCACCGCTGTTATCGGAAAGTACAAGCTGAGCATCACAACCCAGTACCTGAAGAGTGGCCAGACGAGCACACACGACCATGACGAAGATATTTACATGCTCTTCAATCCCTGGTGTGAAGGTGAGAAGTGTTAAGATAATGTATTCCTATAAGTAGTAAAGCTCACAGATGAGATATCTTATCTCCATTATTTCTCAGTGGCATCAATTATATTAAAATGAGAACAAATGAAAACTATTCCTTGAAGCTCATCCTAAGAGAAAAATCTCTCTGTCATGAGAGTTTCAGAAGAAATATCAACAGTGTGTCAAACTGATCTCAGATTTGTCAAGTCTGCAATCAAAAGTCAATATTATTGAAGATCTCAATGTGAACTCAAACATTTCTCATCAAATTTACCCAAAACCAGATTATTTTACTTCTACAATCATCATTCATGTCACTCTTCCATACTCTCCATCTATTCAAACAATTACAACAGAATTTGTCTCAATTTTGTCCATTTTAGGAGAAACATCTGAGGCTTCGTTGATAATGAAATAAAACACAACTGAGACCTCAATCTAATCGCCTTAGCGATGAAACCGTAACGTTTTTCTCTGGGATTTTATGGCTTTAGTATGTGAATTTGTGGCTCATAGTCCCAAATAAAGTTGTTTGCACTTTTTAAAAATCGTCCAATACCAAAAGAGACGTCACAGCACATTTATATATTTAGCCTAAAATATTGCACAGTCAACTGTTAAAACAATATATCATGAAGGTGCAAGTTTCCTCCTGTGGTTTAGGGACTTACCTCATCACAGCAGGACTGAACACGCTCTGAAATATATTTGTGTTTAAGAACAGAAGGTTGTAAGAAGAATATTGGCTTTACTTTAGCTACCATATCACCAGTTTTATAGTTCTAGAGTTAAGAGCATGCTTGGGCACTTTTCATATGTTTTTTTTAATGCAGGAGTTTATACAGTATGATATGCAAATGTAACTTTCACAAAATGTTTTTCTGAGTAGAAAAAGCAAAAGACTGCCTAGAACATTGTGTTTTGCTGATTTATTTATATGGCCGACGAGAAAGTGTGGAGAATAATTATGTTTTTTAGTGCAAGAAACCTAAACTAATATATGTTGAAAGTTCAAAATGAAGTCATCATTCCTATGCCCTACTCCCTTCGAAGGGCAGAGCCCTTAGAGTTTAGACTTTGGAGTGAACAAGACTGGGTTTCCCAAAACCTTCTTAACGCTTCGTCATTCTTAAGTTATACCTTTAGAGCGGTAGCAATGTATTCTTAAGAACGACATAGTGAGTAAAAGGATTCGAGAAACCCAGCCCAGGGCATTTGCGTGCCCTTATGCAGATGTTTGGAGTGCACTTGGCAAAAGGAGCTTTGTAATTTCCTTATTATCTTCAGCTGACATATTCCCGTGACAACGCAGTATGGTGTCCATCAGCAGATGTCGCTGTTTTAATGGCATAACTTAAGCATATAACCTAACTGTTTGCAAATAAACATATTTTTTTCATATCCGATTTTTTATATAAGATATAAGTTTTATATCTATATATAAGTGTTTATATATTATATAACATAATTATCAACCTTTTTTAAATGTACTATTTTAAAATATTGAATTAATTTTGAATGATAACCGTGACGGTTTGGTACGAATACACGTACCCTAACGTCCCTAATATTTATACTTATACTAAAATCAATAGTAATATACTTGTAAGTGTACTTAAAATTGATACACTTTCTAAGTTTAAAAAGTTTGCTTTCAAGTAATGTATAGTATTCAACTTTGAGTAAACAACTAGTGCGTTTTTCATTTGGACTGCGTGTGAACTGATAGTTTACTAGTTTCATGCTGCACAATTTATTTAATGAAAGTACACTTTGAAATGTACTCTCAGTATACTTTTACAACTGTGAAAAAAATATTTAATGAGCTCAAGTAAACACAAATACAAGCCAAATTAACCCCGTATGCTTCATCTCGAGATGAGTGTTAGCCAAATATATTTTAAATATTCTTCAATTAAACGTTTCTTTCAATAGATGTAAAGTTTAATGTGAAGGAATTTAAGTCAATTTCTGAGATGCACATAAAAAGAAGATTGAAAGTTGACTTCCTTAAGTTTGGTTGTATAGAAGTTTATTAGAAGCCACTTGAGATTTTGTAAGGGACTATTTGAAAACATAGAATATTATTTCACAGAAGTGAAACTAAAGAATCCCAGAACGTATTAATTGTACTTATTGTTTCAGTCATGCTTTGCAGGAATAAAAGGCAGATATCTTTCTTTTAATGTCCATTCTTTGTTGAAAGAATTGTTTTAGTATGCTAGCTTGCAGATTTTTCTCATGGGTGGTTTATTATCTAGAGCCTTTCCATTCCTTCCTGTGCTGGATGCCAGGGGTGTTTAGTAAGGAAAGAGTGATCTGCCAAACCTTCTGCTCGTAACAAGCTAATCTCTTGCTTTTCTATTGAACTCTCCCCCTCCCTCCCTCTCTGTCTGCCTTCTGTCTCCCTTTCTCTCGCTCTTACATCAACCCACCCCTCACATATCATGCCCTTCCCTCTCTCTTGCCCTTTCTCACCCTGACTCCCTCTTTTTCTGGCCCCTTTCCCGTAATTCTTTTCTCCTTTTTTCAGCCCATGTCTGTTTTTATAGGATTCCTGTGTCACTCTGTAGTTCTGCTGAAAGCTGCTGGTTCACTCCTGTTCTACACTCTCAACTCTGTTACTTGAAAATGAAGAATGAATATGCTTGTGTTGATATTTGAACTTTTATATGTCTGACATTTTAGAAATATGTTTGAAGAATATTTGTTATAAATATATAACACAATAAATGTGTGAACTTTTGTTTACAATAGTTTAAGTGAAAGCATTACAAACTGAATTGGAAAACACAGAAACATCTGGAAGGATGTGTAATACATAGAAGCCAGTACTTTGTTTTGACCGTAAGGCATATATGATGAAAATATAACAATATAACTGACTCAACCCTGGTTTCTCTATTTCTAAATAACTATTTTCGCAATAATTTGATCTTCATGCCTCTTTCCATCACTGCATGTCTGATTCACTACTCAGGACTACCGATCAGCCTTTGCTCTTCCCTATTTTGTTTCGGTCTCTTTATCATCACTTTCTCTGCATTTCCTGCCCCCACGCACGGCCCCTCCCTCTTTGTCCGATAGTCACACCCGTGTGTGGAAACAGACTACGTTCAGGAAGCACAGGTCTCATGATGATGCTGTCATACCTTAAAAATGACTCGAGTGTGTCAAACCAAATCAAAGTCTGCACGTTCTCACAATGTCTCTCTCTCTCTCTACTCTCAGAGGACGCAGTTTACATGGAGAGTGAGAAGGAATTGAAAGAATACGTGTCAAATGACACTGGAAGAATTTACTACGGCACTGAGTTCCAGATCGGAGCTCGGACGTGGAACTTCGGGCAGGTGCGGAGATGACAAACACACAAAGCATTTTTTAATCTGCTTTACACAAATGAAGACCAATACTGGAGCAGTCTCATCATTTTCACTTGGAAAGCAATTTTAGAACTGATTGGTCACATGGGTTTTGGTGGACGATTGTCGTTGAGATGAAGCTAAAATATGCACCAGATTAACTGGCTGTTTTACCGTCTCTCCAAATCCAAATTTTTCTCCCATTTGGTCGTTGAAAACCTTTGAGATTTAAATCACACCGTAAAAAAATCTCTTTCTCTTTTTAGTTTGATGAAGGTATTCTGGAGGCCTGTCTGTATGTGCTGGAGAGCAGCGAGGTTCCTCCATCAGGCAGAGGAGATCCAATCAATGTGGTCCGAGTAATTTCCGCCATGGTAAATTTGAGATGTTTTCCTCACCCGGAATTAATGAATCCAGCTTTGACTTGAGAAACCGTTAGAAAACCAGCAATTTTCCTTTTCTGTTCTAGATCAACTCTCCTGACGATCGCGGCGTTCTGGAGGGAAACTGGTCTGGAAATTACACAGGTGGGACTTCTCCCACTGCTTGGAGTGGCAGTGTGGATATTCTCAGGAGTTACCACAAAGAAGGCGGAACGGCCATCAAATACGGGCAGTGTTGGGTGTTCTCCGGGGTCACGACGACAGGTGTGTGTCAAAGAGTTTATTTACAGAGCTAATGATGGACCTTGATAAACACAATTCAGGAATCAGAATAGGTCAAACATCTGATGGATTAAAACAAGACTGGTCAATGTTTCATTCACGGTTAACGTTAAACCAATATGCAACCATTCTTCAGCGTTTCGACCATTATCTTGCATCTATACTTTTGATTCTGTATCTCTGTCGGTCGAAGAATATCATGGTTTTGATTCTTATGAAACACACGCTGAGAAAATGTTAAACTTGAATGCATTGTAAATAGTTTTGGATAAAAGCATTTGCTGAATGCATAATTGTGTTTGAGAGGGTTCAGTGATTTTATAAAACAGGCTATCGTAGGTCTTTGTGAATGTTCTCAAATCCACCAGATGAGAAACCACATGCCTAATTTACAAACCGATCTTGCAGACAAAAACAAAAGTTAGTATCTCAGGAGTCTGGCTGGTTTCATGTGTCTGAAGGGTTTCGTATTTATTTTTAACTGCGGTCAGAATGCTCTGCTGTGATATTCATAGCTGATCTCTGCAAACAGACCTTCAGTTTAAAATACTCTTGTTTGCATTCTGTTCATTCCACACGGAGACGTGAATAGACACACAAAGTGTCCTGTATTCTCTAATCTAGCTTCACCATCAGTTGCTTTATTAGAGATTCCTCTATTGAATTGATGTTTATCTTATATCTACATTTTATTAGCTGTATATTTATGCATTTAAACATCCCTTGTGGAATTAATTGGAGGATATATTAACAGAAATGCAATATCATATACATGACTATGTCTTCAGAGTTGTAAAAAGACCTAACATAATGAAACATTATGTTTTTATTACTTTAGAATGAGCTATTTCTATCTACATATACCAAGGGTCCCCTTACATGGAATTCACCATGTTGTTTCTATCTACAGCAGTCCGAAACAGACAAACTGCTCTGCAGAATGCGTTTCATAAATACATTATCTCAAAGAAGCGAAAACGCGAAGACATCCTAGTCCTCTCTCAACTGCCGTAGTGCTTTGAAAGGGAAGAGTGAAGTTAGCCGTTGGTTGCAATTCGCAACCTCACCACTTGATGCCGCTAAAAACACTGGACCTTTAATATCTAATACAATGCTTTCAATGTATACACTTTATGAGGACGGGATGGAATGTGTGTCCTGTTAGCTTTATAGTTTCCTGGTTTACTATATCTGCATGAAAATGAATCTCCCTCTCTCTCTCTCTCTCTCGCCCCCAGTTCTGAGATGTTTAGGTATTCCTACACGTTCCGTTACAAATTTCCAGTCTGCCCATGATACAGACGTCTCCTTGACAACGGATATATATTTTGATGAGAATATGGATACCATCGATCGCCTCAACACTGACTCTGTGTGGTGTGTATTAGAAGCTTCTTTTTTTTGTATGTTTCCATAAGCAGGATAAAAGATTTCAATCAACTGAAAAAGTGTCTGTAGAACGTTTTGAGCCATTCTTATTTATTTATTTATTTGTCTTTTTTCCTTAAATATTTACTTGTAATAAAAAATAATGCCCTCGTCAAATGTTTAAAAGACTAAAGTCATATTAGTGACAGAAAAGGTGTTTTATCCAATCTTTTCTTCATGCTGATGCTATTCATATAAACAATTAACCTCTCCCTTTTTATCAGACACTTTGATACAAAAAAATGAATCATGAGTGACACGTCTGCAACTAAAATACTTCAGCAATGACTTCAGTAATCTGCAGCATTTGCTTTTGCATGTGGATCGTTGTTCCGAAACACTCTAAAAATGACTTGTATGACCCAAACCACCTTTCCAAAGGTTGCTGCTTTAACATGCACCTCTTCATTACTCTTTGTCATTTTATAGGAATTTCCATGTTTGGAATGACTGCTGGATGGCCCGTCCGGATTTGCCCCCCGGTATGGGCGGTTGGCAGGCTGTGGATTCCACACCTCAGGAAACCAGTCAGGGAACGTATCGCTGCGGCCCGGTGTCGCTCGCCGCTGTGCGCTCGGGACAGGTCTATCTCAAATACGACGCACCCTTCGTCTTCGCTGAGGTGAGTCCGTGCCAACATTAAGCAACTGTATTCAATTCGGTTTCAAAAAGCAAAACAATTCACTCCTTGTTTGGGCTGTCCTGCGGATTTGTGGGGTCCATGTGTTCCATGGTCATAAAATGGGCCCCGACATGAAAGAGATTTGTGGTTTGTTTCCTGTGAAAGAAAGCGGATGTAAATCAGAATCTCTTTCTCAAATGGGCCTTTTGGAAACCTTTAATTCCTATGGGATGGGCCCCTGTTAGGTTTTTTACACCCTTTCTTTCTTTGAAAGCTCCATATAAAATGGCATTTCTGAGCTCTAAGTGCTTCTCTGATGCAGGTGAACAGCGATAAGATCTACTGGCAGAGGAACCTGGACGGCACCTTCAGTCAGATCCACATCGAGAAGAATGCGGTGGGTCATTGCATCAGCACCAAGGCTGTGGGTTCGGATGAGCGATCAGACATCACCCATGATTACAAACACCCTGAGGGTAAGAATGGCATTCACACATTTTAAAGCATTTCAAATGTATTTTCTTAAGCACATTTATGTCTCAACCTGCCTGAAAAATGAGACATATAGACTAGAAACTCAACGGTGGCACAATTTTACAAATGTCAATTTGAATGCCATGTGATTAATAGTGATTTAGTATTCGGTATCATGAGAATCCTCAAAACATTTGCACAGGAACTTACATGTTCAACATCACCTAGTATAATAATGATATTGCGTATTTTATCATATATTTTAATTTTATTTTATATTGGACACAGTCAGTATTGTCGGTGTTGAGTGTAAACCAAAACATGTCCAAAACAGAAAAAAGTATTTACAGTGCATGCTCAGACACTTGCTTGTGTCATTATATTACATAGTGTGTATCATTAATTTTGATATATCGGTAAATTGCAAATAAACAAAAACTGCACAACTTTTCACACAGTTGTCACTGTCAGAAAATCCTATAAATCTTTGTAGCAAAGGGAAGGTGGGATGAAGCGATGATGAGTGACTTTGTCTGGAACATGGTTTGTGAGGAAAGACAAAAACGATCAGATGTATACTTCTGAAGATTTGGACGACTCATTTTAAGGAACGGTTATGTTAAACTGTTGTTTTGAGCTCAGTCTTATGCCAGTAACTTGTCATTTCTGCGTACGAGTAATTATACAGAAAAATTTAAATGTGTGAAAATATTTTTTAGTTAAAGGTAAAAAAAGAATGTTATTTTCGTATGCAGCATGTTAAACTTCATAAAGAAACAGAAAACATTTATGCGAAACACAACATGAAAAAAAAATGATTGGGTCATCAACATTTTGACCAAATCAATCTTAATTGAATCACCAAAGGGTTTGACCAGCGAGTGTTCTGTCTGTCACTAGAATGGAAGTGAATCACATTTTATTTTCGTCAATTTACAGGTTATAAAGTTCATTGTGCGCTCAGATTTTTCCGTCATTTGGGAGAAAGTTTGAAAGACAGTTTGAAGATCCAACTGTGTTATGAGGTTTAGTCACAAGCTCTTTTTATAACAGTTTAATGGTTAAATAAGTGTAAAAGACAGACAGATGTGAGGGGTGACTAACAGTAATGACTTCTTTTAATAATACGTTTCTGGTTCATAGTTGTTGTTTTTTTATAAATGAGAAATTTACATTCACTAGTGGAACATTATTGTTCTTGTTAATATTTACAAGAGCAATTTACAATGGATTGCACAGATTACATTACAATCCAATTACAGAAATACACATTGCGTCAATCTGTGTTAATGGCTAAACATTCCTCTGCCCGAAGCACTCGACTAACCAGAATAGCTCACTAGGCCTAAAATGATCATTGCTTCTTTGTAATAGCTAAAAATTCCACCCTTTTTTTGGCTCGCGCGTTGCACTTTTATAGCCGAGGACATAATGGAGTTCTCAGTTATGATGTTTTTCAAAAAAAATAGACGAGAGAGACAATTACATTCAGTTTAGGGCTATAACATTTGTAAAAATGCCGAAAGATTTAATTTGATAATTTCCACCTATTATATTCCAAAAGGAAAGAGATCTCCTTTGTAATTCCCATGGTATTTGATCTCATCAGGCTCGGAGGAGGAGCGTATCGCCGTGGAGACTGCCTGTCGCTATGGCAGCAAACCGGATATGTACTCCAGTCCCGCTGCTGAAGACGTGCATGTGGAGGTGAGGATGGTGGGAGATGGTCCACGCATGGGAGGAGACGCCCACCTGAATATTGTAGTGCGGAACCTGAGCTCTCAGCCCCGCAAAGCCAACCTCCACAGCCAGGTGGCGGTCATGTACTACACCGGTGTTTTGAAGGAAACTGTGAAGAAGGACAAACTACCTGTGGAGCTCATGCCACATGAAGGTCAGTATGGGCCTTTGACAACTTCTGAACCATAACATACCTATTTGTTTTCCCCAGACACGTCTCGGCCAGGTTTTCAGGTGCATCTTCCAGATGTCGCATTGTCGACTCTGAGGTTCTCACATTTGAGTAAAAAAACATTATAAAATTAACATTTATTTTCTCCTAAGACATATAAACACTGTCGTTTCATTCTCACCTTGAAACATAACGGTTGCTTTTATGAAATAAAACCTGAAATGATAATGCTCGATGACGTATGCGGTGGACAAATGCGACCTATGCAAGACGCACCTAAGAACCTGGCCAGGACGTGTCTTGTAAAAAAGACACGTATGGTCAGCCTATACTTATTCTAAACTTTAATTGTACCATGCTTGGTACACAAATTGTTTATGTATAAAATATGTGCTTTATTTGCCAAAATGTGCAATTCCCAAAGTTCAGCACTGTATCCCACAATGCAATGCGCTCAACCTCACTTAAAAAAAACTTGGGTAACATATAAACTGGAAGTAGTATCAGGCATTTTTATGATAGCCAAAATGTTGATGTCAACAAATAATTATTATTTTTTATATGATAGATACTTGAAATGTATCACGTGGCTGTAATATTTGTTGTTGTATTGCAAACTAGTGTTCAGAAGATGATTTCAAAATCATTTGTTTTAAATGTTGTAAAAAATCTGACCTCCTTTAGAAAAGGTTATTGACTGGATCCTGCCATACGAACAGTATCAGAACCAGCTGGTGGACCAGGCGGCACTCATGCTGACCCTGTCTGGGAGGGTTACTGAGACCCAGCAGGTTTTGGCCAATCAGACCAGCTTTAGACTCCAGACACCTGATATTAAGATTGAGGTGAGACAGGCAGAACATACAGCTACTCATAGACATTTTTTTGTGCCAATATTTGAACATGATGATTATTAAAATATGTCAAACGAGTGAGGTTTTAAACATTTTTGCCTTTCTTTGTAGCCTGTGGGAGAGGCTTATGTTGGCAAAGAAGCATCAGCAAAGATCACATTCACAAACCCTTTGCCAGTTACCCTACGCAATGTGGTGGTGCGAGTGGAGGGGCTTGGACTGAGAGACCTCCATCCCATCAAAGTGGGGTAAGTGGCCTAGAGATTTCACATGCTTACACCATTTTAAAAATCAGAAAAAAATCTGGGGATAAAAATGAAGGCTATCAATAAAATGTATATATGTATAAATATTACTGTTGTATTGCTTAAAAGTCAAATATGATCTTTTTCTGTTATTTTGACCTATCTCTCCAGTTTTCATTTTCTGCAAATAAACTTATAGAATAGAAACAATATTTTTATGTAAAATTTGGGAGAAATATTGCACAGATTAAAACCAAGTGATCATTTTACTTAAACACATCTATAAATACTAAATTTTAAAAGAAAACGTCTCTGAAATAATCTCTTATTTCTTCTGGGGCTGTATATAACATGATTAAACATACATATATAAACAGTTTATATAAAGGAAAATATTTTTCTTTGCTTTAGGGTAGTTGTTGGTATAGTTCACCCAAAAATAGTCATCATTTACTAACCCTAGTGTCATTTCAAACCTTTCAAACCGGTTTCTTGTCCACACAATAGAAGGGAAAGGGGTCCAGTGCTGTTCAGAGTAAACCACGGCAGAGTTTCATTTTTGGGGGAACCATCAATTTAAGTCTTAAAGAAAATGCATCATACTGCCAAAAAAGAAGAATAACAGAGTTCAAAACTGTTCATAAAAGTTTGATGGTTGCCAAAAGGCTAATTGTAAAACAAATGTAAATTCCAATGTCTCCTCCTTTTGAAAACTTTCTTGTAAAGACATAATTCACAAGCTATATGTGATTTACACAATATTAATAAATGCTGTTTTAATTCATCTGAATGATATCAACCATGTTCACATTCCTTGAAAAATTTGATTTTCTAGGTTTAATCACAGAACATAAATATTCCATAAAGAAAGTCTTCATGTATCTATTTGTATTGTGTTTCTCTTTTAGTGACGTTGGCAAACATGCCAATGTGACGGTGACTGAACACTTCCTCCCGACTATACCTGGTGTGAGGAAGCTGGTGGCGTTACTGGACTGCAGACAGCTCAGTCAGGTGCATGGTGTGGTCGACATCATGGTTCATGAAAACTAGTGAATTCAGTTCACTGAGTCTGTGTTTCTTCACAGTATTATTTCTGTTGCAGCAGATACTGCCTTTTTACTGTCATCACTGTTCATTGTGCTTTATACTGAGCTAAAATTTTGTTTCTTTAAATATACAAAACATTTTAAAGAAATAACTTATACACACTTCATTTTTTTAAAACAATTGCCACTGATGTGAATGAAGTACAATGGGCTCCAAAACTTGAGACCATGTGTTTAAATGATTTAGAGATGCAAAAGATAAAAAAGCCAAAAATAATTTTCATTCCGACTCAATACAAAAGATTCTCACAAATTATTATTTTTATGCAATTTTGACAAAATGTTTTAACTGAAATTCTAAAAGAATGCAAAATAGAAACATTTTAACTAATGGTCTTAAGTTTTATAGACCCTGATGAATTTATCTTGAAGCATATAGATTTTTATATTGGTTTATGTTAAACATATGCTTGCATAGCCTTATATATTAACTGCTTGTTAGTTTTAATTTGTACGTCTGTGTTCAGTTTATTGTCCTTAATACGTGTAGTAATTGGCAATCGTTACACCACAGAAGAAATGGTATTCACATATGAAAATTATTTTTTTATATGTGTGCACTGACTGTAAATCTTACATTCATAGAAATGCTAATCGAAAGTATATTTCTGGTGCCAAACACACATGCCGATGCATTTCAAGTAATTCTATTACCTTATATTGCATGTTGTTCATGAAAATGTATGATTTAGGCATTTTGGCAGATTAGTTTTAAGTTTGTACGACTGGATCACATTGACGCTGTAAGAAGTGGACATACACAGATGCCTTAACTTACAAAGACTTTGAAACACCATCATCCGCACTAAACTATGAAGAACTCTTCATGGAATATTAATATTTTATGAAGGATATATAAATATTTTATATTCTGTATGTTTACATTATTTAACCATGTAATACATTTTATGAATCATTTTGAAGATTTTGTCTCTGTTGTTTTTTTCCAACATATTTTTCTCACCGACTTTCCTTATGTTGTTATTCAAACAAATGTCAATAATCCTGAGGTGACCTGTCTAAAAGATGCATTAAAAAATCAATTCACACAAACACTTGTGAAAGTCAAGAAATTAAATTTGAACGAAATGGTTCACTCATAAACAGGGCACAAGGTGCTTATGATAGATAACATAAATAACTATTTATAAAATGGTGCACTTTTGGTTTCACGTTTTGGAAAATAAACCAGGAGTGAACGGTAGTTAAATTAGGACATGTATTTTTATAAATGTGCCTTAAAAAATATTACTGGTGTGAATCTTGGGTCTTGTATTGATATATTTTTCATTGAGATGTCCATGCAAGTGGTTTTCAGTTAAAATGAGACGATGCTTAACCCTTCTGTGTTAAACCAAACCTTGTCAAAAGAAATGATAAAAGTTTGTTTTGATTAAAAGCCTGCAACCGTGGGCTTTAAACCCCTACATGCTCTTCTGTCCTTAAACAAATGTTGATTTAGTGGCTTTGAACAATTTTAGGCACGTTGTCCCAAAAATGTCAGGGATTGGTACAAAAATCTGTGATATTGGAAAGATCATTAGGGCCTGGTTTCACATACAAGGTTTAGCTTAATCCATGTCTTAATTGAATTAAGATATTTATGTCGATTTTATAAAAATGCCTTAGAAGGATACATGTGCATTTTGAGACGAAACAATGGCACTGATACATTATAAGATATTTCTTGGCAAGTTATACTGAGTTAAGACAGGTCACACATTCATTTTAGTCCGGGACTATAGCCTTAAACGTTGTTTATGAAACCTAGCCTATGTTTTCCATCTATTTTTAAGTTTTGGGTTGAGCGGGGATAATTGTTACACTGTACATATAGTTATAGAGAGTCGACCGATTTGTGCTTTGTGTTTCACAGTCATCAGTGAATCTGTGATGGGTTTTCATGGAAACAGTGTTTCGCATTTACATTTATGTATTTGGCAGACGCTTAGATTGCATTATACTATACATTTTTATCTGAGAATGTGCAATCCGGACCAATGACCAAGCCGTTGCTTAGCCATGCTCTAACCACTGAGCTACAAGAAAGCAAATGTCGTAATATTCAACCTTTAAACCCTTTATACCACTGCCTTGTTGCAAAAAAGACAGCACAATATTAAAACATGTCAGCCATACCTAGCAACTGTTCTCTTGGTTTATAATTTTGCAGCATTTTCTATCGATCCTTATGTATTGATTTATAATAGATGGTAACATGAGGGATGACTGAAAGATAGATGTATGCATGTATTATAGAAAGATTCGCAAACAATATCTAGCTTTAGTTCATGGAATAATATGGAATTATTTGTGTTCAAAGTGAATTTTCTAGCAAGTTAACATTTGACGATGATGATTGACCAAAAAGCATTCGATTTTGCACCGTTCTTCTCTGCATTTCATTTAGTAGATATCTCTCTATCCAAAGAAACTTGCAAAAAGTGTCTAACAATTTGTTCAAGTTATTTCTTTTGTTCTGTTGAACACAAAATGAGATATTTTTAAGATTTTATGAAAGCAAACTAGGTTCTAGGGCACCTTTGACTACCAATGTTGAATTTTTCCTAATATGGTGGTCAATGATATCCCAGAAATGTCAGTTGCTAAGATCTTTCCAAATATCTTTCTCAAGCCCTATTAGCACAGGATAAGTATTATCTGGGGACCTTGTGTGATTTATTAATGACCCCCATGTGGCACATTCGCATGGGATAAGTGAAGCCTGTGATTTTAGTCACATTTACAGACTTATTTCCCGGATGTGACGGCAAGGCTTTGCGTATAGATTGTATTGCCTATAGTTGTATGGTGTTTAATGATATATGACCATACCTGTCAGCATTTGACATTATCACAGGACCTCTGTGTCTGTCAAAATATGGTAGGTCATTTGTGGGGGAAGTTTTACTTTACAAATTACAGAGATGTCCGATTCGCAAGGCAATAAAATCACAGACAATCTCTGCAATTATAACAAATGACTAGAGGTCCCCATGTAATACTAATCCCGTGCGAATAGGGTTTTTGTTCTTAGCAGAGACATTTTTTTTACAGGTTTGGAACAACTTGAGAGAGTAATTCATGACAGAATATACCTTTAAATCTGTAGATTTATCAAAATCTTGGAGCTGGCGCCTCTTAGTGGACATTTATAATTCTCAAACCAGCAGAAACACAAAGGGCACTGAGAAATATTAACTGAAAAATAAAGCGGACAAAACAGAGTTCAAAGTACAACAATATATTACAATGACAATTATTTATAATGTAAAGGAAATAATTACTGTATATTAAACCACTATAATTTAAGTCAATATGACTGTCCAATGACTGACATTTTTAAAACACTCTTTTAACATCTTTAATCAAGACCCTGTCAGTACTTGAAAATTATATTTGATATAGGATAAATATATAGGATACTGAAAAATATAGGCTAGAGATACAGAAATAAATTCAGCAGTACAATCCTTTGTCACCGACACTAAAATGAGCCTCTGAACCGCTTTGTCTTCAAGATTCTAAAGGTTTGAGTCAAACTGGCACTCGAGTGATCTGGTCCCAGATCAGTAAACTTTTGCAGTTCTCTTCAGGCTGTTTAACAGACCTTGTTCAGAAATCCCGTGACACTGAGTGTGTTCTGTTACTTCGTCTTCAATCTCAGTCTACAGTATTACAGATATTCTGAACCACTCGGTTAAACTCTTCCGGCTGGTCGGCGTACACATGATGAGATGCGTCTTCAATCAGCTGCAGTGAGAAAACAAATACGAGTTTATATTTTGTTTCTTACCTGTTGCCAAAAACTGGATACACTTGTTTTTAATTAACAATTTTCCACATTTAAAACAGAAGTAAAAGTTAGAGTGTTATATTCCTAACTACTATTTATATACAATGCAACGTTTAAATGTGCATTTAGTGTCTCAAATCAAGAAGGTTGACAACTGAAATAGTGAACTTAAAGTCCCAGTGAAATTCAAAATAACAATGCCCATTTTTTCATGTAAGACTGCAGCGTTTATTGTAAATAGTTAATCAATAATCTGCCATTCTCTTTTATAAAATCATGTTCCCTCATCATATTTAGTTAAAATCTTAACATGCACTTCCGTCCTTTGTAACAATGAAAATGGTAAAGAGCGCTATATAAATAAAAGTCGAGTTGACTCCTGTAAGGACTATCCATGACCTATGTTAGAAGGCTTCGGTGTAGCATCAGTTAACTCCTCCCCTTCAACTGTCAGTCTGCTGCCAGTTCCATCTCAAAATGCAAGGGCTGATTTTATATATCCAATCGAATCGCAAAGAAAGACAAAAGCCCCGGCCACTGTTTTTCTCATTTCATGCGTCAACATTAAAAAGTACTAAAGATCGCAACTTCCGGTTCACTGGGACTTTAACACAACACGTTAATTTACTCACTATGACACTGGTGGGGCTTTTGCCTCTTATCTGAGCCACCTCGTTTCCAGTGGAGCTGTCCACCCAGGAAAGTGCGCCATAAAGCATGGTGACGGGCATCGATGCTGGCAGCAAGTTCACGCGTTGGACCATCGGCCTCTTCGCCCAGCCAAAAGACTCACACATGGCTTTGAAACCTACCTCTCCACTGTGAGTAAAAGAGAGAGAAATACAACTTTCTAAACTTGTAGGACATTTCTCTGAGAAACTGAAATTTTCATTATGGCGGCTCTCACCTGGGGCTCTGAGCGTTACAGTGGTAAATGTATTGTGTCATTGTGTCGTCATCAAATAGATCCTCAAACTTCCTCTTGAAGTCAGGACGGAATCTGTTCACGAGCCCTGGACCTGCGAACAAACACGTGCGGTGTCAGGCCTGTCTCATCATTCGGTAACACGGATGTCTTAGTGGAAATTAAGCTCTTTTGTATTTTAACAATAATCAATTTCTTTGTTTCAAAGTCCAGGTCAACTGTGAAATTCTGAGTTTGTGGTGCTCGTGCGTAGCGATCAAATAGGTTTTTGAACAGAACTGTCGAGTATTCTTCTCTCACCCCAAGGTCCAGCTGCCCTGATGACGGCCAGCGGGTTGAAGAGGCTGACCACTGAAAACACAGCTTTGACCCAGCGAGGTGGTGATACCCTTTTAACCTCTGACCCTTGACCTCCTGAGCCCGGTTCCTGCTGCTGGGGTCGTTCAGGGAAACCCCACGCATCCACCAAGATGAGGTGACTGACTCTAGTGGACAGAAACAAAACATTCACATTGTCATACTGGTTAAATGGTCCTTCAAAAAGTGAACCTGCTAAGCTTGTCGAAATACCTCTCAGGATACTGAATTGTATATGACGTCGCCAGGTAACCACCCAAGCTGTGACCCAACAGGATCATGCGTTCCAGACCCAATGATTGTCTCCACTGCTCTATGGAACTGATGAACTGCTCTTCAGCCAATGATGGGTCAGAGGGAAACGACGGGCGGGAGCTACGACCGAAGCCCAACAGGTCGAAGGCGTAGACGGGTCGAGATTGACTCAATGCGTCAAGATTACGAATCCACAGACCGACGCCACCTCCAAACCCATGAACCATAACAAGGGGCGTCTTAGCGGCTTGGTCTGTAGGATTGCGTGATGTCTTGTTGGTCATTTTAAGGGTCCATGTTCTGTTTTGACTGGGCAGTGTCACATATCTGGACCACACGTCATTTTTGATACCTTTAACAGATCGAGACAAAATACAAAATGTGAAAAGAAAGAGACTTACAGAGTAAGGAAATAGTCCAGTTTTGAAATAGCTTATCAATAAACAGCATCTGTGCAATGATGATAAACACCACAGAAAATAACTTGTCACTCACACTAAACTAGAAGAAAAGTACATTTGAGTAAAACACTTCGGACAGCAAACAGCATTTTGGACAGTAATTAATAGAAATGTGCTGATGAAATTACAGCATGTGCTTATATGACTTTGTATAGGAAAAAAAGACTATTCAAAGAAATATCTAAATATTAAGGCAATAATGAAGTTCATACAGGCAAGAATTTTAGCCTCAGCACTTTTCAACAACGACATCGATGTCGGCCTCCAAGATGGCCACCAGGACCAATACCCAGAGGTGGGCCTTCAAAAAAAAGACAAAGAGAAGTAAAACCATAAGTGATGTATGAGACATTGTCCGTGTCATCAGGTTGTAGACAGCATCTGTCATCTGCCTTCATATAGGCAACAATACAAGCCTGTCACCTGCTAACTACATAAACAACTGAGCATTCAAGATGCTTTGAGGGATATAAAACATTTACTATAATCAAACTTTACACATACTCAAAAGACATGAAAAAGCTGTTTCAAATAAAGAGCTCAGGTCAGGAACATCACTTTATTTAATAGGAGAACAAATGTGTTTGTGTATAATCAACTATTTTATAGTGAATTTACACTATTTTATTTCCATTTACGTGAAGAACAGTACGTCTAAGGTTACTCATATTAAATGCAATAAGGTGACAGCTCAGCATGACTGCGCATGTTATGAAATCAGTTGTTAAAGAGCACACATGTTTTAACATGAAAACACGTGGATGAGTTGTCATCTCCCATCATTTCATACATAAATACAGTGTGTTGTAGACATTACAAACGTGTTACACAAAGACCATCAGAAAGTTCGCGTTACATCATCAACACATGAAACTCAACGTGTTAAACTTGATTATGAGAGAACAGTAAAACACTCAATTACTTACTCCGTGTCAGTCTCGTCTTGCATTACGGAGCTTACAAAATAAGAGAGTAGACAACATAACACGCGCCAGAAAAGCACTCTGACATTCTTAAGATGAAATATGTGCGTTCACTACCGGATCTCACACACTACAGTCACTTTCAAGGCCATTGTTTCGTGTTTGGTAACACTGACGTCGGCGAAATAAGTGGGCGGAACAATATCGTACGTCAGCGGCGACGCCATCTTGGAGAGGGCATATTGGGAAGCTGAGTTTATTCTGCATAAAACGCACAACAATGATAATATTTCTCAACCGATTGAATTTTTTTATGATAATAAAGAGTTGTTGTCATGTGGAATTTTGAAGCTTTGATTTGGCTGGGATAATTATATTATATTAAGCAAGTGAGCGAAATCAATGCCTGTAGATAGTAAATAAAACCATTGCAGTCAGTTGCTATATTTAAGCATATATTGAATATTTTATCCAAAAACCGAAGCTCCCCGTTGCAAGTGATCACAGAGAAGTATTGCCCGGTCCAATTAGGTAGATACTGTGCAATCTTCCGCTCTCGCGAGTGGCGGAACTGATTTTCGGGTCGTGTTTCAGTGGGACCGATTTGAGGACGCACAACTGTCGCTCGCTGCTTACACGTCATTCATTTCCTCACTTATTGAGTTTGTACTCTGTGTGCACATTAAGAGCAGAAATCATGTCTAACTCTGTATTTTCTGTCATATCGCGGTTTGTGGAGGAGTACAGAAGCAGCACGCTGAACAAACTGAAGGTGGTCGACGCGTATCTGCTGTACATTCTGCTCACTGGAGTCTTTCAGTTCGTCTACTGTGTGCTGGTGGGAACATTTCCCTTCAACAGCTTCTTGTCTGGATTCATCTCATGTGTGGGATGCTTCATCCTGGCCGGTATTTACGACTATTTAACTTTATTTGACTAGAATCAGCAGTTCATTAGTTAAATGAGCCACTTTCAGTTTGCCACTAAAGTTACTTGTAACAATGATTGCTTGCTCCAAGCCAACATAGACGTGTTTTAGAAGAAATTGATATATTTATATACAAAATATATGTATTAAAGTACTTAACTAACATGCACCCATGCATTAAGCTGTTCTCCGAATATAATGAATAATATATTTCTTATCTTTTTATCAATCTCAAAAAGCATGATTTAAAAAGAACCTTCAAAATCTTTAGTGCCAAAAGTACAAACCTGTCGTTTCAAACCTATATGACTCTCGTTATTCGGCGGAACACAAAAATATTGAAGAATTTTGGTAACCAAACAACAGCGTTATCCCTCGACTTGCATAGGTTTTATATCTGTGCAATATATGTGAATGGGAACTACTATTTGGTTACCAATATTCTTAAAAATTATATTTTGTGTGTTCCTGCAGAAGAAAGTCATACAGGTTTGAAATGACAAGAGGGTGAGGAAAATAATGACAGATTTTTCATTGTACCACTTTTGTTTTGCTTTTTCCACAATTATCTTCTTTAACAACGATATTCATTATATTCTGTAATTTTATATCAGAATTTCAAAATCCAAATATTGTTTGTTACCTAGAAGACATTTGTTTCCTAGGGGCACTACATTTGTTTATTCTTGTGGCATCACAAACACAATCTCTCATATAATGGTGCACCTGTTAAATGTTTATAATTCCAGGTTTATTGACTCATGAATAAATGTATACGGTTGCTTTTAAGTTAAATGAACATGCTAATTAGTTGTTGTTGTGATCATGTTCTTCTGTCTGCAGTTTGTCTTCGCATCCAGATCAACCCTCAGAATAAAGGAGATTTCCTGACTGTGTCTCCTGAGAGAGCCTTCGCTGACTTTCTCTTTGCTCACACGGTTCTTCATCTCGTGATTGTCAATTTTGTTGGCTGAATGAGAAATGTCTGTCCCGTTCCGTTAATTGCAGGTGAGTGCTGGTTTTACTCCAGTTATACTATATAACTATTGTATGTAATATTTCAGAATCAGTTATGTGTTTCTGTGGTATGTGCTATATTGCTTAGCTCAGTTTGTAAAATCTGTGTGTAATTTAAGCATCTTAAGGGTCTTTGTAAAGATTCTTAAAAGTACATTTTCAGCAAGTTGAGCAATTAAATATAATAAATACGGTTTACCATGGTAGGACAGAAAGGCAAAAGCTATATACAATGATGGACTTATGTTCAAATTCTGTTGAGAAATGTGTATTAGACGTGTGAAGCTCTAATTTAACCCAAGATTATTATGTTAAGGAAAGTGAAGGACATAGCAGTTTAAACAGTTTATCAAAAAAGTTAGAAGATAAAACAAATATAAAGAAAATAAGTTAGAAGTCAGTTAAATGCAGCAATGAATGATACCATCTTCAAAACCATACATTTTCATGCTGCATTCTCTCCTCACATGTAGTGTGCTCTATAATCGGCAGATGGCACCCTGCAAAGTGAGCTTCTAGGGGTCAGATCTGTTCTGACATGCCCTAAATGTTTTAAAAATCGCACTTTGAACCGTATTAGCCAATTCTTTTAAAGCTCTCTGGCAGACTGATAGTAAACATGTTTGGTGTCTGTTTGAGATTTTCTGAGGTGAACTGTTTATAAATTAATCAGATTTTTTTAGACAAATTATTTCCCCTTTTTAACATTGTGTTCACTTTTTGTCTAAGATGAGCTGTATAGGAGTTTGTGTTAATATACTTCTTGAATCTGATATGTTTTTTTTTCAGATATGAAGACCAAATTTAGAGGCCTGTAGCTCATGAGCAGAACAACAACATCAACATCACTGTCTCAATATGTTAATATATGTTTTGACAGAATTGTCACTTGTAATGAATTCTTGTCAACATTTTCTTTACAAATGTTTTCTACTTTTCTAAAACTGTTTCTAAAAGTTGCTGGAACAGAATAAATGCCTGAAAAAAAAGTTTTATTTTATTTCTCTACTGTCGGGAATAGTAATAACACCACCACGGTAAAGACTTATGAGCACTTGAACTGGAATAAAATCATCTAACAAATGCATTAAAGATTCAGTACTCCTGCAATGCTTCTGCTTACTCTCTGACCATTAAATTTACTGGAAACAACCACTTTTATTTATTTTTATTGGTAAACCATAATATTTATCCATTAAAATTTCTTTGCATGCAACACATCTGAGGTCTGGAGCACAAATGGTTAAATCTTCCACATCTGGACAAAATTTATTCAGAGTTGCGTAGGAGTGGAGGCAGAAATAATCCTGACAGCTGCCATTAGGAAAGAGCGACTCGCCGAGCTGATCACACCAAAAGTTTCTACAAAATGTTTCTAAAACTTTTTACCGTTCTTGTTGTTGGTCATTTGCCAGGTCAGTTTTTTATCCTTTTTATGTTTTGATTGTAACAAGCTGCCTTGGTTGTGTTGTGAAAGGGAACTTACATTTGGTCAGTGTTTCACATTCATTTATCTAGAAATGAACTCTATCGATAAAACATAATTCTGTATGATGCTATGTTCTCAAAGTATCAGATGAAAAATATTTTTCGTATACGTGCAGTTAATTTGCACTGCGTTTTATTAAAAAAAAAAAACGTTGACCCACATTCCTCGCAGTGATTTGGATCAGGGTCATTGCACTCAAATTTTCGAAACACTTGATGTTTTTACAAACATTTATCGTGCAAACATTCCTTTACAGCGAGTATTGATGGTAAAACTAGCCTTTTTCAGCGTAGTTGTTGATGTTATGAAGGTCACCACTGCATGTTTAGAATTTAGCTGTTTTGATGAAAAATTTAAAAGGTAAAGAAACTGGACATTGAAACAGGCCTTTGATTGTTTTTATATTATTTAAATATTTTACGCTATTTTGCTAATGAGCAGGATGTATAGGCCTGACTCCCAGAATCGCTTTCTTTCTCCATGATGTTTAGGTTTCTACTGTACGATGACCACTATAGGAGATCTGACTGTACTTGAGGGTCAGTCTGTCACCGTTCCCTGCCATTTCAACCCACAGTACACCAGTCATGTGAAGTACTGGTGCCAAGGCCGGTTGAGAGAGTTCTGTACCAGCCTGGCTCGCACCGATGACCTTGAATCTGCCCCGAATGGGATGGGACAGGTGACGATCGCTGATGACCCTACTCAACATGTGTTCACTGTGACCATGCGGAATCTGATGGAGGGGGATTCAGGGTGGTACTGGTGTGGTGTGGAGCTCGGAGGAATGTGGATTTCTGACAGCGCGGCCTCTCTTTATATCAGTGTCGTTCAGGGTCAGCAAAACAGTTACATTTATCACAAAATATACACATATTTGAGCTAAATAAGGAAATATTTCTTGTCCATCAAGAGCTCTACCCAATATAATCACAAAACTGATGTCATCATGGCTCTACTGTATTTCATTCAACAATACAGATATTTTGGCAAATACTAATTTATCTATTTTTTTATTGTCTTAATAAAATTGTTCAATTCAATAAGGTTATTCTCTGGATGAAATTATTAAAGCAAAGTTACAGTCAAGAAACTGTTTGACGATATTAACAAAGTGATGCAAAAAAATGAAATAAAAGTTGACGTTTACCTTAGGACACTTAGTTAATTGATTTATTTCTACAATAATGAGGTGAATAATCGCCAATATTGTGTTCTATTTAATGAAAAAGCCTAATAAATATATTAAAATATAATTAAAAAGCTTTTTCTCTTTATAATGTTATAATAAATATTGTAAGCTTATTGACACTGTAAAAATGTATTTATACATTAGCTCATTCATTTTGCAGACATGTCTGGTAATGCTAATGCAAAATTGAAAATACAGCTATAAAAATGTATTTTGTTAAATATGACTTCTATTTCAATAGTATATTATAAATAAGTATATAAATGACAGTACTGTATATTGTGCCATATTTTATGGATTTTAGCTGTACTTCATCACACAGCGGCAAAATATCTGTATGCATTACAGTGGAGATCCTTTTGTGCAATACATTTTTTGCACAGGTTGCAAATATTTTTGATATTCTTTATGTATACTGTCCATTTTTTACACTCCAATACAGAACTTAAAATGTAGAGATGATTTTTCAGTTTGTCAACATCAAAATGCTCTGCATCTATAATTGTTATTCACGACTCAGTAAAGTACCAAATATCTATCGATATCTATCTATCTAAGTACCACTATCTGTTGATGCTTCTCATTGTTGTATTGGTGCAGGTATGTCAGTGTTGAGCAGTGCGGTGAGTGCAGATGAAGGAGACAGCATCACTGTTCATTGCAACTACAGTCAAAACCTCAGGTAATCTACAGAACATCATTACACCCAATCGTCGTTTTCTGAAAACCTGTAAAGAACATGTCCGTGAAAAATGTTACCCCAAAATAAGACTTGAAACATCTGAAGACAAAACAGTTATAAGAATCAGGGAGAGAAAGATGGTTTCGTGATTATCTTCATGTATTGTTTTTTTACATAGATTCTTTTATGAAACCCACCCACCACTTTCTCGTACTGTTCTGCAGGTCCAGTGTCAAAACATGGTGTCGCAGTGGTGACTTGAGCTCCTGTGTGGTGACAGACTCAAACGGGATGTTCAGCAGTAAACAGGTGCTCATCAGTGATGACAGAAAGAGCGTGTTCACCGTGACGTTACAGCAGCTGGAGATGAGAGATTCAGGGTGGTACTGGTGTGCGGCGGGTAAAAATCAGGTGTCTGTTCATGTGTCAGTCACTCCACGCACTGCAACAGGTACTTCACACATCTCATTTATACCATGCAGGATAAAATGATCCTGTGCAAATTCAAGTGTGATTGTAACAAAAAGATAATGCTTTATATTTCAATGTATAATATCAACGCTCAGTTTAACAGTTAATGGTGTTTTTCATTGTGTTTGTGGTCACAGCATCCTCTGTCGAGATTGGGTCAACAGCACTTCCACCCATGATGAAGTCAGATGATTCGCACAGGTAAAGTTTGGTTTTCTGTGGTTTATTTTCTCATGCCACAATTTCTTGCTTCTCTATCTTCAATTTTTCTTTGAATTATTTTTATATTGTTTTTTAAACATGTCTCTAGATCTAAAATGTATTTTGGGTAAAGCAGCTTAGCTGCAATGAAAATTGTAAACGCACTATAGAAATACATTTACATAGAAATATAATAAGGACGATTTTTTATAAGAGAAAACTAAAGTTTCAGCAGTGAAAGACAAAAATGTGTTGTTTTGTGTTTTTTTTATGTAGGTATACGTTGTTTTACTATGATACATTTTTGGTAACACTTCACATTGATGTACCCTTTGTAAAGCATTTATAAATGTGTTCATTCATGAATAAAAAGTTGTTTAAAAATATATTATAAAGAAGTTATAACTGCACGAATAAAAAGGGGGATTCTAATGAAATACCTGCCAAATAGTGAGCCATTGTTAACAAACATCTTATAAATGCTTAATAAATGTACATTTACATTTATGCATTTGGCCGAAAATGTATTTATTCATTAATTATTTGACTCGCAAACAGATTCATTATTATCTTGATGTTGTTTGCAAAATAGGCTGTCAGACTTGAGAATGTGGGGAGTTATGTTTTTTTCTTATAATTGTATATTTCATATCTTATGTCGTTTCTTCTTGCTTACCAAGATAAATTCAACAAACTTTTGATTACTTTTTAACACTAAATGCACAAAGGGTGGCTAATTTGTTTGTTTACAATGTGTTATAAATGATGCAATTACTTCCAATACTTAATCAAAACCAGAAAATGTTAAATTATTATTTATTGTACAAACAGCATGCTCACAAGGCTACATCTCTGATGTGTGTCATATATTTTCATGGTATTGACAGCTGCTCAATCTGATTTTGCCAGGTGGTTGATGTCCTCAGGACAACTTATTTTTTTAACCTAAGGATAACTAAATAAAACCTAAACCCACACCAAACCCTAACCATAACTTCTCCCTAAAATCAGAGGGAAACGATGGTCTATGGTCTAGAAGCACCTAATCCTGGTTGTAAGATTCAACTTAAAATAAACTGTAAACTTAATTCTGAAATCTGATTGGTTGATTTAAATGTTGTCCCAGGGTCTTCATGATGTTGTACTAAGGATATCAACCACTTGACAAAAGGAGGAGAGGCATTAACAGCCCATGAAAGTGCACTTTAAAGAAAAGTTGATGCCTGTGAAGTATTCATTTACAATTTCAAAACCTAACACCTAACTTATAAATGTTAAGAGTTATAAATGTTAGCAAACCATGAAAGTGTGCATTAATATAGATTCGTGTGAACCATTTATAAATGAGTTATGAACATTAGTAACCTCTGCAAACTTGCTCTCTAGAGTCTTTATGGACCGGTTTTGTTTCAATATGTGCTGAAATATTTTTCTGACATGTGTTTCAGTCATCGTCTTTTGGAGTCCCCGTGGATTGTGTGTGGGATTGTCTTGAGTTGTGTTGTGATAATTGCGTTTCTGGCAATTTGGAGATTTCGTCAACAGTGTAGTACGTTTGTCAACATTTTTTTTTTTTTTTCAAATGATAATCCTTATTAATGGATATGAATTATATTTATTGAACACCAATAACACCATTTTTTTATTTCATTGTATCAGAGAAGAAACACAAACATCAAGAGACTGAATCAAGTGAAATGAATGATAAACTCGCAGTAAGTGCAGTCAATATTGTTCTCATTATGATGCTGATGTCATCAGGACCTTGTGGGCTAAAGGTTAACGTCAACCAATAACTAAATAAAGAGCTGTTTAGCATTGCCTGAAGTCTGTATAAATATAATTGAATATTCTTTTTAACTCTGAAATACACCACTATGTGGTAAAATTAATAGCAACATAGTTGATTTCATATTTTAGATCTTTCTTATGATGAAATAAATGCACATGGGTCCTGGATGCTGGATTTGATCAATGTTTGTTCACAGATGTGTCCATGGAGAGAAGGCGACTACAAGAACACCTCGGTCATTTTCCTGAACACTCCAGCTCATCAGGTTCACGTGGTTTGATAGAGATCACGTGAAAAGTCTATTATTACAAGAAGCACAAAAAACACTTGACCACTTAGTGTTACCAGGAAGTATTTCCTGGGTATGACCCAAGTGTGATGACTTTGTTTGACTTTATATAACCAAAAACACAATATATCCGCATTCATTTGCAATTCTTTGTGATTCTAAAGAAAGAAACAACATTAAATTGAATAACATAAATTATTTTAAAAAATATGTTTAGATATATTAAGTGTCAGTAAGAGATGCTTAGTTGTGTGCGGTGTAGAGATCATTTTCCATTTTAAAGCATCTGTCATGTTATGCATTTCTTGTCTGTCAGAAGCTAACCCTGAGGTTGTTAAAGACAGTTCGGATTGTGTGAATAATGTGTGAATCCTTATAAACACTAACACACAAAGTGTAATGGCTTAGCTTTTGTACAAAAATAAATAACAGCTTAGTTTGCATTCACTTTCTTATATCACATGAAACAGTCAAATAAAGTATAGGAATCAAAAGATAGAGTACGGGTTGTCATTACTTGTATTTCTGTGCTTACCGGCTTTGACCACAAACTGCTCACTACTGCAGTGACTCACTTATATTTTGTCCTTTTGTAAAGGAAACATGCAGCTTCTTCTACAAAGCGTATGATATTGCCAGAAAAGCACAACAATTCTCATTAAGGATCTAATGATCTTGTCTTAAAACTCCATAAAAGTAAATCTTTATCATTTGAAGTAGGTTATCTTTGTGATAGGAGGAACTCCAGATGAAAGAGGCAGGAAGTGAGAGATGCTGTAAAAACCAAACACATCCAATTATACTACTGCCGCCTTCAGTTCTCTGTTTCACTAATGTTATTAACTACGAAATAGTTTGTTTCTGTTGTGACAAATTGTTTGTAGACATGATGAAGTTATGGAAAAATTCATCTTTGGACCAATTAATTGACAAATTGTCGTTTTGAAGTTTTGGATTTTTCTTTGGCTCATTACAGGTATGTGTCATAGATAAGTTTACTCATGTGCGATATGATATTCTTTACTACATTTGTAACTATTTTAAACAGCTTTATGGTATTTATTGTTTTTTTCTTCATATGTTTCAGGTGATGACTGTTCAAAAGGGGATGCAGAGAGAGAATTTACCGTCGGGACAGGAGGATCTGTTACAGTTTCATGTCATTATGACAGACAATATATTCAACATAAGAAATACTGGTGCTATCATGCAAACGGGATATACAATTATTGCTCTATTCTGGCAAAAGTGTCAGTAGTTGATTGTCCTGATTGTTGATTGTCCTGATCAGAGTTTATTTACCGTCACTATGAGAAACCTGCAGGATCAAGACACTGGAATATACTGGTGTGTTGTGGAAATTGAAGGAATTCTATATGAGGATGTGACCGAGCGCCTTTATTTCACAATTCAATCAGGCATGGGATTTACTACATACTTCAATGACACATAATAATATAATAAATGTCAATAAAAAATTACTGTGTGTATGTGTTCAGATCCTAATGTGTCTGTGGTGTCCAGCACTGTATCTGGAGATGAAGGTGGTTATGTCAGTGTTCAGTTAAATATTGATAGTGGAAATAACATGATAATAGTGAACATTATTGTTTTCACTTCTGTTTTACAGCATTGACCACATACAGCTCTACAGCTGACTCCATGTAAGTAATCCTTCCGTTTAACTGTGTGTGTGTTTGCATTTGCCTGCGTGTCGTCTTTTACTCAGATGTGGTTCATTGCTTCTTCATTTCTTTCTTGACAGTCATGAAACGTTAATTCCCGATCACAGCGGTCAAACATCAAGCTGTAAAGAGCAGCAAAATACTCTGTAATTTATCTCATTTCTGTTCCATGCATTTACGATTCACTTTCTGTCATATTTCTATCTTTTTATTTGGAATGGTAAGCGTTATTATGAGGGTCGACTTTGTGGGGGTCTTTAATCATATTTTAGTGTATAAGTCACATATTGGTTTAAGATCAGAACTGAGTAATTAAATGTGAGTGTCTATTGAAATAAGGAGATAATATTGGTGAGATTGTAGTGCTCACTACAACTTTGAAATGATGTAAGAATAGAAACTACAACATCATGACCAAAATTATTTGAGAAAACAAATAAGCTTTAGGAAAATGTTTGTGTTATATAAAAAGTTTGTATAACAGAATTCTATAAACTACGGAAATCACTCTGTAATAAGCACATTGTCATTTATTTCCAAAGTCAGCACAGTCGTCTGATAATGCGCCATCTGCTCACTGTGCTGCTTCTGATGCTGCTGATAGCCGTGGCGACCGCAATACTGCGAAAGAAGCGCAGTTAGTATTGTCGATGTTGACTTCTTGAAATGGATTATTACATATTATATACACATTTTTATAGAGATCATTTGTAATGATGTTTGTACAGTATTGTCTACCTGTAGCAAAACAACTGATCACTTCTTCTTTTCCTAACAGAAAGAAATAGCACCCACATCACACATGAGGAAAGAGACAAAACCAGTAATACAGTAAGTATTTACTTCTTTGTTCATTTATCTTTGATATAGCCTATTTAACAGCAAACCTCCTTATGGACACAATAGCATCTAAAGTGGAAACTACATTGACTGGAAAAGTTCAAGCAAGCACAGAGTTTAAAGTTTGGCAGTAACATGACCGAGAAATTAAACAGATGTGTGTTTATTCACAGGACGACTCTGTTAAAGAATGTGATGTGATATACAGTTCTGTGATTAAACATCCCAAGATGAAAGCTGTAAGTAAAGTCATAACATCGAACACAAACAGAGACAGACTCAAAATGGATGTCTGATGTCAGTATTTATTCCAGTAACATTTGTGTTAATAGTCAGTGTGCTTTATATGATGTCTCATATCTCCAGTGCAGTCCAGTATGTGAAGAGAAAAATGTGATCTACAGCTCTGTGTGTAAACAGGTGAGATGTTAATGTTTTGTTAATGTTGTACATACTCACTGTAAATATTGGAAACATCATCTTATCTAATTTTATCACACAGGTGTCTGATATCTGGATTGAATAAGGCCTAACTGAGAAAAACCTAGACACAGCATGCAGAATACTGGAACACTTATTTGCTGCACTGACTGTTTCTAAATGTGTTACTATTTATTTTTGTCATGATTTCACCTCACCTTGTCAGGTAATTCTTGGTCTAGAGGTGGAATCATACAGGATCCTTTGTTTCATGTGGGAGAGAGACGATTTTTGGCACCTATGGGTTGCCATACTCTCACTCTCAGGTCTGCGCCATCGTTCCTGCCCTCCTGTTTCCTAGTTTGTGTTAAGTAGTTTATCCCCTGCACCTGTTCCCTCTTGATTTGTTTCCCTTTAAAACACCCTCGTGTTCATTGTCCTGTGCTCGTTCATTGTATATCATACCTTGTTCTTTGTATGAGATGTTCCTTGTTGCTCTCTTGCTGTTCCTGTACGTTGTACCTCGTTCCTTGTGCTTTGTCAAGTAAGTCTAGTTTTGTCAGTGTAAGTGTTTAGATTCAAGTGTTCGTTTTCTTCGTTTAGTTAGTCCGTGTTCTTGTTTTTGTTTATTTCAGTCTTGTTTTCCCCATCGTAGGTTTTGTTTTGTCTTTTCGTAGTGTTTATTTTTAATAAATACCCGTGTTTACCCCTAACACCTGTCTCGGCCTGCAATTGGGTTCCCTTTCTGTCGGTCTCTCGACGTTGTGTCGAGAACGACAGATGGGGTTCGCCCTTGAGAACCAATCAACTCTGACTACTATAGAAAAGGCCAATGAAATTTGGCGAATGAAATTTGCATGCCGGGCTCCGCCCCCGGATATCCGGTATAAAAGGAAGCCGGCGTGCAGCATTCATTTACCTTTTGTTCTTCAGAGCCTTCGCTCATGAGTACAACTCAGGATTCAAAATCCTCTACAACTACACTGCTGGTGCTACGACGTGTTGCAGCGGATCGTCCCTACCTGCAGCGACCTTCCCCTGGGCGTCTCGGCGGTTCCGGAGGTGTTAGAGATTTTCTAAAAAGTCCTTTTCAGGACTGACTGAGCATTCTCCAGCGGGGCATGTCCCGCTGTTCCCTTGGGTGCGGCACCCTCATCGAGGAGGGGGATGGACACGATCGCTGCAGACACTGTGCAAGGTCAGGGAAGAGGAGAACCAAGTGTTATTGGTTACACCGCACTGGTTTAACCACACTTGGCTTCAGGGTTGATGCTCTGGACAGCGACTCCCCCTGAACCATTCCCCTGACAGAGGACCTGCTCTCTCAGGGGAAGGACACCTTCTGGCATCCCAGATCAGACCTCTGGAACACCCATGTCTGGTCTCTAGACAGGACGAGAAGATCCTGAGATGGCTACTCCCCCTATACGGCTGAGACCATCACCCAGGCTAGGGCCCCAACTACTAGGCAGTTACACGCCTCTAGACGGCGCCTCTTCTCTTCCTGGTATCTTTCTCAACGAGAAAGATCCACTGAGGCGCTTGATCAGGATTGTGTTGTCCTTCTCACGAGACTGGAGACTAACATCTCCCCTCCCCACTGAAGTGTATGTAGTCGCTATCGCCACTCATCACGAACCAGTTGATGGAAAGTTTCTAGGGCAACACGACCTGGTCACCAGGTTCCAAAGGGGCGCGAGAGGGCGGAACCCGCTTCATCTCCGCTCCATACCTTCTTGAGAGCCCCTTGAAGGTTCCGATCTTCCTCACCTGAGTAAGACGGCCCCCCTGCTGGCGCTCGCTTCCTTCAAGAGGGTAGGGGACCTCCAAGCATTCTCTGTGTCCCCGGATTGCCTTGAATTCGGCCCTGGTAACTCTCCCGTTATCCTGAGACCCAGGCTCGGATACGTGCCCAAATTTCCCACTACTCCCCTTCGGGACCAAGTGATGAACTTGCAGGCGCTCCCCATCGGGGAGGAAGACCCAACCCCATCCGTGTTGTGTCCTGGACCGCACGCAGAGTTTCAGTAGCTCTGACCAGCTCCTTGTCTGTATTGGAGGACAGCAGAAGGGGAAGGCTGTCTCCAAGCAGAGGCTGGCGCACTGGGTCGTGGATGCCGTTACGACGGCATTCCGATCTCAGAATCTTCCATGCCCATTGGCAGTGAGGGCTCACTCCACACGGAGTTTAGCCACCTCCTGGGCACTGGCAGAAGCGCCTCTCTAGCAGACATCTGTAGAGCTGCGGGTTGGGCTACGCCCAAACACCTTCGCAAGGGTTAGCAGCCTTTGCGTAAACCCGGTGTCAGCCCACGTCCTGCGTGGCGACATGTATGACTGGCATCCGGGGGGTGTATGCCTGCGAAAGCACCTTCCCACCCTCCAAGAGGTCTGTTTCTAAATAGTTTACCTTTATGTCTTAGCATTTGGCATCAGGTAGTTTCTACTGCAGTATTTTATCATAATGTAGAAGTAGCTAGTATTTAGTTGCAATTTTATATAAATTAATTCCCAAACCTGCTCTTTCACTTGTGTGAGTTTTTAGGAAAGTCTTACTCTCTAGTGTTGCTTTTGAGTTATTGCAGCAATATTTATCATATAACATAGGTCTGCCATAATGTGTTTCTTGTATCTGTAATACATTTACATTTACATTTAGGCATTTGGCAGACGCTTTTATCCAAAGCGACTTACATTGGTTTATCCTATACATTCACATAGGTATTTGCAATCCCCTGGGATCCTAACCTTATAAAATTGTTATTGTAATTGATTTATTAAACATACTTTTGATGTCTCTGTACAAACAGTATGTTTTCATTTTGAATGACACAGTCACATAAATCAATAAAGTCTATAGATCTATAGATGAGATCTGTAGTCGCCTGCATTGCTGTGCTTTCATTTTTCACCAAATGACGAATGTCTGTAGAACTTTCAGCTTTATATTTCACCTTCATTCTACCAGCTACAAACAGCAGGAAACAATTTTTTTGACAGGATGTCTCAATTTAAAATTAGCACACATGACTTATGTGCTATTGACAGTAATATGTGGGTACTGTTTACACAAGCACCTTAAGATCAAACAAACAAACATAACATTCAAACACATTAACGTCTCCCATAGTCCTGTTTGTTTCTGTAGAGATAAAAAAAAACTTGTAGGGATATGAACATCACAGCAGTAATGTTTTTTCATTGTGTTAGTGGTTACATCTTCTGTCCATATTGTCACACTATTGAAAATTCAACAGCTGCACTTCAACCTGTAATCAAGTCAAATGAGTCTCACAGTTAATGTTCAGCTTTCTGTAGTTTATTTGCTTATGGCACATTTTCTTGATTTTGTTTATATTTCACAATGTAATTTTGTGCAGATAATGATACCGCGACAAATAGTTTTAGCCTTTCACATGGTTTATGATAGGCGTACAACACTACTTTATGGTTTCCTCATGCATGTTTCAATAGTTCAACAGTAATGATCTTTAAGTACCGTCTAACACTTCAATTCAAAGAGTTCCAAGAGGTCCAGTCTTAATATCTCTTCCAAACAGCGTCCAGACAACATTTGTTTTGAAAATAACAAATAATAAATATTTAATCAATTTAGACCACATGGATATATTTACATAAAATATATAATATTTTATCAGGCCGTTTGTTTAATATTTTGACTTCCACTTTTCAAGTCTGATAATTAATATTGGTAAATGAAAATGCAGCTGACAACATGGAGACAACAAATGAAATGTAACAATTAAAATGCCCTCATTATATCCAGAGAACAAAGTCACTTGGTAAATTAGCCTTTCCATGTCATTCATACCAGAACTACTTCTATCTTTCAATAATTTCCCAATTAGAAAGGTGTTCATTACAAAATGTGAACGTGCTTGTGAAAAACCAGCAACTGTCTTTTCACTGTTTTCTACACAAATTCATCCTACAGAAAGAATATTCTGTGAAAATATATAACAACATAATTTTCAATATTGACTGAATAATGCCATTTTAAAGATTGAAATCTCAGTGAAATGAATGCTAGTTTGAGCATTCAAAAATATCAGGAGAATCACTGCCATAGTCAAACAATAATAATCAATAACTGATAAATCTCAACGTTTGCCTATTTACTGAAAGATCTGACACAGTCACATGTGCTTTGAGGGCCATTTTTCAAACCACCAGCTGCTGTGGCAAAACATTACAACTATGATGGAGGAAGTTAATAAGTGCAGAGTTGTGCGGAAAAGAAACTGCGTTGCGTCTTTCTGACGAACTGATTATGAGTATCACAAGGTTCATTTTAATCATCCTTTGGCTCATTACAGGCAAGTAACCTCTCTGTTTTATTTCAATTGATTTAAAATGTGAGTTTTTTGGTCTGTAAGTATGAACATGTAACAAGCATACAGACTTTTTCATCCCGTGATCAGAATTGAGAAAAGATTGTATACGTTTATTGTGTTTAGATTAAATTGTGATAGTTACTATCTTCTTCATATACTGTAGGTGCTGAGTGTAGAACAGATGACAAATTACAAGTGTTATCTGTTCAGACTGGAGGATCTGTTACTTTTCCATGTCATTATGACAGACAATATATTCAACATAAGAAATACTGGTGCTATCATGCAAAAGGAGAATACAAGTCCTGCTCTGTTCTGGCATACGCTAATGAAACTAAAGGAAAAGTTTCAGTCATTGATCATCCTGATCAGAGTTTATTTACCATCACTATGACAAACCTGCAGGATCAAGACATTGGAAAATACTGGTGTGTTGTGGAAATTAAAAGTATTCAGAAAAATATGATTTATGTTAGAATCCAATCAGGTATGAGATTTATTTCACACTTAAATGACATGAAGTTATTTCAGATAAATGTCAATAATATGTGTGTGTCTGTGTGTGTTTAGTTCCTGATGTGTCTGTGGTGTCCAGCAGTGTATCTGGAGATGAAGGTGGTAGTGTCAGTGTAAAGTGTCTCTATAGTTCTGCATATAAGAATAAACACAAACAGTGGTGCAGATATAAAGACAAGAGGTGTCACACATCCCAGAATTCATCAGTTGAGATCAGTGATGATGAGAGAGAATCTTTCACTGTGTTGATGTCTGGACTGATGCTGAGTGATTCTGGCTGGTACTACTGTTCTGTAGGAGATCGACAGGCTCCTGTTCAGCTCACAGTCACGTCTAAAGCTCATTCAATCATCAAAAATACAGGTGTTGAACTTTTGATTCTACGTTTATAAAGAACAATAGGCAAAATGATTAATCTTCATGATCTGTTTTCATATAAATGTATTGTTGTCTGCATTGCTGTTTGACAGAAGTGACCACAGATACTGACTCAACAAGAGACTTAAAGTAAGTCATTCATCTTTTCCTCGCCTTCTTTTTTTTATCTGGTGTAATGCATTTTTTAGTAATGGACATTATGAAGGTTTTCAATTACATTTTCTCTTAGATTCAAGCTGCACATCATGTGGTTTCCTGGATGCACTTCTTGTCTTGTCTTACTTTGCAGAAGTTATTTATCGTATTTTAGCTACATATTTAAAATGTAGAGGATTTAGAACATTTTTAAGTCGGTGTGTAATCTAATAATTTATTGGAGGATGTTTGAATACACACTTCAACTTCATATCCAAGAGGATAAGTGAAGAAAAATAAGCAACACAGCTATAACAAATTTAGTATATAAATGAAGGTCAATCTGTATTAAACACATTGTTATTTGTGATCACAGACAGTATGGCCATCCAAGATTGTGGCATTTACTTGTTGTGCTGCTGTTGCTGCTGATAATGATTGTTGTGACGACCATAATACTAAGAAACAAACACAGTCAGTATTGTTGAGTTTCATTAATTGAAAGATAAAGTTTATGTACATTAAGTTTAAGTACTTAAGCAGAACATCTGATTATTTCCTCTTTTAATAACAGAGAGAAATAACACACACATCACACACGAGAAACCAGACACATCCAGTGATACAGTGAGTACTTCGGTTCACATTTGTTGTTTTAGCAAATGCTTCAATCCAGACTGACTTCTGAATTAAGAAATGACACACGAGTGATTCATCACAGACACTGAAGTAGTTGAAAAGTTTGAAAAGTTTCATATCGGATGGAAACGTTTTTTTTCTAAAAATAACAATGTGGAAAAAGTTACAATGTTGGGGAAGTGGCTCTGAAACTGAAATAACACCATAACTGTAAAGCAGTGAAGTAACTGTTCAACAACGGAAAGTAATACAACATAGATTAAAACAGATGTATGTTTATTCACAGGAGGACTTTGTTAATCCAGAATGTGATGTGATTTACAGTTCTGTGATTAAACTTCACCAGACTAAAGCTGTAAGTGAGGTCATAACATCACACACAAACAGATTCACACTGGACGTCTGATGTAAGAAGTTTATTCAGTAGCATTTGTTATAATAGTCAGTGTGGTTTTACCTGTGTCAAATCTCCAGTGCAGTCCAGTATGTGAAGTGGAAAATGTGATCTACAGCTCTGTGTGTGACCAGGTGAGATGTTTAGTTTTATTATTCACAACAGACACTGAATGTTTTGACTGTAGATTATAGAAATATACACTCATCTCATTTTATCACGCAGGTGTCTGATTTGGATTAAATTGGCATATCTGAACAATGTATGAACACAGCGTGCAGAATACTGTACCTGGACCACATATTTACAATCCAAGTTTAATGCATACAAAAAAGAACAAGTAGCCTACATTGCTGTATCACAATTAAATATTAGTATTCAGTTAATGAGAATTCCTCAAGAACAAATGTGTATTACGTTAAAAGTTATCAGTTAAGGTCATATTTGCTATACTGTCTGTGTTTTAATGTTTCATTGTTTATGTTTAGCATCAAGTAACTATTGTGCGAGGATTTTATCATTTAGGTCCAGCAACTCCGTTTGGTTTGAGAGTTCAGGTGTATAAAATTTATGTCAGACGAGCTTTCCCCATTAATTTTACATTGGATTATTTTGTTCATCTGGTTGCATTTTTATACTAAATTAAATGTATAAATGTGTTCGGGTGATGTTGATCTCTTATGATGCTGTCTGTCTGTAAACTGCACAAATTAAAGCAGTGCAAAAATGATTGATAGCCTAATGTATAAATACTTACAAGCTGGTACAAACTGAAACATTGATGTTAAACGTCACCTCACTCCAGTGGTGTTGCGAGGGTGGGGCTTTAGAGGCTTGAGTCCCTCATGTTTTGCCAAAAGCCCCTCATCTTTTTGAAGATTTTAAGCGTTTCATTTGACAAATTAGAAGAGTATAGTCATGTGACTTTTAATATGTTTTTGCGACGCGGTTTGTACTACATTATGGTAAACAGTACCTGATCCTGTCAGCAGGTGGCACTGTTTCAACAAATGTAATTTATTCACTGAACGGTGGTCTGCGAAATTAACAACTTATTTCTAAATTGTAATATTCAACTTTTACTGCATCAACGTATCTTTGCAGTTTCTTAGTTTTTGTGCAAACTTTACTCAATACAGTTTAGGACTTTGTCATGGAGTTGGAATAAAATGGGATACTTTCCTTCTTTAATGTGCACATTAATAAACTGAATCGTCAACTAATGTTGTTAAATTGGCTCTTTATTTGGCAATGAACCCTCTTTATACGCAGATAATTGGAAGATGATATACTTCTGTGCAAAACATTTAAAGGCCATTTCCCCAAAGACCACTTAATGTTTTCTGAATTTACCTTTTACAGGTAGGCTATGTGTTATGTTAAAGTGATTATCTTTGTTTTATTCTGTTAACAAACAATATTTCTCCCAAATTTCAAATAAAAAATATTGCTTCTATATGCATTTATTTGCAGAAAATAAATACTGGAGAAACAGGTCAACTTAACGGAAAAGATGCTCTTTATTTTTTCAGACCAGATCCTGGAATGACAAGTTCATTCACTTTTTAAGCAACACAACAGTCATATTTATTTTTGAAGAAATTCATTCTTTTGCAGTGTGATGACTGAGATGAGAACTGAGCTCAAAGTGGAGCAGAGTAAGTAATGTTTTTTTGTAATGTAAGAGTTAATACGCATTATTGAGAAAGCAGATGGATATTTTTATGTGTGGTATTGTGTATAATTCTGATCATATTATGTATACTATGGGGCTTTTTTTGTATACTATGGGGCTTTTATTCACCCTGGTTATGAAGAAGTATTCATAGGAATGTTTGTAACATAGAAGTGTTAAGTAGATCACAAAATCACATTAACTTAGATGAATTAGAATTAAGATAAGATTGTTTGCATGATAGAATCAACATATGTGTACTTATGCAGTGATTGCTTTCATAAACTATTATCATCATTTTCAGCAATACAAAATCCAGTGATGGTTTAAAGGCCCGACCCAATTAAGTCAAACTTATGATGGATTATAGCACAACTTATTTTTTAAAAAACAGTCAAGGCTAAAATTCCACTATTAGACAGGAAACCTTGTTGCCTAAAAATAATGGTGGCAGACAAGGACAGTTGAATAATAAAAAATAAGAGATAGCAGGAAATTACCTGATTGGTTTCGGAAGGCAACACCTTTGAGAAGTTTCACTATAATTAGAGGTTGGAAAACACCAAGCTTTCAGATGTTTTTGGAGACTTGGGACATCTCACTTTGTTTGACTTGTACAAATAAAGTTGAAACTTTGACACCTGGACCTTCCTTGTCTGAGCAATTTTTTGAGCTTGAAGATCAATATTTTCCCCATCAGTGGGGGGTTAAAAGTTATTTTCAGGGGGTCCCCATCCCTGCCTCGCTCTAACTTTATATTAACCCTGAGGTTATGTCATAAAGTAGTTGTCATACTTCATATCTTTACAAACAAAAGAAGCATGATCGTCTATAGAAGGTATTTTACAGTGAAAAGGAATCTAATGTCACCAGCCACAAACAGCAGAAAACCTTTTTGTCTAAGGTCTGATAATGTCACCAAAAATGAATTGTACGAAGAGAAAAAATAATCATTGAGAATGTAAATAATGTTGACTTAAGTTGCATGAAAATTGAAACTGTTAGATCTCCTTACAGGGTAAAGCGCGGGACACAAGTCCTGTGTTTCATTTAAAAAAATGTATGTGGGCAAGAAAATTGAACTATCTCAACTTTTTGAACAACGGATAGAAAGTTTGAAACTTTGGATTATTCTTTGGCTTATTATGGGTAAGTTTATTCATCTGTTGTGGTGGGGTGTGATACTTTGGTTACTGCATTTATTATACAAGTTATTTATTGCAACTCCTTTTAACAGCATTATGCTATTTATCATTTATTATCATTAATTGAAATGACATGGAATAGTGGTAAATATTTGTAAAACTGAAATATTTGAAAGGGGATTTGAATGGTTTTAAACTTCCATACTTTTTTCTTGAGCTATATATAAAAAAACTGCTTTAATTATAAAAATTAAACAAACACACGAGGGGGTAAAACAACAGAACAATGTTAAGATACATGAGTCAACAGGAACATGGACCAACTAGACTAGACCAGACTAGAATAGACTAGAGACAACACTTGATATAAACTACAAATAACTAGACTAGATAAACTGCAGCACTACGGACAAGGCGAATAAAAATGAACCACAGGAATGAAAATAAACCAGCACAGGACTGGAAACACAGGGGCATTAAATAAGAGATCAAATCAAGAGGGGAACAGGTGCAGGGCATGAAATCATTAACAATCAATAACAAAGACGAGACCTGAGAGAGTGTGACATGTCAAAACAAACAATGTCATGTCTCTCTCTACACTAAACAAGTGGGTCTGTCATGATTCTGCAACAAGACTAAGAAATATGACCAGACGAGCAGAATCATGACACATACTAAATATATCAGGATCTATTATCAATCATTCTATCATCAAAGTTTACCAATGTTAAAATTGTAACCAATGTTTTGTATTTTTGTAGGGGCTGTGTCATGAAATACAAGGGGAGAACCCAATTGCAGGCAAGCACGGTGGTGAAGGGGTTTTAAACGGATATTTATTAACACTCAAGACTATTACAAAACGGTCAAAATAAAACCCATGAGGGGGAAAACAAGACAGGATAAATAATAATGATTACAAGGACACGGACTCACTAGACTAAGAAAACAAACACTTTGTACAACACTAAACTACACTTACAAGACACGAGGTAACAGGAACAAGGATTCCGGGACACGATGGTAAGGTAACAAGGTAAGGTTGAAATACACGGTCAGGCATGACACAAACAAGGTACAGTGTACAATGAACGAGCACAGGACAATGAAACATGAGGGCTATTCAAAGGGAGACGGAGAGAGGATAATTAACAAGGACCAGGTGATAGGGATGAACACTCCTAGCTTTCCTGTAGCTCAGTGGTAAGAGCATTGCGTTAACAACGCAAGGTTGTGGGATCGATCCCAGGGGATTGCAAATAATATGTAAAATGTTTTGGATAAAGCAATGTAAGTCGCTTTGGATAAAAGCATCTGCCAAATGGCTACATGTAAATGTAAAACTCAAGGAAAGCTAACGAGGAAACGAGATGGCGGGAACAACTGACGAGACACGAGAAAGAGCCATGTCTTTCTCACACAAAACCTTAAGGCTATGCCGTGACTCCGCTCCAAGAACAAGAATAAATATGACATGATAGCGGAATCATGACAGGCTGAGTGTAAAACAGGTGATGCGAAGAGAGCATTTACTCTTCAGACTGGAGGATCTGTTACTATTCCATGTCATTGTGACAGAAAATATATTCAACATAAGAAATACTGGTGCTATGATGCAGGAGCAGCATACAATTATTGCTCTATTCTGGCATACGCTAATGAAACTAAAGGAAACGTTTCAGTCATTGATCATCCTGATCAGAGTTTATTTACCGTCACTATGACAAACCTGCAGGATCAAGACTCTGGAAAATACTGGTATGTTGTTGAAATTGAAGGGATTTTAAATGTGGATGTGAACGAGCAGCTTCATCTCACAGTCCAATCAGGGTTATTTCAAAGTTAAATTACATATTACCCTCATTTCTAAAATGTGAATAATAAATTAATCTGTGTGTGTGTTCAGCTGTCTGTGGTGTCCAGCAGTGTATCTGGAGATGAAGGTGGTAATGTCAGTGTAAAGTGTCTCTATAATTCTGCATATAAGAATTAACACAAACAGTGGTGCAGACAAGAGGTCTAACCCATCCCACAATTCATCACTTCAGACCAGTGATGATAAGAGAGAATCTTTCACTGTGTTGATGTCTGGACTGATGCTGAGTGATTCTGGCTGGTAAATCTGTTCTGTCGAGAACTTTCAAGCTCCTGTTCAGCTCACAGTCACTGGTAAACCTCATTCTATCATAAAAGCTACAGGTGTTGAACATCTGATGTTAGGTATAAAGGCTAAAATCGCAATGCCTTCAACAGGAACCTGCAGCTTTTCTACAGTTACTGAAACAACAGCAGGTAATACAGACTCAATAACTAAAATGATTTAAATATTGCTGGTATATTACCTATATTACATGTCCAAGTTTCTGTTTATCTTATTTAATTAAAGACATTTTTTGTTTGGTCCATCTAAAAAAAACATTTTGTTTATTTTTGACAGCAGCTGTGGCCACTAAAGTAAAGTAAATATCAACATATGTTTTACTTAATCATGTTTTATTGTTTAGTAAAAGTAATACCTTTGTAATAGTTCACAATTTGCATGTGACATATTTGTAAACAACAAGACACGTTTGACTTTTGACAATGTAATTATTTAAATTGTATGTAACTTCGGGTTTATTTCTTTCATACTTTAGACAGCGCATGAAGTTTTTCTGTCTGTCACACAACTAGATGAGTTCTCCATTGACCTTGAGGATGATTGTGTCTAGATAAATCATCTGGAATAAATATTATGTGTTTTTACACTTTCATCTCCTGCTTCTCTTGAGTTTTGTGACTCTACATTCTTATTTGTTCCTAATAGTTTTTCAGACGTGTCATATATGTGACATTACCAAGATCTCACCATAGTTCAGTGGTTTACAGCTTGTGAAGAGTTCATGAAAGTTGATATTCACATAGAGGTTTATCACGTACATGTAAAAAGGACATGAATGCCATATTATATCATGTTTGAATATGTTAAAAAGCTGTACAGATGACCTTTGATCTGATGTCTGTGCTTTCTGATCTGTGTCACAATACATTTTCTTTGCATGCGCACCGTACGTAAAAGACTGTTTGAGGATCACAAAGGAAGTGCATCAGTCGTTGAAAATTAGAAACAGGAACTTGTACTGTAAAATAGTCACAGACAGTACAGTTGATATAATACATTACAAACATTTTTGCACAACATACTCATATATGCTACACAAGTTAAACAAGCTGTTAAGCTTTTAGGAAAGATTTTTGTAGTAAATCAAGACTTCACTTTGGTTCTCTTCTCTCAGTGGCATGAACAACAAACTGGGATTAAATAGTGCACAGATGAAAACATTATTTGTTTTAATGTTCAATACTACAAAAAGTTTAGGAAAAACCTGTCATGCAATGACATGTAAAGCTGCAATCAAAACGTATTTTTCTGTTTATTTCATTAATAAAGAGATAGTTATAAAGTATTTTTGTCCCCTTTAGAGTATTGTTTATTCAATTCCTCTATTTTTCAATGTTGTGCATTTTTAAGCATACTGTTGATGTCTGTACAAATAAGGACGCTCATTAACAGGTACTCATATAAAATGAAATAAATCAAGTCAAATAAAACACGAAAATCTGTAAATGAGGTCTTTCATCATCTCTTTTGCATTCATGCTTTTGACCCAAACAGCCCACTTCTCACAGACTCTACTTGTTTTATTTTTGTCCGTTTCCTGAGTAGAGCACTCAAGAAGGGAACTTCATGCTAATGTGCCAGAGACAAACAGCAGAAACTTAACAACTGATGATGTCACCATAAATTAAATGTAAATTAACATGTAAATGACTTCAAATGTAATATTAAGTAAACATTTACGTTTTCCATAATGTAAGACTTTTTAAAGTTATGTACGTGATATTTGCAGCCATTTGTGGAGACACAAGTTGACATGAGCAACTTCAGATGACGGGCGTAGGAACTGAGAGATGCTATAAAATCACACAGTGACTTCAGTTCTGAGTGCCATTTTACATTTTCTTTGGTTGGTGTTTGTTTGTTTTTGTTGCACCAAATAAATGTATGTGGACATGAGGAAGACGTGGAAAAATGTCACCTTATTTATTTTTGACCAACTCATCAGTTCAAAGTTCATTTGGATTTTTCTTTGGCTCGTTGTGGGTAAGTGTTTTATTCTGTTTACTGAGAAATGCTGTGCTGGGGTGTGACACATTGTTTACAGCATTTATAACTGTTCATAACATTATGATAATTCATATTTTGCACCAAGCTTTTATCACTTATTATCAATCATTGAGAATGACATAAAATAGTTATTTAAATGGTTTAAAACTCTTTTGATACATTTTCCTTGAATAATGTATTATTTAATTTTTGTTCATGTTCCTAAATAAAAAAGCCAACGTCTCTTGCCACATAAAAAAAATGTAAACATATATCAGATATCAACAATCAGCATCTTCATTTTATTTCAAGGTTTGAAAAAAATAGTTGAACCAAAATTGTAAGGTTTGCTTTTGTATGTTTTAGGGGCTGAGTGTAAAACAGGTGATGCGAAGAGAGCATTTACTCTTCAGACTGGAGGATCCGTTACTATTCCATGTCATTATAACAGACAATATATACAACATTAGAAATACTGGTGCTATGATGCAGGAGCAGCATACAATTATTGCTCTATTCTGTCATACGCTAATGAAACTAAAGGAAAAGTTTCAGTCATTGATCATCCTGATCAGAGTTTATTTACCGTCACTATGACAGACCTGCAGGATCAAGACACTGGAGCTTACTGGTGTGCTGTTGAAATTAAAGGGATTTTAAATGTGGATGTGACCGAGCAGCTTCATCTCACAGTCCAATCAGGTTTATTTCATACATAAATGAAAAATTAACCTAATTTCTGGTAAATGTCAATAATAAATGACTCTGTGTGTGTGTTCAGCTCCTGATGTGTCTGTGGTGTCCAGCAGTGTATCTGGAGATGAAGGTGGTAGTGTCAGTGTAAAGTGTCTATATAGTTCAGCATATAAGAATGAACACAAACAGTGGTGCAGATATAAAGACAAGAGGTGTCACACATCCCAGAATTCATCAGTTGAGATCAGTGATGATGAGAGAGAATCGTTCACTGTGTTGATGTCTGGACTGATGCTGAGTGATTCTGGCTGGTACTTCTGCTCTGTAGGAGATCGACAGGCTCCTGTTCAGCTCACAGTCACTGGTAAAACTGGTAAATACGCCTTTAATTCATAAGAATCATCACATCATTTTTACTTCTTATTTAAAATGTTGACTTTTTATTAGTTGTTATAACATTCCATTGATTTAAATTTATTAACATAACACTTGTCACAATTTTCATGATTGCATTGTTGCAATAACATTCTTTATTGTTTATTGTTTGCATTTCTGATACAGCGACCACAGATACTAGCTCAACGAGAGTCTCCATGTTAGTATTCTATCCATCACAATTTATTATCTGCAGTTTTATTTTGGTTTGTGGTTTGTTGTTTGTATTGCCTGTGTTATTATTTTCTTGACAGACTTGCAGATTCGATTCTCCAAAGCAGCAGTCAAACGCCGAGCAGTGATAAGCAGCAGAATATTCTGTAATTTATCTCATTTCTGTTTAATGTATTTAAGATCCATTTTCTGTTACATTGCTTTTTCTTTATTTGGTGAGTAATAATTGACTTAAAGAGGGACTTTAATCTTATTTTCTTATCTGTTATCTCCTGCATGCTCTTGTCTAACTTTTCACAGTTAATAGAATACAGTGTGCAATCTATTCAGAAAATATTATTGTTAAGATTCATACTGTCCACTGATGATAGATGAAGTGATCAAATTAAATGTCAGACAAATGTCAAATATAAACTACAGTAAAGTCACTCAGCATGAAGCGCTTTTAAACATTTTAATTTATCATCACAGACATCTGAAGATTTGGCTTCCTCTCCTTGTGTTGCTGCTGCTGCTACTGGTCACCACGGGGCCCATAATACACAGACAAAAGCTTAGTAAGTATAATGCAACTTTGACTTTGAGATGTGTTTTATGAATTCTGACAGAAAATGTTTAAGTGCTGTAACTCACAACAACTCATTTTTCCTGGTTTGCTAAAAGAAACAAATAACATCAACATCACACATGAGACACCAGACGAAGCCGGTGCAAAGCCTGTGAGTATTTATTTCTGTCTTTAATTGTTTTAGTAGATGCTGTAATCCAAATTGACTTCAGTGTTGAGGAATGAAACATACAAAAAAATGATGTACACAAACATCTGAAGTGATTTAACAGTTAAGCAAGGACAAAGTTTTACTGTATATGTGACAGTAACGTAACAGAGAGACTGAAACAGTATGTTTATTCACAGGATGACTCTGTTAATCCAGAACGTGATGTGGCATACAGTTCTGTGATTAACCTTCACCAGACTAAAGCTGTAAGTGAATTCATAACATCCAACAGAAAACAGAGACAGATTCATACTGGATGTCTGATGTCAGATGTTTATTCAGTAACATTTGTGTTAATAGTCATTGTGGTTTTATATGATGTCTCATATCTCCAGTGTAGTCCAGTATGTAAAGAGGAAAATGTGATCTACAGCTCTGTGTGAACAGGTGAGATGTTAGTGATGTGTTAATGTTATAGATGCTGACAGTAGATACTGGACACATAATTGTATCTCATTTTTTTCACACAGAATTGAATACCTGAGCAAAATGTGCATAGAGATATGAACACGGCATGCAGAATACTGTACCTGCTCAATAGATTTACAATCAAATGTAAATGCATTTGGTTTTATTTATGCACAAATAAAAATATGAAAAAAATGCCTTAACGTGTCATAAATAAATATATGCATATTGTGTTTGGATGCAGTTTATATACATACTTTAGGAATCATTTTTGTTCAATTAAAAAGTTTTTTTACAAAGTGAGGTTGCCATATGCTTTTGAAAGTGAAATTTCTAAAGAATCTTAATAGAAATAAATTTGGTGTATTGCTTGTTTCTGAATGACTATTTGTGTGGCATCGTTTAGCATCAAGTCATTTTACAGCTGTGTTTTAACATGATGATATAGCTGGAACTGCTGAGTTTGATTTGGAGTTCAGGTGAGCAGCATTGTTGCCCAAAATATTTACTGACTTTCTCACAGAAAAGAAAAGGGCCAGCTATAGCTAGGAAACAACAACAGAAAATAAATCTTTGATGCAATATACACAATGTGATGTTGAAGATTTTCAATCATTCCCACATTTCATTAAATTGTATTTCTCAATCTGTGGAGATGTTTTTGTTCATCTGGTTGTACGTTTGCCCTTAATATGTTCTGACCATACAGGGCTGTAACCCTGCTCTTTTTCTTGATTAGGCAATTTTTATGTTTTTAGAGAAGTGCTGGCATCAAGAGGTGATCTTGATTCATTGCAGCAACAGGCCAATGAGCTCAGTAGTCTCGTTTTAGTACAGTTGATATGGTGTGTGCGTTTGCGAAAGCATGCGTGTAAGTGCTTGCGTGTGTGCAAGTGTGTGTTGCATTTGCAGAGTAGAATAAGCTTCCAGATCTTCAAAGATATCTCATGACCAACCCCTTGGAATTATACGCTTTGTGTTTTCCAAACAAATCTCAAAATCTATTCAACGTAAAGAAAAAACATGTCAGATTATAATTCCAAGAGAGGACATGTGTATGCATGATTTTTCCTCAATTTGTTCACTTGTTTAAAAACAGACCCGGGCAGTGAAATCACATGACTTCTGCCTTCAGACATCTTACACACATCACACGCCAGCTGTGGTCACTAAAGTCATGAAATGAAAGATTCTGAAAAGCGGATAGACTTGAAGAGAAGAAACAGATCATGAGTGCCGTACGGTTCATTGTAATTGTTCTTTGTCTCATTAAAGGCAAGTAATCTCAGTTTTTTATTAAATTTGATTTATTAAAAGACAGATTTCTATAAATATAGTACGTTATCATTATGTCATATTGACACAAAGTTATGATCGTTGCATCTTCTTCATGTACAGTAGGTGTTGAGTGTAAGATAAATGATGAAGAAAGAAAATTGACGGTTCAGACTGGAGGATCTGTTACTGTTTCATGTCATTACAACAGGAATTACACCAAACACAGAAAATTCTGGTGCTACGATAAAACAGAGGAGAATTATTGCTCTGTTCTAGCATATGTTAATGAAACTAGAGGAAGAGTGTCAGTAATTGATCATCCTGATCAGAGTTTATTTACCGTCACTATGAGAAACCTGCAGGATCAAGATACTGGAACTTATTGGTGTGCTGTGCTAATAGATAGAAAATGGGATGTAACCGAGCGGGTTAATATCACAGTCCAACCAGGTGAGACTTTATGACAAATTACTCTCTTTATAACAAATGTCAGTCACAAATATCTCCTGTAAGTAAAACTGATCCATATATTCATTTTCTGTGTACATTTTAATTCACGATTGTATTTAATATATAATTCAGTATTTTTTTCATTTTTGTTTGACTGCAGTGACTACAAATACTAGCTCAAGAGGAGTCTCCATGTTAGTCATCCATCCATTCATCTACTCATCACAATTCATTATTTATCTTTCTGAACATTTAGTCTGTGTCTGTGTGTGTTTTGGTTCTTTAGTTTTGGTTAATGTGTTCTAATTTATTTTCTTTGACTTCTTTGTCGGCAGATATCATAGCTGCAAATGAAAATGTGCTTTCAACACTCTTCTGTGGTTTTCTGCAAGCACTTCTTATCTTGTCTATCTTTGTAAAAAGACAATGTCGCAGATTTAACACATAGAAGATTTAGATAGGAACAGAGTCGTCTATTGTTGATTCAGTGTCTGATGGATTGATGAGATTAAATTGTTCAGATTTAAACTGTACTATTTTGTTCACTGGTGTTAAGTAATAGCAAAACATGTCCAAAATTATTTGAGTAGACAAGTAAACAACTTCACCATGACAAATGTTAAATATGGTGTTACACAGTAGGTATAAAGCACCTAAACTGTAGAGATCTTTAATATAATTTATTATCACAGACATCTGAAGATGTGGCTTCTAGTCTTCTTGCTGCTGCTGCTGCTAGCGGTGATGATACTGGTTGCTGTAGCAACCGCAATACTGAGAAAAAAGCACCGTCAGTATTATTATCTTTGGGTTGATCTTTTATATATTTTTAGAATGTATAATTTAGAAAATATGTTTAGCAAAACAACTCATCATTTCCCCTTTTACCTACAGAGAGAAATAACACCAGCATCACACATGAGAAACAAGATGAAGCCGGTGATGCAGTAAGGATTTAATTTTGTCTACATTTGTTTATTGTTACGCCAAAGTGACTTCAAGCGATTCATTGCTTGGGCGTAGTAAGGTTTGGTTCAATGGTTCAAACAAGTTTTTTGTGTGACATTACAGTCTTTATACAATCATCTACTGGGCTTTATTCTACAGTTTTTTACAATTTTTATGACCATAGTTTCAGTTCACCTAACAATTTTCCTAAACTCTTAACACATCAACACACCTAAAACAAATAATTGGCAAAACTGTAAATTTCATGCTCCAAATCACGCATTGTAAACTAAACTTCAACACTTGTTTTAAAAGTACAAAAAACACAATATAACACACTGTGTCAACCCCAAACACTAACACATGTTCTCTACTTAGAGGAACATTCAGTCAATTACATCACAATGTCATAAAAAACACTAACATTAGATGGAATAAAATAAACTGAATTATTTTATATGTGTCATGTCAGCCCTTATACAAAATCCTACCTGTTGGTTTCTCAAAAAATCTGGACAGTAAATGCCACTGTGTCCCAGCTGAGATTTGTCTGTATTCATTCCCGAGCCTCTCTGTATGATATGACAAGGATTTTAAATAAGGGTCCGGGGTCCCCCAGGGGCCTCCAGAAGGATAAGCTATTTTATGCTACATGCAAAATGTTCAGAATTGTATTTATTTGTATATATCTGGTAAATATTTCCTTTTTTTCCGCACTCAAAGTTAAAGTTACGTATAACAGTTGAAAAATATATTGAAATGTCTCTTCAGGGTTATTAATCTTCAACAGTATTTGTAAATTTGGAAAAAATATGTTGTATTTATACTAGTGGTGGGCCGTTATCGGCGTGAGACTCTTATCGCGCGATAAAAAAATGTCGCCGTTAATCTATTCTCAAAGTTGGGTTGGGAGCTGGGTCTATACTACGCAAGCTATGATGACTTTCACCTTGATATTTTAGCACGGATGTATACACAGCTCAATTGCACTGTAGGGGGCGAGAACGAGATTTTTCAACTCGCGTGATTCGCGTCATCCGCAACGCCTCATCATCTCATAACCAGGGCTTCATTCGCGCTTCATTCGCGTCATTCGCGCCGCCTCATCATCTCATCATCTCATAACCAGGGCTTCATTCGCGTCATTCGCGCTTCATTCGCGTCATTCGCGCCGCCTCATCATCTCATAACCTTCATTCGCCTCGATTCGCGCTGCAAGTGGGTCTATCGTCTCTTTGCATTGACTTAACATCTAAATCACTCGCGCTTGACGCACCATTCGCGTTTGGTCTGAACACAACATAACGTTACTGTGAAATTACTACATCAAACGTGACGTGCTAACATGGTTGCAGCTATGAAGCCGCCTGGTTTACTTCACGGAAAAATGATTTTTAAGAAGCTTCCCAATGGAAGCCTCGACAAGACTAAGGTTGTTTGCACCTTGTTCAATGTGGAACTGGTTTACTGTACGGAACTGGTTTAAATACAGTTAGTTTAAAAAAAAAACCTTTCTCTCAACAGGTAGTGGTCTAGCTTTAGTTGAAACCAGTAACTTTGTATTGGCACCTAATGTATTATGGCTCCTGTATGACATATCGCTTGGCGCTCCCTAACTCTTTGTAAGTCGCTTTGGATAAAAGCGTCTGCGAAATGACTAAATGTAAATGTACTGTAGGAGCTCTTCCAGTCTCAAGTACCACCTAAACACAAAGCATCCCTTCGCTAATGCGGAAGTAAACACAAGTACATCTTGTTGAACATAATTTAATTTTCATCATCAATTATCATAGTAGAACAGCTTTCTCAAGCAGTCGGTGATGCATTTTGGAAACAGGAGATGAGCCCCTGGTCTAATGCGCCACCTGGCTTGAGAAACCCGTTCTCAAAGACTTACTTTTAGTCATTATTTGGGTAGCACACATATTCTGAATGCCTTCGGCAGAATTCAAATGAGCCATTTTAATCTAGATTAATTCCAAGATTAATCTAGATTAAAAAAAAAAATCTATGCCCACCACTAATTTATACTATAATATCCCTTTCACTATTTATTTAATAAACTGTAAATGTTTTTTTACACATAAAAATTAAAGATGTAATGATGTACTTCACATTACAGCATGAAGGGGATCCCAGGTATCATGATTCCGCTATCATGCCATGTTTATTCTTGTTCTTGCAGCGGAGTCATGGCTTAGCCTTAAATTATGTGGAGGGAGAGATAGTTTCCCCAGGGGCCTTCTATACTCTCTCTCAGAGTCTCGTCTGTGTTTTCGTCTCGTTAGCTTTCCCTTAGTGTTTGATCTTTGTCACCTGGTCCACATTAATTATCCAGTAGTTGTCCCCTTGAAATAGTCCTCATGTTTCATTGTCCTGTGCTTGTTCGTTTTGTTTCTTGTCCTAGTCGTGCCTTGCCTGTCTTATACGTAAGTTGTTGATACCTCCCCTTGCCTTTTTGTGACGGTGTGTCTTAGTTTAGTTTTTGCCCCCTTGTGAGAAGTCTTTGTTTTGATTTTATATATGTTGTCCTGCCTTTTTGTGTTTCCCCATCGAGGGTGTTTTGTTCGTGCTTTTTGTCAGTTTAATAAATCTGTTTACCCCTTCATCAGTGCTACTGCCTGAAATTGGGTTCTTTCCTTGCAAACCATAACACCCAGGTTCATCTTGCGATGATGTTCTGTTCCTGACTTAACATGTTTATGACAGCACAGACTTCGGCTGTGATTTATATAATGCATAAATATTAGCAAAGGAATAAAATACCGGTGATATTTTTGTGTTCAGATGTTCACTTGGACGTTAGCCTATAAGTTTAGAACGTGATGTTATCTGTTCTGATAAACCGTGTGAAATCATTTGTAAATTTGGCAGTTTAAATACATAGTTTTGGTCTTGGTTGAGCTTGTGTGTTAAAGTTAAAGCATTTTAAATTTGTGTTAAATGTATGCAGTTTGTGTCAAAGCAAAAAGAAATGTGTTAATTGTATTGCCTACACAGCCAGATGTTGTGATAACTGTGTCGGAAAAAAATCACTGCAATTGTAAAAAAACTGTAATAAAACAGACATTTGTGTTTATTTACAGGATGACTTTGTTAATCCAGAATGTGATGTGATTTACAGTTCTGTGATTAAACTTCACCAGACTAAAGCTGTAAGTGAATTCATAACATTACAAACAAATAGAGACTCATAATGGATTTCTGATGTCAGTAGTTTATTCAGTAACATTTGTGTATATATTTAGTGTGATTTTACATGTCTCATATTTCCAGTGTAGTCCAGTGTGTAAAGAGGAAAGTGTGATATACAGCTCTGTGTGTAAACAGGTGAGATGTTAAAATAGTGTTATTGTTGTACATACTGACTGCCTATATTTAACATTTCATCTCATTTTATGACACAGGTGTCCGATCTGGATTGAATACCTGAGCAAAATATGAAGACAGCGTGCAGGATTGTTGGTTTAAAAAGCTTTCTTTTGATTATCTTTGTCGGTTGCTTGATTTTTTTGTTGCTTGAAACTTCATAAGACATATTTGTTTTCTTGTCTGTTTCTGGATGACCCTCTATATTAGTTTTCAGTAATTTTCACAGTAAACAGTGTTTTAAAATCAAAACTGTTCACGCAAGCAGCAATCCTGCACAAAATACGCACTGACTTTGTATCAACAAAAGAAATAGTTCAGCATGGGTTGAAGATCAACAAACACCACTTTGTGTAAAAATAAATTTTACATTGCATTGTACATGTTTCTATGGCAGTGTTGCCCTCTAGTGGTGCTGTTGACTCATTGCAGCAACAAGCCAAAGAGCTCAATATGGCATTTGAATACAGTGAGCTCTCTTTGTTTTACTTATCACTTGTTTTTTTTACTAAACTATTAATGGTTAAAATTTGTTTATGTATGAAAAATTCAAAATAAATATAATTTGTTTACATTGAAGAAACTGAAGAAATTTACTCATCACTCTTGCCTCATGTCATGTCCTGTAATTGTTAAAAGCGATACACTTGATATCTGTGTACAAACGGTTGAATTTACCTCCCCAGGTTGTAAGTAAGAAATAATTGAAGACCGGAGTCAAATGTTTCATTTCAATGTTTGGCATGTTGATGGTAGGACAACTTTATTGAGATACTCATTTCCATTAGAGCGAATGGACTCGTAAGCTTGAGCAACGTGGTGTGTGTGTGTGTAAGTGAGAGAACTAGAGACCGCACGCACACCTGCGTGTTTGGGTCAATAAAAGCCATTGATACTAAGTTATTTATTCCTCGTATTGTTTCCATCTTCGGCAGTAAAAAAATCACTCAAACTTTTGAAAGAGCAGGTCTATAGAAATATATATTTTTTCAGTTTTAACCCAGCAAACATGTGGGGCCAACAAGGTTACAAATGGGCCACAGGGGTACAGAGGAAAACGAACCAGGATATCAATGTTTATTAATGCGTTTTGTTTTTCAATATAATTATTTCATTTATTCGATTTCAGTATATCTACTTCTAATTTTTTAAATGCCTTTTTTATTGAAACGAAACTGCACACGGTACCATTAACAGCAAAGTTTGACATTATAAAGTAAGAACAAGAGCAGGGCGCTGTGGCTACACTATAATCGTTCTGTAGTTTTAACTTGGCGAAGTGATTTGGAGGTGTAATGCGGTCAGCAGACCTGGAACATCTGCTGTGCATTTATTGAAAGTGAATGCATACCCATTGAACGTTTGTCAACCAATCAGATTGAGGCATTCAACAGCCCCCTGGTATAATGTCAAATAATAAAGGCACATATAACATTAATGTCTGTAAACTAGATCTGCCATCACCTGTGCAAACATGTTTTGCCTACAAATGGTGCCACGCTACGTTGCTTTTATATCTTTCCTGTTACTAAATAGTGCAAAGGAACTTCCTGTTTCCCTTCAGTCGGGCTCCCGACATCCCTCGGGAGACCATATCAGTATTTCCACATGTTACCTCCCGAACGGCAGGTTGTGGTCTCCGTAACACACTCTCCAAGAGGAGAGCAGTGTTTTTTCCAGTGCGACAGCTCCGGATGGTGCCTCACTTACAAGGCCAACGCCCTGTCTGTGATGACTGTCAGTACAGGCTTCTCAGTATGTCCACTACTATCCACTGGAAGGTTACATCTCGCTGCACCGCTCACTTGTGACTCACCAGGCTAGTCAGTGTCGCTCAGCTTGAGGTTGTAATACGGCTCAGCGCCCTGGCGTGTTGAGATAGGTTCCCAGTCTGTCTCTCAACACAACGTCGAGAGACCGACTGAAGGGGAACGTCTGGGAACGTCTGTGACCTTTGTTCCCTGATGGAGGGAACGAGACGTTGTGTCTTCATGCCACAACGCTTTGCCGATCCGCTGCAAGGATCATCTCTCAGGTTCCTCAGCACAAAGGGTGATGAATGACCTCCGCCATCTTCCTTTTTTTACCCGTATGTACGGGGCGGAGACTGGTGTGGGAGGGCCATTAGCCAATCCCCATTGCCGTTTTAGTTTTATCTCTGAGGTGATAGGGTCTCAGAATCAAACCCCTGTCTGTCTCTCAACACAAGGTCTCGTTCCCTCCATCAGGGAACAAAGGCTAGAGACGTAACCGAGACGTTTTTATCCACAAAGAGCAGAATTTTTTTTTCTATTAAAACTGATATAAAAAAATTGCATGATGTGAATTAATAAACATTGAGAATGTAAATGGTGTTGTCGACTGCAAGATCAAATTGTGTCATTTCGAAATGAATATTTATGTTACTATGACGCAAGTTTTGACAGGAAGTGTGAGATGCTTTAGAAATCTAACACCCAGAAGATAAAGCATATGCACGAGATGATTTCAATGACACATAGTATTCTTGAGTTCCAAAAAATTTAGAAATATCTTATAGATCTTATAGATCTAAACTTTGAGTCCAGCTTAACTAGATCTCTCTCCGTCAGAAACAAATCAAACCTTGAAAGATCAACTCCGTTGGGAGTCAATCCTTTAACCCAACCACCAGGGAGATATAGAGCTGAAGGGAAGAACAGCAGGCAGGAGACGAAGTGATGTTAAATAGACCGACAATTGATTTATTGAATAATCTCAGTTGTGTGTTGATGCTCAGTCAAGCTCTGTCAAACTTCGTCTGACTAGAAACAGATTCAATATGTGTTTTTAACCATTCAAGATTACATTATCAAAACATTGTCTCATGACATTAGTAAGAACCTTGAGATGGAGACCAACGGATACTCATATCAGCATAAGACACAATACTACTCTCAACGAGGTTAAACAATAGGAAAGTAAGGAATAAATAATGCAAATAGAAGTGAATAATAAAATATATGAATGAATACATATGATAGATGAATATTATAATAAATGGGATAAATGAAATAGAATAATAAAATGAAATAAAACAAGAAACAAGTGTATGTTTCTATCCAGATCTATCAACCTGGTATGAGATTTATTTAACACTTAAATTACATTTTTACTAATACCTTCGGAAAAATGTCAACTACAAATAACTTTTGTCTTTGTGATCAGTCCTTTGTTTGTCTGTGGTGTCCAGCAATGAATCTGGACATGAAGGTGGTCATGTCAGTGTAAGTGTCTATACAATGCTGGATATAAATCAAGACAAACAGTGGTGCAGATACATAGATAAAAGCTGTTTTACAGTGTGAAGACCTGAGACATCCTCAAATTCATCAGTTGAGATCAGTGATGATGAGAGAGCAATGTTGACTGTCCTGATGCTGAGTAATTCTGGCTGGTACTTCTGTTCGACAGACATCAACAGGCTCATAGGATGTTCTTCGTGTGGATCTAAAGGATGGTTGTGTTTAGATAAAGAATAGACGGGTAAACCTCATTCTGTGAAGATACCCTGAGATTAAACAGCAGCTAGAAAGATTTTGAGGTCAGATTACAGCAAGACTGCAAATACACACAGTGTTTGAATGTCACTTGTGAATCTTTTGAGATTTGTGTCAGAATGATGGTGGCCATCTACACACAAATAGTAAAGATTAGATCAAGAAAGAAAGTGTTGATTAGTTGTATTTTCTGTATTTGCTTTCTGTGTATTCAACTATGATTAAGTTGCTAAATAGAATCTCGGAAGAACGAGGGGCTTAACAGTTTCTTTATATGGGGGCGGTGCAACATAGCACCTTGGTCACCCCAAAGTACCTCTGGAGAACCTCTGAAGAATGCCTGAAGCACCAAGATATACTCTTAAATATAGCACATTTTTTAGTTTTTTATCTGGTTAGTCTTCAAGGTGTAATGATGACTAAAAAGGAAGTGTCTCTGTTGAGTCATAGTTTGAGAATTAACATAGAAACAGGAAGACAAAGTTACAGTAGTCACCAACGGAAAACAGCTCCTTACACAAACGAACCTCCTTTTACCTCATTTTCAGTGAGATTGTTCAGTGTTGTGTTATAACTGAAAAATACAGTTTTTTACAATCACTTTGGCACTAATTTCAGAACCTTGACGCCATTTTTCAAAACTCTAGGATTACATGGTGGTAAAAGGAATAGAAGGGGACAACCACCCCTTTTGAGAGGTGGCCGTGGGCCTCGTCATAAAGAAGGACTTAGGCCTCACCAGAGAGGTGACCTCCGGTGACCTAGTTTACAGATTTTTACAATCACTTAGGCACTATTTTCAGAACCTTGACGCTATTTTTCAAACTCTAGACACAAAACTCACAACCACTGATCAAAATGTACATTTTTCAAAACTCTTAACACTTTTTTCAATTGCTTGGATACAATACACATGAAACTAAGATCATTTGTTCATTTAACAAAAATCACCTTCAGGATAGATCATTTGACACCAATTACCACAGAATATGACCCAGATGGACTACATTATATATGGAAGTCATATTTCATTCTTTATCAGATATGGTTTCTATGGTCCCATGTACTTCTTTTACAGAAAACATTTTCATATTCAACATAACTGTATGCAAGATGTCACTTTTACATAATTGCTTTTGTGGTTTTAATGAGTTAGAGCAATGACTACTCATTACTGCTGATTGATTTCACATATTTGTACGCATATATAAGTAAGAAGGTATCCTTGCAGCCTACTCAACATAGTGAGGACATGGAGCCAGAAGTGGAAGGTGAAAGGCTAGGATTCCATGGTGGTGAAAGGAATAGAAGGCAACAACCACCCGTTTTGAGAGGTGGCCGTGGGCCTCGTCATAGAGGAGGGCTTAGGCCTCACCAGAGAGGTCACCATGGGCCTTATTTGAGAGGTGTGGGTGAACGTGGTAGAGGACAAGACCGCAGACCTAGACACCGGCAGCAACAGCAAAGGGTGTCGAATGAAATCAGAGCTATGGTTGTAGACTACGTCATAAATCATGGCATGACAATGAGTGCAGCAGCTACAATGTTTCAACCAAACCTCAGAAGATCATCTGTGGCCTCAATCATCAGAACTTTCCGCAATGAAAACCGGTAAGTCTTCAGAATCCACTAAACTTTACGCTACTTGAAACTGTTACAGTGAAGTAGTGTGTACAGCATGGTAGTGTGAACCACAGAGTATAATGTGCTTTCTGTAAATTTGTTCTTACTGAGACTTTCTCCTTGCAGAATAGAGACTAGGCCAAATAGGGGAGGCAGAAGCAAAATTCTGACTGACCAACAAGAGCAGGCTGTGGTCAATATGGTTCGAATCAGAAATGATATTCGCCTTAGAGAAATTCGGCAGCACATCTTGGACAATAACGACATATTCAACAATGTGGAAGCCATAAGTTTGCCGACTATTGCACGGGTGCTGAAAAGACATCAGGTGTCTTTAAAACAACTATACCATGTGCCTTTTGAAAGAAATGCAGATAGAGTGAAGCAACTGAGGAATGAGTATGTTCAGGTATGATCAATTTGCCGGTTTTTGGGGGAGAAAAAATCGCTAAACATTCTATGTCATTGTAATCAGTAATTGTTTTTATCTTTTTAGAGGGTGATGGAGCTGGATGCTGATGAAAACCATCACAAATTCTTATTTTTGGATGAGGCAGGCTTCAACCTAGCCAAGACAAGAAGGAGAGGTCGGAATTTTATTGGCCAGCGGGCAACCATCGAAGTACCTGGACAACGTGGAGCCAATATCACCATGTGTGCAGCTATATCAGAAGATGGAGTGGTTGGACGCAGACCTTGTGTGGGGTCATATAATGCAGCTCTCCTCATGGCCTTCCTTGATGAGCTAAATCAGGTCTGTAGAGCTGATGGTGTGACCTACGTAATAGTTTGGGATAATGTTCAGTTTCATCATGCTCGAATGGTCCAAGCATGGTTTCAGGCCCATCCACAATTTCTCACTCTGTATTTACCTCCATACTCCCCTTTCCTTAATCCAATTGAGGAGTTTTTCTCCACATGGAGGTGGAAGGTCTATGATAGGCACCCTCACAAACAAGTCACTCTTCTCCAGGCCATGGATGATGGATGCAATGACATCACAGCAGAACAGTGTCAGGCCTGGATTCGCCATGCCAGAAGATTTTTTCCAAGATGTTTAGCGAATGAAAACATCCATTGTGATGTTGATGAGAACCTGTGGCCAAATCCACAAGACCGGGTTGATGGAAACGTAGATGCATAGTGCAGAGAGGAACACTTCAGTTTACAGTATACTGTATTTTTTTTATTATTCCAAGTTGTTCCTTTGGAAAACGTATGTTATGATTTATTTCATCAATAAATTACAGATTACAGTATTTCAATGATACCACTGTGTCTGTACTATTCTCTCTAGTCTACAGTAAATTAATGAAACCTGAATCACATATTTTGTAAAACTATATTTAATGATTGTACTAACAAATACACAGTGAAACTATGGGTATCTTGTGTATGGGTGATCTAAAGTAATGTTCCTATGCGATTTCATAATAAATTAGTATTTTGAAACAATGCTTCTGCAAATGCAATGTCTCTTTAAAGATATGAACGCAATATGCAAAGTTTTGAACACTGGACAGCCTGTGTAGCAAATACTGACTGTTTTGAGTTTTGTGTCTAGAGTTTTGAAAAATGACATGAAGGTTCTGTTATTAGTGCAAAAACGATTGTAAAAAACTGTAAAATAAAAATGAATGTATGCCCAAGTTTGTTTGTGTTTTTTGTGGTTGTTGTTTAATAATAAAAAAGAAATGGTATTATAATATAAATTATAAGCATAATTTATTATTATTCATCCTTTTTAAATGCAGTACAGTGAAAGCATATTTAATCTTAAAGATTTATTTAGGCTACTGCAGAAAAAAATACTCTAAAGATTTATATGTAGGCTATTTTTTTAATGTGAAGGGTTGTTTATTAAATTATTACATACTAATTTAAAGAAACCTTACGCAATGTTTATGTCGGTGTTATTTAGGAAGACTGTTAGGCTAGCATACGTACCTGAGGACGTGGATGATGAACTAGTAGCTAGGCAGTCAAAAACTTTGCATTTATCTGTCTGCACATAATGCACTTTTGAAAGATGTTTTGCCAGATTGCTTGTGTGTCCGCTCTTACAAGCAAAACTCCTGTTTCACTTGTTGCAACGAGCATTGTCAGGATCCACTCGATTGAAATGTAAACATACTTTAGACCGTTTGATTCTCTTCGCCATCATAACTCTATTAAGCGCGAGCTTTCGTGTTGTAACTTGTGCGCGAGCGAGCTCTGTGTGGTGGGACAGACGGACATTTCGCGTGCGAGATTGCGAATAACGAAAATGCAGGTTAATGTCTAAAATATTATGGCAAATTAGAAATGGTTGGTCAGTTAAAATATGCTAGTTAACGTTTATTTATAAATAATAAATAGGAAATGTTGTTCTGAAATTATCCAGTACCGATAGCAGAACCGTTAACGTCAGAGCTTATCGATACTTCGGTCTTTCATAATTTAGCCCCGAGACCGATAAAGTACCGAATTTCCGTACCTATCCCTACTCATTACTGCTGATTGATTTCACAGATTTGTACGCATATATAAGTAAGATGAGTGGTATCCTTGCAGCCTACTCAACATAGTGAGGACATGGAGCCAGAAGTGGAAGGTGAAAGGCTAGGATTACATGGTGGTCAAAGGAATAGCCACCCCTTTGAGAGGTGACCATGGGCCTCGTTAGAGAGGTGGGTGAACGTGGTAGAGGACAAGACCACAGACCTAGACACCGGCACTAACAGCAAAGGGTGTCGAATGAAATTAGAGCTATGGCTTTAGACTATGTCATAAATCGTGGCATGACAATGAGTGCAGCAGCTACAATGTTTCAATCAACCTCGGCAGCACATCTTGGACAATATCGACTCATTCAGCAATGTGGAAGCCATAAGCTTGCCGACTATTGCACAGGTGCTGAAAAGACATCAGGTGTCTTTAAAACAACTATACCATGTGCCTTTTGAAAGAAATGCAGAAAGAGTAAAGCAACTGAGGAATGAGTATGTTCAGGTAAGAGCAATTTTCCGGTTTTTGGGGGAGAAAAAATCCCCAAACATTCTATGTCACTGTAATCAGTAATTGTTTTTGTCTTTTTAGAGGGTGATGGAGCTGGATGCTGATGAAAACCATCACAAATTCTTATTTTAGGATGAGGCAGGCTTTAACCTAGCCAAGACAAGAAGGAGAGGTCGGAATTTCATGGGCCAGCGAGCAACCATCGAAGTACCTGTACAACGTGGAGCCAATATCACCATGTGTGCAGCTGTATCAGAAGATGGAGTGGTTGGACGCAGACCTTGTGTTGGTTATGTCTTGATTCTCGGGATGGGTGAGGTGAAAGACAGAGGACCCAAGTGCAGACAGGGAGGTGATAAACTCAACACATCTATAAAAACTGAAATCATGCTCTCTACGAGTGAATGATCAAACCTTTTTTGTCTTTACAACTTGCACATGTTTTTATAAGTGACAATATTATGACCCATTATGAATCTTGCATTTTACTAACATTGGATTTACTAAGTCTTCTGCACATCCCATTGAGAAATAAAACTAATCCACAGCATCTTCAGAGGCTCATATGATGGAAGTAAATAAATACTTGTCTTGCATCCAACAACAAACAACCTGTTTGTTTACAAAACATTCTTGTAGCTCAAGTAGTCCAGCATGAAAACAATAGTGGACAGTGTTCAACTCGATGAGGGCGGAGACAGCAGTCTATAAGCAGTCTATAAGTCATAGGCAGGGCTCAATGTGACGTCAGGTTACTGAGACAATGCCAACAGCTCATTCAGGAGGACAGTTAGGGGTCAGTTGTGGTCTAGTGGTTAGCATAATTTTCAGTTAGGGTTTTTTTGGGGATTTAAAAAAAATTGATGGGTGGATTTTTATCATTCGGTGGTTCTGACACACAGATTTGTTCAAACAACATTGAAAAGTGCATGTTCTGGATTAGGGGGCCTTTAAATGCATTAACAGATAACTGGTGTCTATCCTGTCTGAGTTTAACCATTGAGCAATGCATGTATGAGTATTTTGTCTGCTGTGACTTAGAAATGTTATATGATGACAAAAAGGGAAGTGTCAGTGACTTATGTCACAGTTAACAACTCACACAGGAAGACAAGTTGCAAAATGGTCGCATACGGAACAGCAGCTTTTTGCTGGAGCCTGATCTGCTTTTGCCTTATTTTAGGTAAGATTCATGTTTATTGATTTATATTCTTTTTGTCATGTGGTTTTTTGAGATACTAACCAGTGCCAACAATGAGAAAAGTTGATGTGTTGTTTGTTTAGGTACTGAAAGCTATACTGGTGGTTCAAACTATACATTTACTGTCCAGCGTGGAGGATCAGTCACTATCCCGTGTTATTATGACAGTAAATACACACAGCAGAGAAAGTTCTGGTTCTCAGACGCTGAAAAAAAATGTATATTCACAAACTTTACAAGTGAAACTGTGTCAGTAATTGATCATCCTGCTCAGAGTCTTTTTACTGACTATGAGAAACCTTAAGACGAATCAGAACGGAGAGTTTTATTGTTTTGTGGAGACATTTGAAGGAAGTAAAACCACTTATGAAGGTCGTCTTGAGATTAAAAATGGTATTTTACAAGCTATCCTTTTTTACAATTCAATGTCAAACATTTATCTTTCATATATCTTATGTAAATTATGATTTCAATCGACACTCCTTTTTTTCATGTTCAGCATCTCTTGATGTGTCTGTGGTGTCCAGCAGTGTATCTGGAGATGAAGGTGGTAATGTCAGTGTAAAGTGTCTCTATAGTTCAGCATATAAGAATGAACACAAACAGTGGTGCAGATATAAAGACAAGAGGTGTTACACATCCCAGAATTCATCACTTCAGATCAGTGATGATGAGAGAGAATCTTTCACTGTGTTGATGTCTGGACTGATGCTGAGTGATTCTGGTTGGTACTACTGTTCTGTCCAGAACTTTCAAGCTCCTGTTCAGCTCACAGTCACTGGTAAAACTCATTCAATCATCAAAACTATCAATTGTATTTCTTTATAGATAGAAATTGTTAAATGTGTTTTGCTTTTTTCTCACTCTCTGATATTGGAGCAGCTGTCACCATAGACAATAACACTGAGACCATTAAGTTAGTATTCAGATTTTTATGTTTATATCAGTGGTGTATCGCCACATTTTTTGTATCGCCCGATAAGAGTCTCACGTTAACGCAGCACGTTAACGCCGATGACGGCCCACCACTAGTTTATATTGCGATCATTGAAATGCTTCGGGTGTTTTCAATCCCACTTTTGATTTTTTCTGTTTTTGCTAAAGTGAAACAAGAAGTTCTGAAGGCAGTGGAGAATCAACATTAAATAAGCAGCAAAAGTATGATAGTTTAAATATGATTTTTTAAAAAATGAATTACCTATTTACTTCACATGAAAATCTTTATCTGATATATTTTATTTCTAGATTTGTTTCTGAATATTTCCTTCTTTCTGACAGAGAGAAAAGTATTTCGCTGTGGCTTCCAGTTTCTGCTGGGCTGCTGATGATAATTCTGGTTGCTGCTTGCGCCTGGAAATGGAAAAATAGATCCAGTCAGTTTGCCCTCCATATTTGCTTCATATTCTGTTTTGTTTAAATCCATATTGTACGTTGTTATCTAGTCTCTTTGTAGGGTTTGTAATATTCTTCCTCATTTACAGAAGAAGATAAAAAACAGATCAACAAGAATTCCCCAGAAACTGCCACTGTGAGTCCTTTCATGAGAATTTATAAAAATGTTTTGACAACACGTTATTAGTTTAAAATGTTCTTTAGGCTTAGCCAAATGTTGAACTATATAAGGCTGAATTGCTTAATAAACATTATACGCCGTTTGAAATACTAAATAATACCCTCCATTGTTTCAACCCAAAATTCTTGGGTTTTTTAATCCATTATTCGGTCGAATATATATCGTTTTATTAATTGAACCCAACGGTTTGTTCGTACTTTTTGAACCAATGGTGAACTGAATCATGTTTACTTACATTTATGTATTTGACAAATATTTAAAAGCAGCCTATTGCATTATACTATATATATATTACTGACTGTGTGTGATCCCCAGGATCAAACCCAAGACCTTGGGGTTGCTAGCAACATGCTCTACCACTGAGCCACAGGAAAGATGACTTTTTTTCTCGTTTTTTTATTTATTTTCAGGTTCGCCCTGAAGAGCCAGTGATATGCAGCACTATTAATGATGAAAACCCAAATGTAAATAGACCAGACATTCATTAAAACTTATGCCATGTCTTAAAAAATATGCCAAATTAGGTGAGTTTAGGTTAAAAGTAATGAGATTTGTTTCATTACAGGACATTTCTCTGCTGGATTCCAAAGCAAACACAATTTACAGTTCTATCGAAGACCTACCTGAGTGTGAAGCAGTAAGTTGTTCAGACATATTCTAATAGAAATGTATTTGTAAGGAATGTGATGAAAATATATTTTAATTATTTTAATATTTCCAGCAGTCTCCAGCAGGTGGAACTGTCTACAGCACTGTAGCACCGCATTGATCAGCAGCACAGATTCACAGTAAAAGAACAAAGTACCATAAACGTAATGTTTTGACCAAAAAAATCATCAGTATGTCATCATAATTACTCTTCTTCTTGTTCCTGTAGCTTGTTCCTATCAAACAGCTCAGCAGCTTTGCTTAATAAGCGGCATCCGTAGCCATCTATATTCAAGTACCTGAGTATATTATGCTTTTTTATATTATTTATAATTGAATGTTTTATGTACCTACTTTAATACGTGACATATTTTGACATATTAACAATCACAAATCCAAGGACTGAGTGCACTAATGCAGTTAATTTGTTTGCTTGATTTGTACTTGCTAAATGGTCAGAGTGCACTCTACAAATGCTGAGTTGTTTTAAACCATTGTTGGGTCAGATAAAAAATATTTTCTTAAATGAATGTCCCTTTCGAACCCAACATTGTTAGAAATCCCATTTTTTTCATATTTATTTTCACATATTTCACATAGTATTTCACATACTACTTTTTTTCCACAACGAAGAACCTTTTATGGAACAGAAAAGTGTGTGAAAGTGTCAATGCTGAAATCAAAGCCTAATAATGTAACCTTTTAGCAACATTTATTTTTAGTATAAACCCTCGGTCTGTGTATATAACAACATTATATTATGTTTGTTTTTATTATTGTATTATTTTTGTTGTATTTGTTTAGATGTTGAAGTATTTTGGATGTGTTCTTTAAACTGTCATTTACATTATTTAATCTTTTTAAACTCTATTTCTCTCACTTCACACATGAAAGTCACGTCTTTTATGTATGCAATAACATGAAAATGATTGTCATTTTAAAACTATTGAAAGATATTTACAGCCGTTTGCTTTACAATAAATCAATTTTGTGCTTTTATCGCCCTCTAGTGAAGAAGTTTGGCTTTGCAAAGTTATTTACAGAAGGTAAAAAATTGACAGATGCTTTTAATTTTAGCTGGAAAATTATCTCACCACACTGTATAATAGCGGTACCTGCAAGTATTACCTATAGCAGATATTTTTACCTGACCTACACATTTAGCTACTGATTGTATTTCATTGGTGATTTTAGATAGTATTGGAAAACCAACTAATTTAAAGTTACCACATTTTTACTGAAGTGAAGTACAAATATAAACGTCATGCGGTGAACAACGTTCAAGTAAACGTGGTATCTATACAGTGTGTAGTAGTCATATGTGTCGTGCGTGTGGACTGTTTTTATATGTTAGTTGGGACCAAAACCTGAATGTCACTGTGGAGACCAAAATTTAGGTCCCCACGGACACTAAAGCTTACACATTTTACAGAATGATAATATTTGAAAATCTAAAAATGCTAAAGTTTTCTGCGATCTTTATAGGTTTTGGGGTTGGGTTAGGGGTAGGGGTAGGGGATAAAATATACATAGTTTACAATACATCTCATCTCGCCTATGGAACATACATGTGTGTGTGTGTGTCTTAGCATGCATGTGTGTGTGTGTGTGTGTGAGTGAGTGAGTGTACTAACCAACTGTAAAAAAAATAGTTCCCTGAAAATTTTGAGTGAATTTAACTTTTTAATATTGGTCAACTCAACCATAAGAATTGTCCTTCCTTCTTCTTAGCTTATTTTGATCACATCAAGTCAGTGATGAATTAAACAGGAACTGTTGGTTTATTTTTCCTTGCAAGAAGTGCAATTGAAAGAAGTGAAATGTTCATTTGACGTTCTGTCTTTGACCAACCCGGACCCTCACATGGCTCATCATCTGATTCTCTTTGCTATTTTACTTGTAACAGCAGGTATGTTATTAATGTCATTTATCTTAAATATCTTAAATCTTTCATGCATGAACTACAACTATGTGGTTTCATTTCTCCTTGCTTACGATCTGAACTTATTAACTTCGCTTTACGTATTTGTCAAGTGAGAGTGTATAGCACGATACACTATTATGCACTAGGATCATTTAAATGAAGAGTTTGTTTGCAAAATTATATAACTCTGTTTAAACATAAACTAAAATCATGTTTTTTTATTATGTTTTATGGTGTTTAAATCTGTTTTTCCAAATGAGCTCTTCAAAGTTCCTCATGCTGCTTCATTTTCTTCAAAATATGCCCATTGTTTCCACATCTGAGTGAAAATGTAAGTTATAATGACAAAAGTACAGTGGTTCTTCTTTCTTTGAACACTAGTGTTGTGTTACAGATGAGAGCATTAGGACACTTAAACACATAACTGTAAGAGAAGGAGGAACAGTATCTATCCCGTGTCTCTATGGCAGTCCCTATAAACTAAACCCAAAGTACTGGTGTAGAGGAGCGACATGGGATCTGTGCAGCATAAATGCACATACAAACAGAACTGGGAAATGGCTGATAACAGATGACCCATCTCAGAACATTTTTACAGTGGAACTCAAAAATCTGAAAACATCAGACTCTGGAACTTACTGGTGTGCTGTGGACATGAGCATGAAACGAGATCACAGAGAACATCTGTATTTAACAGTTGAAGCAGGTAAGAAAGCATTCTTGTGTTGATCCAAAACATATTTACATAGTTCATCTGAGGCATGTGATTTTCTGCTATAAAACATGTAAAGTTGTTGCTCTCTGTGTTCAGTTCCTGATGTGTCTGTGGTGTCCAGCAGTGTATCTGGACATGAAGGTGGTTATATCAGCGTTCAGTGTCTCTACAGTTCTACATTTAAAAATAAACACAAACAGTGGTGCAGAATTATGAACAAGAGCTGTTATCCAGTGGGGAAAAGCGGCACATCGCAGTATTCGGTTGAGATCAGTGATGATGAGAGAGAATCTTTCACTGTGTTGATGTCTGGACTGATGCTGAGTGATTCTGGCTGGTACTACTGTTCTGTAGGAGATCGACAGGCTCCTGTTCAACTTCTTGTTCAAAGGACAAACACATCTAAAAATTCAAGTAAGCAATGATTTTCAGAAGATTTTAATTCAAATAACATATTCAGAGGCACCTCAAGGTGAGGTCTGACATAAGCAGCACCAAAAGAGTTGCAATTTGGAATTCTACAATGCCTGTTTCAGAATTCTGCTTTCAGCTTTCCTGTAGCTCAGAGCATGGCATTAACAACACCAAGGTCATGGGTTTGATCAACGGGGATTGCACATACTCAGATACAAATGTATAGTATAATGGAAGTCGCTTTGGATAAAGGCAAATGCCAAATGCGTAAATGTAATTCAGAGAATTCAGAATTTGAAGGCTCTTTATTTCCAGATACAGGCCATTCTGATTTTATTTCATATTTTATTGGAACAACTAGTTACCTGACAAAGCACTTTTTGAGCCTAGACATGAAAATGCACGTTGGAACTAAAATGGCGGTAACTCATGATTCTTTGGAATACAGACTTATGGTTGGTCCTGTTTGAAAAAGAAAAGTAGCTGATTATTGCTAAAAATAATCACAGACGCACAAAAAAAATAATAAAGGTATGTTGTTTCTGTTTTTCTTTGATTAAAAAATACATAAAAAAATACGGGTCGCCAAAGGATAACAAAAAATCTAAGCACACTCTATATAAAAATTAATCAATTACTCTCCCTACATAAATTATAAAAAAAATCACCAAAGAAATCTGTATTCTAGAGTCTTAGACATTTCCAATGATATATAGTTTGTCATGATTCGATTAGAAATGACATGCACAATATAGTTTTTAAAATGGGTTTACTGGTTAAGCCAAATTATGCATGATGTATAGATTTAAAAGTTCAGTATTTATCCACAGGCAAAAAGTTGGTTTGACGTTTGACGTTGGATAGTCTGAATTTAGAGACCGTCTCCAAAGCTACAAAGGTTTACATTAATATACAGGTTTCTAACTTCGATAGCATTTAAAGGGAATGACTTGTAACAAGCTGTTCAGTGTTCATGTGGGTGTCAGCTATAATGCACACCTTTTATATTTTTTATATTTATTACAATAAACTGTAAAATAATTTTTATAATTTTTGCATAATAACTCTGTTTGGTGCTGCTAGCATTGTAAGAATTGCAAATCTTAAAAGTTTCATGTACAGTCATTGAAGACAAGCATCGTAAAAATTACTTTTTTCAAATATAACATTTAATCCCCCTTTTTTAACTTTTTGTTTTCAAATTCATCTGAAGACGATCTAAGCTTGGATAATTATACATCACCATTGTGAGTATTTATTTTAAAGCTGTATTCATCTATCAAACAGCTAATTGGTTCTAGGATAATCATTAAACCTCAAAGATAATCGTATCGTTGTCCTTCCGAACCCTTGAATGTCCAAATTCGCTTTAAGTGATTACATACTGTGTTTTCACAGTTGACAAGCACTTTTTAAGTCTTTTTATTGGTCAGATATTTGCAAAATCCATTGATTAAGACAATGGGTGACTAATAATAATGATTTATGGCAAACAAAATCACGAAATATATAGAAGATACACAAGGTTTCAGAAATACAACATTGATTCTTTGTTATTATGCAATTGTTTTTGCGTAACAACATGGTTACACTGTACATCTTACCTTTGTCAACATACCGTAGTACCATCTCTGAAAACTACCTAATCATTTTCATGATAAATGAGATAATAAATCCCCCTCAATTGATGACAGGAATGAGATTGTGGTGCTCTGGATTACTGGCCCTTTACTGCTGCTGCTGGTGCTACTGCTTCTGATGGCTTTCTTTACCTGGAGGATTAAACGAAAACACAGTCAGTTATCACACTTTTAAATATTTTTTTACTTAATTGTAAGTAGAACTGCACTGTTCATGCTTTAAATTTGCTTCTATTTTTAAATGCAAGAATTTACAACGCATTGATTATATGCAGTGCCTGCTATATTTAAGTTCCCATATGATGTGTAATTTTTCAAAATAGCCTATCGTATTATCATATATTGAACAGGTGCATACTTTCTTTTCTGCATCAAGATGCCATTTTGTTTACACCAGGACCAGATCCCAATTCTATGGTATTTCTATTTTTTGAATTAGCCATGAAATTGCATTTCTAAAAAATAATTTCCATTTACAATCATTTAAGTTTTCTCGCTTCTTATACAGGCAGATGACTCTATGTCTCTCCAGTATTGTACAGTCGCCTTTAAGAAAGCAAAGGATGACAAAGAAGATGACCACATCTCTATTGTAAGCATTACATTGTTGTTAAAGACTTTCAAAAGTATGTTAGCCACGACAGTCTCATTAGGAGAGATGTTAGTGGATTTAAGTCACAAGAGACATTTCAATCGACAAGTATGTTACGTAGATATAACAAAAAGGTGGTAGTAAAGTTACAACAATACGACTTAATGTCTGTAGAATGTTATTCTGACTTTAGCAGTAGGGTGATGAAGAAACACTGAGCCTGCTTATACTGTGGTACTATAAGAGATGCTGTACAGTTTGAAACTTTTAATTGAGGTTTATGTTTTAGTGGGGTTTAATGGGGTCACACGTCACAGCTTAAACGAATATGAATCATTTGTTTTAGATGTAATGCAATGTTTATACATGATTTAAGGTAAAAAAAAACATATTTTCCACATACCCTTCATGTTTGTTTCTCCTCTTTGCCCCCCCTCCCTGAAATGAGCAGATTTTTTTACAAAGCTAGAGCGAGGTGTGTTATGATTGGCCAGATAAAACGTGCGCAGTGATTGGTCGAATACTGCAAGCTTGTGACGGAAATGTAACGCCTATTACCATATTTGGAACAACAGGTTCCAAAGCATTTGTACTGACAGGTACGCCCACCTTACTTATCAATATATTTGGGCGGTCTTAGTCAAATCATACTACGAACTGACGTAGATGTGTGGGGGTGTGGTTACACAAGGTGTTTCAGACAGGTCACATCTCAGAATGCATCTATTGTTCACACACGTTAATCCATGCAATTTAACGTGTCTAACACAAACATGGGGGGAAATTTATAACACACCAAAAACACGTAGTCGCCCCATATGACCCCTTTAATAGGTTTCTGTGAAAATTAGTTTCTTTGGAGTTATGCAAGATTTCCCTTCAGTTGAATTATATTTCCAATCACACTCTTAAAGATGTATGTGTACACCAGAACGTATATTTTGCTTTGGATTAAGTAATGTCAATTAAGTAAATATTTTGTCACCCTCATTCTGTTCAAATTTCCTGGTACAGTACTTGCACTGTGTGTTTTTTTTTAAACATTGACGCCAGGCTTGTCTAAAACACTTTTTTTGTAGACAGAAGTAATGTAAGATTTAAGTTTGATCATACTGAATTATTTTCAGCGCTGTTTTCCTGACAGAGATGATGACGTGGTCTACAGTGCCATGAAACATCTTTGATAACAGGTGAGCCTTGACAAACTGTTTGAATAATACAAACATCTTCTGATTATCAGTTCTTGTGTTTTAAATCTTTTGAGTGTTGGTCAAAGTCTCACTATCTTCACACACAAACACATCTCAAATGAAGGCATAATTTATTTGGATAAAATAGGTGGTTGATATTTGATAGACATTTGACAGAAATACACAAACTATTGTTCGGCAGAAGTTTCACATCTGTAATGTAATGGATGCCTAAGTTGTATTGTATACCCTGATGTAATCACTACTCATTTCTCTGTATAACTCTGCTGGAAAAAGCAAACAGAAAAAGTATATAGACATTGTCCAATAAAAAAACAATAGGCCTGTTGTTATACCAAATAAACTATCATATCTAATAACTTACAAAAGCTTAGCTGTGAATCGAAAGTCCAGTGTGTTTATTCACAGTGTTTTTCCGACAGAGGTCAAGAAAATCAGGGCACACATCCTTCAAAGAGATGACAGATTTAACAACTTCACTGGCCTGGCTGTCGGAAACATACTCCTACCCGCTTTTGGTTCTGTTTATGCGCCGTTTCTGTCTTGCACGTATAAATAAATACACACAGGAACGCATGTAAAAGGGAAAAGATACTTGACATATGAAGACGGCATCTGCAAGAGAGAAGTCAAAGCTATTCTGACACAAGCAGACAAAATGCAATGTTTGACACAGGGACGTCTCGACACATCCAACTTGCGTCCTTTGCCATTCGGTCCTCGCCGAAACGCACGTCAAACGTTGGATCTCTTCGTAACAAGAAAAATACTCCATGTCTTTTTGGTAGTTTTGTTTGACCTCTTGGTTTGAAAGTAGGTAACAGTCAGAGAATGTAAAAAAGGTAAATATTCAATCTTTTCATGAAGTAGATCACCCAAAACATTTAAAATCCCTTTTTTTTCACACGCGTGTTGTTTTTTGAAGAAGATTTATGTAGTTCTTTCCCAAACAATGACTGCTCACCACAACAGCTGTTAAGGTCCTAAAGGAACTATTTAAGTCATCGTTATAAGTAAAGTCACTCTGATACTTAAAAAAAATCCTTTGTAATATGTATATCCTGCTATGTTTGAATGACATGGGTGCGATGAAAGATTTCCTGTTGTCCTGTTGTTGCAAAAAAAAAAAACTAAAATCGAAGAAATGTCTTTATCTGTATTTTTGTGTTGTTCTTCGGCGCAAAAGTTTAAAAGTTCTTAAATAAAGATCGAGCAAAATAACTTAAGATATTAAGTCTTGTTTTTTTATACAAATATGTAGGTTTACGCCTTAAACAAGCTAAAACATCTGAAAATGAGGTTAGCAAAATGAATGTAATTCAAGTTTATTTTTTGTACCCCCAATGAGAGATATTGTGATTCTGTTTTAGAAAACAAGACAAAAAATGTAAAGTCATATACATTATAATATATATGATACATATACGTATAAATTGATTTAATATATTTTAGACATTTGTACTGGAAAGCAAGGCGAGAATACTGAAAAATAAATTGATTAGATCTCAGTTTTTGTTACTTTAAAGCTACAATGTGTAATGTCATGAGACCCCTGTAAATAATTATTTTAAAGGTTGAGTGTAAACACTGTGGATCTGTAAAGCTTTTAACATTTTGTCCTTCCGTTCTGACATTGGACTATTGTACCAAGTGTTTGGGAAGCCTGTCGGTACACTGCAAAAACATGAATTCAATCTAAGCATTTCGTCTTGTTTTTGGCTTTGCTTTTGCCTGAGTCTTGTTTTATGAAAGAAATTTAAGAGTGAAGACAGTTTATGTTTGAAACAAGTGAAAAATATCTATGTATAAAGACTTAAATTTAGGTTTATATTATATTATGTTAATATTATGTAAACACAAACTTTTATTCTGTATGCGATTAATCGCTTTGACAGCCCTTCTTGAATTGAATTTCAACTATCTCTTAAGTACCTAATTTAGGTTGATTTTTCTTACCCCACTGGCATCAACGTATCTTGATTTAAGAAGTTTTAGATACTAGAAAACAAGACGGAAATGCTTATAAAGAAATCTTTTTTTTGCCGTGTATTATTGTTGATGGCACCATCAGTATTTAAATGCACATTAGCTTTAAAGTATGTGGGATGTGATGTATATAGCAAAAAAGCATTTGTGCTCTCTGAACATAAAATAAAATTTAGCAGGACTATGTCAGATGGCAAAAACCTCACTGATCTGGGTCAAGTCTTTTCTTTTACCAAGAAACCACAGTGATTTCGCTCAGCAGTGAATTTCATAAGCGATTTGTGTGTCGAACAGCAAGCTCTGGTTCATAAAAAGCCCCTCGGGATCGGGTGGAGGACTTTCTCCTCCCTCCGCCGGAGCCCTGCGGGGACCCATGCCGATGGACCTGCCCGGTGTTAGCACACCCTGACCCTGAATCATCTCTGTGGTTTTGAGCGCCACCGCCTGTTGGTTAGGAACCGGAGGAGGAGGCAGCACCGGTTTGGCACGGTTCAGCACGTACATCTCGTGGCCGCGTTCATCTCTGTACTCCTCCAGCTGAGCGAATGTGGTGGGACCGTCCGAATAGTCGTTGACGTAGAGGATGCTCTCCTCTTTGCTCACTTCGTAACCGCCGTCTTCCTTTAGTCGTTGTTGGTGACGGCTGTAAATCATGCAGAGAAGCAACAGGGCCGTGAGGGCCAGAAGAGAAATGCCCACAGCTATGGCGGTCTGCGTGGCCGTGCCCAAAGCGTTGAAGTCCATGCTTTCCAGTTCATACAGCGGCTCTTGGCTCACGTCCACTGAGGACGGATGATAGTATGACGACGATGAAGAAGAGTGCAACCGAGGCCAAATCAAAGAGGGGGATGAAGACGACGACATGTTCACGGAAAGGTGAAAAGTCACGCGAGCCACCCCTCCAGGGTTCCAGGCCTCGCATTCATAGCGTCCGGCGTGGGCCACCGTGACGTTACTGAGAAACAGCATTCCGCTTCCAGTGTCCGGATTGAAGCTTTCTCGGTCGCCTCCGTCCTCCGCTCCAAGCAACGGACCACGACTCGATGCCCCTTTTCCAACGGGTCTGGCTGTCACCACCCTACCACCGGTTCTCGTATCTCCTTCCATGCCAACTTCCTGCACCAGACCCCTGGGGGACAGCTGGGCTTTACCATGAGAGGCTTTTCTCCATGTGACCTGGGGTTGCGGGTATCCGGACGCCTGACAGGATACGCGCAGACTCTCCCCCAGACGTACGGTCAGGTGACTGGGCTCCAGCTGGACGATGGGAGGGATGCAAATCAGACTGTTTGCAGGAACCTCCACCAGACTGAGGTGGGAAAGCCGCGGTGGTTCCGCGCACAACATCCGGCGCTCCGCCGAGCTCAATAGCCTCTGGCCCTCTTCATTTATCCAGCCGCGAAGCCAATGCAAAGCGCAGTCACAGCGCCACGGGTTATCTGTGAGAGAGTAAGACAGGTTAGCAAAGAAAATCAATGCCTTTTAAACCTCTTACAACTGATCTGCTTTGACTTCAACATGACTCCCCTTTCTACTTTCATCTTCTCTGATATCTTTCATTAATCTCTCTTTCTTTCATCCTTCATCTGTTTAGCAAGTTTCAATTTCCTACATGTTTACCTTGCTTTTAGTTACTCTCTATCTCCACCCTCTCTCTCTCTCTCCTTTAGTAATGGTTTTTATCTATTTTTTCATATCTTATGAGTTTAATTACTGCTGCTTGTATGTAGGACAAATCCTCTACGCTGAAATTAATACAATTTGGGGTGTAACACCCTAGCAACCTCACAGCAATGCCTTGGCAACCACCCACAAAACCGCATTGTGCCAGCTAATTGATTTACACTGTATGAGCAGGCACCACTTGCATTTTATTTTTCACAGAAAATGTAAAAGTGTATTTCTACTTTGTCTAATATGGTGCTGATTCTTAAGTAATTAAGACATAAATCAAATAAATTAAATTGTTGACGTTGTAAGAATAAAATAATTACATTAAAGCTCATCAGAATAAAGTAGCATAGTTACATTTGTCTTAAATTTGATCTTAAAAGACATTTATAAAACAAGTTCATATGAATGTCTTTGATTTTTTATAGACCATTTCTAAAACTCTGGAGAACACTCAAAAATAATATACATAACCCTTATACAAATAATATGTACTGTCTGTAAACCTTAAGTATACAAGTAATTTTTATTTAGATTTTAGCATAATTTATCAATATCCATGTACTAGTAGTATACTTGTTAGCGTGTGTATTATTTCTATTCTTTGCAACTATATTCTTAATCTGTACATCAAAGTTTATAAAAGTACACTTTGAAGTGTACTCTCATGTACAAGTAAAAACTGTGAAAAAAGTATTTAAACGACTACTTGATCAAAGGAGTAAACAGACTGACTGGCGCGACGTGAGACAACAAGCGAATTATAAGCGAATTAGAACCCATTTTCATTTTTTATTTCGTCCACACCAGTTGTGGCACGAATGGACTAACCCACTAAGAACAAGCAGGTTGTCATGTCGCATCTGTCTCGTCCGGTGTTATATACAGCTGCTGAAAAAAATGAAGATAGTTTTTTCAGAATGTACTATTTATAGGTACAGCATACGTGTAGGTAAAATTACTATTTTTATTTTGTTGTGCAAACTACTAACAATACTTCTCCCAAATTTCAAATAAAAAGATTGTTTTATACTTGTATTTATTTGCATAAAATGAAAACTGGAGAAACAAGTTAAAGTAACTGAAAAGATGCTCTGTATTTCTCAAATCTCAAATACTGCAAAGAAAACAAGTTCAGGTTCACTTTTAAGTAATACAACGGAAATATTAGTAATTTTGTCTTTTCATGCTGTCAGTCTTTCACATTTCTTAAGGGGACTTTATGTCACTCCTGAGGTTTGATTTTGTTGAATGAACACAATACATCTTAACATGCAGAATAAATGAAATCTTGGAATGCTACCATTTTTCCACGGCTGTTTATTTTAATTTATTTGTATATGTACCTTTATATATATACCTGTATATATACATTTAAGAGCGTTTCTGAGAGGAACATAAAACTTGACTGAAAGTATACAGTACTTCCTTATTTTTAATTTAGAAGTATACTGATAGTGCACTTAACTGACCACATTTCTTTTTTGTAAGGCAGAACTTCACTGATTCTATTTGATCTCATTTCTGTTCAAGAGAAACAAGTGAGAAACAGTGTCATGTCACATACTCACCTGTGACTCTCAGCACCTGCAGGCTCACGAGAGGTTTGAGTGAAGCAGGACTCAGAGTTCTCAGGTTATTTCTGCTGAGGTCCAGAAGAGCCAGAGAGGACAGACCCACCAACGCTTGATCTCCAAGAACCTCCAACACGTTTTCCTGCAGATGAAGCTCCTGCAGACGCTGGGAATAATCCATCAATCTTTAAATGTCTTCATCATTATAACCATCATCAGTCCTAGCTGATTCATGAACATAAAGATGCAATGTAAAGCTGTCTAGAATACTGCGGCATCATATTTTTCATTGCATTCTCTGCATCCGATTATCATGTTGTTCAGAATAAAGTGCCTATTAAATTTGCTTCGTGTTATTCACACAAAACGGAGTCCAAATAAGGTCAATGAAGGTTAAGTTGTTCATACAAATTACGTATGAGAAGAAGAATTCATTAAGTGGTCAGTTTATATTATTTATGTCATCGAACTTTAGTCAGATTTTTTCTGCTAGACATTCCTTGTTAAGTTTTTATTTTCTCTTTCTTTGACCTTCATTAATGGTGGCATTTCATCATTTGGGCCTAATCAAAAATTTCAAAAACATATTATAAAGAAGAAATTAAAATATTGGATCAGGTATATTTTCATCTACAGAACTAATGTTAAGGTTGTTAAGATTATGAGAAACGTTTCAGTCAACTGACCCTTAACTGTTATTCCAAGTAGAAATGTCTCTTTCATAATATGACACAAACAACTTTCTATTCACAATGATACCTATCAAAGGAAAGTTAATTAATTGTTTTTATTATAATATTGTTTGTATGCAGGCAGATATACAATATACCCACATGGTCCTTTACCTGTAGTCCACGGAAAGTGTAGTCCTCCAATCTGGTGATCTGGTTTCCCGCGAGATAGAGAATCCGAAGGTGATCCAAGCCACGAAACACGTCGGCTGTGACCGTGTGGATGCGGTTTCCGTTAAGAGCGAGCTCTAGAAGCAGGCCCAGGTTTCTGAACGCTCCGATTTCGAGGGTGGAGATGCTGTTGTTCTGTAGGTAGAGGTGGTGAAGTTGGCCGAGGTCTGATAGATCTCGTTGACGGATCTGTGTGATGGCGTTGTCCTGTAGAAAGATAGTCTGAGCAGAACACATATTCCATGACCAACACAAGTTAAAAGAGAAAAAAAAACATTATCTTAAAGAGGAAGGATGAATCAAATTTTTATCCCTCAAAATGTTCTCTTCTCCTGTCATCAAAACTACCAAATCCTTATTTCTTCAAGGTGTTCTGAGTTGAGCCTGCACATCATCCAAGCCCTAACAACTCACATGAATTGGATCAAAGTTTTGGTTGCGTCAAACAGATCTGGGTCTGTTGTCTCACAGGCATAAAGAAAACACGTAAACAAATCAATTCACCAGCACCAGCATTAGTCTGCTTTTACAAGAGCCGCAGAACTGTCTTCACTCATTTAACTATATTAATTATACTACATTTCACACTTAATTTCTTTTCTGATTAATTATACTATCAAGTTCCTGTCTGTGATCAAATACGCTGTAAATTTCTGCTATAGCGTAGGTTGCATTGGTCAATTGAGCAATTTATGCAAGTCACCTCATGAATATTCAAAAGCTGCGGTATAAGTGATATGACCGGGTAAATATATTGAGATTTGTGACTTCTCTGTTTTCGATTGTCTAGTATTTTGTAATACGTTGTAACGTCTGGTTTACTTTTAATTTTGGTTTGAGGAGATATTTTGGGCGGTATCTTATAGGGGTGACTATAATCATGAAAAATGATGGAGCAGGAACAGTCTAAAAAATATTGTGTAGACTCAACAAAAAAATTAGGTTAGGGTTAGGTTTAGGGTTGCATCAATATATTGCATCAATATTTTTGAGTTGTGACAACTTCTAACAAAATTAAGTTCATCCAACAAACTACATTAGGTCAGACAGATTATTTTTTAATATTTACGACTTACATTGTATTATCCCATACATTTGTTTATAAGTATGTGCAATCCCCTGGGATCGAGCCCACGGCATGGCCGTAGGTTTAGGGGGGGACGCTAGGTACTAGTCCCAATCAATATTTTGAGATGACAAATTTGTCCACCAATATTTAGCAAGCTCCTTTGAACTGCTATTTGGATCTTTGCGCTGCTATTTGGATCGATTCCAACGGCCAGGACGAAGACAGTACAAGAAACGCTGTTATTTGATTGGCGGCGGGGTATCTGACAGACAACACGCGCGGGCCGGGACTACTTTTGTGCTTGCACTGGCACGGAGCGAGCGGTTGGAGGTTGTGTGTGCGAGTTGACAATGCCGACGGTAAGTAACAGGGGCCAGAGTAAAACATTTATATATTCTGTTTTTTTGCCCCATTTTTGTACTTTGTAGATCAGCTATGCCATCCAAGAAGACGAAAGGGGACAACGAAGCTTTTTCATAAAGCAGAGTGTAAGTAGGAAAATAACTAGCCACACAAATAAACTAGCAGTAGTAGGTTTGACCAGGCTTTCAAATGCAGATTCTACTGTGGAAAATAGTATTAACTGGTGATAGTATGTGTTACCCAGGATGATAGAAGGCTACGTTAGCAAGTCACTGAATGTTAATTTGCTTACCTTAACTTAGAATCTTGCAGTCAACATAAACAGTGGATCTGAGACATTTTTCGTTTCTACATTCTGTTTATGTATTTGTGAGTATAGCCTACCCTACATGCAGAGAAATATAAGGGAAATCACCCACAGTTTAATGAAGGACTGTCATTGCTAGACACATGTGCTGGAAAAACGTGTTGGCAATGTTAAAAAGGCAAAAGTTAACACTGTTGTTTATTCAAATATAATGAATCATTATTTGATTGATAATATCCAAATAACACTATCTAGTATAAACATGATTTGTTGAATGCATATGATACATGTGTATTTTATTCATTAGTTCATTTAATTACATATAGGAAACTCAGACATCTTGTGAAGATGTCATAGACCATGTTGAGGAAGAAGTAGCTGGACCTTCAGGGCTTCAGGTAAAGTCTTTATGAACTATGAATTATTAAAGCGTGATTAAAGGAAATCATGCATATCAAAAGTTTTAAAAACCATGTCCCCTTCATATTTAAATTGCTCTGAAATATAAACATGATGCGTTGAATGGATACTGATACATGTGTATTTGATTCATTAGTAATTCAGATGTCCCCACCAAAGCTGAGACCAAACCTACGCCCATGGCCCACGGCCTTGCGTTGTTAAAGCAATGTTCTTACGACTGAGCTACAGGAAGGCTAGTGATTTAATCAAAGACACTGATTGCAAATACACTTTTTTATTTTATATCTCAAATCACAAAATTCTCAATAACAATTAAAACCAAAAGCTGATTGTACCTATAGCATCTCCAATATTATGCTTTTTGAGTAAAATGCCGTTTTTTTCTTCAATCCTAATCATATCCTATGCAAATGCTCAATCCTTCAGGACAATGGTAACCTCTTAAAATATAACTAAAACCCTTTTAAATGCCAAGAGAAAAAAATATTAAACATTATTAAGTCTCATGCTTTTCTCATCTTGATAAAAATCCATAAAATAACTCTGTATTTCTACATTAACTCTCATTATCCAGTACCATGCAAAGCATGATGGGAAATGGAGATCCTCACCAATGCTAATTGTTACAATAAGCATCAGTCATGTACCCTTGTTTACGTATGTTACATGGCTTGGGAGGAGTCTTGAACCGGAAGTAAATTGTTGTTGAAAGGGTAAGTTATCTAGCCAATTACTTTGAGTGACTGCAACTTACATATTGTCGTAAGCACTTCACAGATTTTTGGGTTAAAATATTATAATATACAATATTAAGCTTACGTAATTATCAACAATATAAAGTAAGAAAGAGTTTTTCGATTTTTGACTTTTTTTTTTTTTGACCAATTCGTTGAATTAAGTTGTGCCAACAGATGCCATGAATATTTTTTTTGAATTTAATCTTTTTTATAATTAATGGGTCACAAAACTACCTAAATATTTTATAGATTAAAAATGAAAGAAAGAATGAATGAACGAATGGTTCTGTATACTGTGTTAGTTTATATGAGACCAGTCTTCTTTTTTGATTGCACTTATGCTTTTGTTGTACTTATGCTGTCCCAATTGCTTCCATTGCTTACCCCACTTGTAAGTCGCTTTGGATAAAAGCGTCTGCTAAATGACTACATGTAAATGTAAAACTAATCTTTATACCACAATCTATATGAAATATTTTTTTCAAAAACCAATATCTTAAGGTTATCAGTAAACAGTTATTGGGGCCATGGTGATGCCAGGAGTAAAAATACATTTCTTTTTTGTTTTGTTTTACAAAGACATCTAGTAAATAATAAGCATCTTAAGGGAGAGTACACATAAAATGTATTCATTCGTATATCATTTCAAACCTTAATGACTTCCTTCTGCAGAACACAAAAGATGATATTCGGAAAAACATTGGTAACCAAACAACATTGGCCCCCATTGACTTTCATTGTATGGACACAAAATCACTTAGACATTTCTCAAAATGTCTTCTTTTGTGTTCCAGAAGAAAGAGTCATACAGGTTCTGAAACACATGAAAGAAAAAAACATTTGTGCAACCTTTTTAAAGATCCCTTTATTAGTTTACTGTCTTTATTTTGTTAAAATGTTCTTATTGAAACAGGAATGTTTGGCAACTAATTTAAAGAAATAAAAATGAATCATCGTTAATGTGGTTCTGACAAAAGTGTATTAATGTTTAGCATTACAATAGCACATTCTCGAAGCTAAAAGACTTGAACCAAAAGCCTCAAAACAGACCTTTTCATTTCATGATTTACAAAACACCCATCACCAAAGCCAGAAATAAAGTTAACCAACAGCCACTTACCTGTGTGCCGTGACCAATGCCCTGTGGGATCTCTTTCAGTCCAATTGATCCACATTCAACTGTCAAACTATAGCAGCGACATCCCGAAGGACAAGCCCGAGAAAACACGCACAGCTGGGCTAACGTCAGCGCCCACACCACAGAGAGCTGAAGAGGATTCATGTCAGGATAACTGAGAAAAAGAGAATACGACAGGAAAGAGTCGGGAAGAAAGATGGATTACAGTTAAAGAAGAACCGTCCGAGCGAGAAGCGAGAGACAGAGTGAGACGTTTTGTCATCGGGGTGCACACATGCACGTGTGAGCTAATAGGATCTGTAACGCACAAGATTCACGCTTAAGTGGATCGGAAAATTGAATCCTGCGGTGCAGAAGAGGGAAATAAGCGGAAGGTTGAAATGAGGAGAATAACATGGATGGATGGCACTAGCTCCATCCTGTCTGGTCTGTACAGAAGAGTCTCTTAGGAGGAGTTTTTGGTGGGCTCCGGATAATTAAACATGAGCCGAGACCTTCTGCTGCCTCAGGCCTCCTCTGTCTCTTTTTAGAGAATATACAATGAAGAATCACTTCACACACCGACCGACGCACTACAGTTCTTCTCAGGAGAGATGATCAAAACCTGGACTTGCTTTTTTGCCCCTCATTCAACATCTCTAGATATTCGTCAAGACATGGATTAGGTTGAACAAAGATACGATGTGTCTTGGACCTCTGGCTTTTGATTTATGAGTATGTAGACCTGTCTTAAAGAACCTGCTGGGCTGCATTTTACAATATAGAATAGTTAACTGAGATTGTTAAATTAATGTAGTTCCATACCTGTATGGCTTTGTCTGAAATATTATGTCCGTATTTGTGGAATATGGACATTTTGTACTCATTTATGTGCAAATTAAAAATTAAAATAAGATAAGATATTTTCCCCTGAAAAGCAAAAGCATTTATGCCTTGATTTGTCTTGAAATCTAATACAAGTTTTTCAAAGTTAATGCGTAAATAAAGAAAAAAGTTGCCAGTGGTGCATATAAAATAATCTTGTTTTCCCTTTTTTAATTAGATAATTTTTCTCACCCCAAGTTTTAAATTAGGTTTAAGCAAACAAATCTCTGAGGATAGTAAATGAGGGGCTAAAACATTTGCTCAGTTATTTTTTTGCTTTTGTGCAAAAATAATTCGCTTTTTATGCTTTTTTGTATTGGTGCACGTTTTCACAATCTTCAGTAAAAAACTAAATTAGATCCTGGAAATTGCAACTATATATACAGATCCCCTTTGTCATGGATCGCATCTATATGTACTACACCTACAAATCCAGGCAAGGCACAATAAGACACTATTTGGTTCAAGCCTTCCCTTATATTAAGCAAATAACAAAATGTGTGTCTCATAAATCAAGGTATTAAATCTTCATCATTATCATTGTAATATGTGCAATTTGCTTCTTGTTTTAATTGTACTGGAAAACAAGACTAGTAAAAACATTTTTTGGTGTGTGTGTGTTGGGCGCGTGCGTGTTGTATGTTTTACAGAATCTCATGCCTGGCAAGGCATCTCACTAGCATTTGAAACCTAGAATGTGAACAAGATCATCTCCGAGAACACAGAGAAGGCTCCAAACCACAGAGATCAAAACAGAGAGCATGAGAACATTTGGATTTGTATATCTGAGTTCAGGTTGAAAATATCCGTAGGGGTCATGAAAAAGGTGTGAAGAATTTACAGCTCCACTGATGAGATTTCTCCACATGAATAGGCTTCAGAACTTTATATAACAAATGGCATCTCATCGCTCACACCAAAAGGCGGAGCTGCACAATAGAAAAATGATCATCTTGACAATGCGCCTTTGTGAGGGCAGATAAAAACTAATTCATTTCAGCTTTCCGCAGCTCTCGCTTAAACGTGTCATCGAAGAGCGAATGTGAATATTTTATGCCCGTTGCTTAATTTAGAGAGCTTTCGACTGGACAGTGTGCTCGATTAATGCAACATGACCCACATAAGCCTTTTAATCCGAGGCCATGAGAGAGAAAAGACTTGATAAACATCAGCCGAGAAATGGCAGTCCATTCACGAACCCACGGCCTTGCATTCAGACGCCATTCTGCTCGCCATTGGGAGAAAGAGAATGGAAATCACAATGGACCGGAATATGAGAGGGGGAATGGAACATTTTGAATGAGTTTTTCTTTTTTGTGCTACGTGTGTTGCCTCATAATCATTTGGTAGTGGAAACGAAAAATGTGTAGAAAAGGTGATGTTCTCTCAGGTATGGCACTCTCTTACATGAACGCTTGGGTTCAGGGGTTATTTCACCAGATGAGATCCTTAAAGCCTACGAGAACATCCGAAGAATTTAATATTTAACTTCTTCCCAGTGTGATATCATTGTGGGGCCTCCTGCTTTGAATTCACAGCGGTTTCTTGACAAGAACTGCACAGATGAAATTACAATGAGATAGATAGAAGACAGACAGACAGACAGAGAGAGAGAGATATGGATTTGCACTGTTGGTAAGATGTTTATCTTTGGCTTAGTTTCGTTAACTTACTTGTCTGTTACTTGAACAGAAATTGTTCAATAGTTACTTAGACACTGGTAAAACATACAATACATCCACTTATCACATCATAAAAAAACATAACACACATGTTCCAATCCAACACATAACTGACCTTCACAACACATTCGAACACTTTAAAACAATTGGTTTAAAATAGTTACCGCTGTAGTGGGATAAATTATCTTTTATATGCATTCTTTTTAGCTATCCTCATGTGCAGTCTAGGGCCTGAGGGAGAATGGTGGAGTGGGTGGGTTTGATCAGAGTAGACTGCGATTTCCTTTGCCTCCATAACATCTACAAACAACTCTTGATTTTTATTCTGTTTCTGGCCAATTATCTTGTTTACTTCATTAATAACTTGCGTCAGTTTTTTTTGCCTCCTTGCTAAATTTACATTCCAAGCTATAATATTCCACGTTAAAATGCTTTCTATAATCGAACTATAGACAAAAGTGAGAATCCTCTTATCAATAAACTTCTTAATTGTCAGATAGACCTAGTCGTTGTCTGGCTTCTTTGTGTATGTAGTCCACATTTTCCTGGAATGAGAATTTTTCATCAATTACTAGCTGTGCCTGAATACTTCCCCAAGTCCCAAGGAAATTAAAAGAACATGTCTATTTTTTAATGAAATATTGCAGCGTTTATGGTAAATAGTTTATCAATGTGGGTCATTACCTTTTTCAATTCATGTGTCCTCATAAAAAATGCACTTCCGACCAGTGATGACAATCCCTCTTAAATGACGCATGTTAGACGGCTTGGGCGGAGCATCCGTAAACTCCTGCCCGTCAGTCTGCGGCCAGTTCCTTTTCAGAATGCAACGGCTGTTTTAATACATCCAATCAGATCCCAGAGAAAGACGAAAGCCACGCCCACTATTTTTCTCATTGGGAATTCCATTTCACCAAAATACAGAATTAAAAATGATGGCAAGTTCCGGTTCATAGGGACTTTCATTTAAATTTTGAGACTTGCTCCACCTTTACTCCTTTTATGATAACTTGTTCATATGAAGAGACTGCTGTTCCTTTACTTCTTTGCTTCCCACAAGACAATTCCATTGTCTTCTCGATATTCAATTGAAAGTGACAACTATCGAAGCCTACAAAAATATGAGGGCCTTGGCTTTTGATATGTTTAAAGGAACCGTAATTCTCTGATATTATCAGAATAAACAATTCTTTTCAACCTGTTAACTGTTGGAGCACTGTTTGAGCCACACATGAAAAGGCATGTTGGAACTAAAATGTCGGTAACTCATGAATTCTTTGGAATACAGACTTACGGTTGGTCTCGTTTGAAAAACGAATAGTGGCTGATTATGCCAAAAAAAACACACACCCACACAACAAAAAAATTGTAAGTATGTTGAAAGGTTTATCGTAAAAATTAAATTAAAAAAGTTTATGTTTTTCTTTGATTAAAAAATACATAAAAAAATACGGGTTGCTAAAGGATAATAAAAAATCTAAGCACACTCTTTATAAAAAAGAATCAATTAATCTCCCTACATAAAAAAAAACACCAAAGTAATCTGTATTCTAGAGTCTTAGCCCATTCCAATAATATATAGTTTGTCATGATTCGATTAGAAATGACATGCACAATATTGATGTAAACGTCGGGGTCCCGTATACGGTACGGGCGACAGTTAACAGGCTACAAGTTGCAACATAAAAAAAACAAATCACAGTCTTAGACATTTCTTAGCCTGACAACATGACATAAATGAATTACACTATGAATGTCATATCGCTTCAGTGGCATTTCTGCTGTCTGCTTTGATTGAGCTATACACAATCTACACTACACTCCATTCGCGAGCTGATCCGCTCTTTTTTTATTGGTTGTAGCAGTTGTGAATTCGGTGCAGGATGAATACATGGACAGGCAGGGCTTTGTGTGCTCTGCCGAAGAGAAGCTTGCAGGATTTAATATCAACAGTGCGATTTGTAACTCAAGAGATTCTTCTTCATTCACTATTATGCCCCCAGGCGAGATTGCATAGACGGCAGTTTGCTTTGTAGTAGGAAGGTACTTAAAACGCACACCGTGTTGGATTGGATAAGAAAGTGTCTGCTTAACGGTGGATTTTGTAATATAAACTGTGGATATAACATCTGTTAACATGCTCATTTGGTTCCTAAATGGTGAAGCTTTCTGCTTAGAGGCCCGTCTTATAAATTTAGCAGCTAATGAGACTAAATCTGTAGCCTGAAAGGAAAGAAATGTTAATAGGGATGCAGAATCAATAAGTGACCATATCCGCAGCGGCGGATATACGTTTTTTAATCAGATCAGTCTCATTAGGCTTTTATTGATTGAGACATTGAGAGTGTATATTTATTGTGTTAAAAAGGATAGTCTTCTAAAACAGGCAGAATATTATTGGTTATTTCGTGTGACTGGTTGCATTTTATAATGAGACACCACGATTTAAAGTTATTGACCAGCAACATATTTGAATTTAGTACCCTGATGTTTGTTTACATGGATCTATGAAATACAGAATGCTGAAAAGACGTATAGTAGTTTATATATCTATAATATATATATATACAAATTCAATATATAACAATAAATATATATAAAAAGTAGCTCTGGGGGATATTTTGCCTTTTTTACCTGAATTTAAAAGAAGGCCCAACCGACATACATTGTAGTAAATCAATTAAAATTGTCTTATTTTACAGAAAACACACGAAATTTGACCATTATTTATTTTAGATCTTTTGTATTAGCATTTTCAGCAATATAGGAACCAATGCATCATATAGATGAATTTGTAAATATGTGAAACTGTCTATATCCATCTTCCCAAAAACCTTCTCCCCATAGATAACACCCCAAAGGTATTTCAAAATGAATTAAAAACATGGAAGAAAAATGAGATAATATATATACATATGGTTCCAAAATAAGTGATAGAGTTAACTCTAATCTTTCAAAATTAGTTTGTTTTAATTTTGAGCATTCCAATTAATATCAATCAAACTGGAGTTGATTTGTTTTGATTTAAGCCAAACTAACTCAAAAAATACAGTTCAATAACACAATAAAACACAGTAAAAACATGATTTTTGAAAGCTTTTAAAAACGGAGTTATCTCACTTTGGAACCAAACTCTTCACATTGACATGAATAATGATAATAATTTAATAAATCAATCAACTTAACTTTCCTTCTGAAGACTACCTAATAATTATAAGTTAAGGATTGTAATCAGTTGGAGCAAGGTAAACCTTTAATGTAATTTAAGAAGGGATCCCAAGTCATTTGCAAAATGATAGCTTACCCTGAGAGCCGACATCTCTATTTCTCAAGGCCAACACCATGGAAAATGTCCTGTATCCACCTGTCATGACCTGGAGGGGAACTATATTTCCACTTGAGAATAGCACATCTAGCCAGGATTATAGCTGAAGCAATAATTTTACGATCAAAGGCCATCAAATCGGGTCAAGGAGAAACCGCAAACAGGGCCAGAAATGGGTCATGGTCAATATTAACGTTAGACCTTTTTTAAGCGTCTCAAATGCATTGGACCAAAAAGTTACCAGCTGCGGTCATGTCTAAAACATGTGAATGACTGGCAGGTGAATGTTTGCAACAACCGCATGCAGCATTACTGTCAGGGACATTTTTTGCCTATTGGGCATAAGGTAAGGGAGCTCTGAATGATATTTTACATTGTATGAACCCATGCCTGGGACTTAAGGAAGAGGTGTTTTGCCATAAGTCCTCTGTAATAGAAACTCTCAAGACTTGCTTTCAAGTCTCAGTAGGGTCTACAGCAATAGAATTTATTAAATTATAAATGACAGAAATTCGGTGCCTATGACTGACATTTGAAGCGAAAAAATGATCAATTTGAAGCAATAGAAGGAACTGCTTTTGTATAAAATGCCTCAATTGGAAAAAAACTTAATTTGACAATTTATCTACATCTTACTCTAAAGTGTTAGATCCGTGACATTTACAGTGACATTCTTTGATAATGAAATGTTTAATTCTATTTATTGTGAGTTATGTAAGCTTTGTGTGATATACAAATAATATTCATATAATAATTACATAGATATGTTATTAACAGGGGAGAGTGTTGGGTGGGTTCGGGAAGACGAATTCAGAACTTATAATGTTCTTGTATGTAAAATAAATAACTGGAGTAGTAAGAAAGCTGAGGCTTTCAAAAGATACCAAATGTTTTGTTTTGCCACAAAAAAAGACACCCTTAAAGTCATTTGGGTTACTTTAATGTCGATGTTTGTGCTTTTTGCGACATTGAACATGGTCTCAATTAGAGAAAATTAAATAACAGCATTATCCTATTTTTGTGTTTTTGTGAAGCAAGGAGTTCATATATATCTGTGATGGCGTGTGGATAAGTAAATTATGGACGATTTCATATTTGTGTGAATGCTTTTGTTTAAAACAGTACCCATTAAGTATCATATTGACTTTAAAGTTCTTTTAATTACTTATAAAGCCTTAAACAGTTCAGCCCCTACCTATAACAGAGCTTCTATCACATCAAAACCCATCACGCTCTCTAAGATCTCAAAACTCCTGACTTTTAATAACACCTAGAATAACTAAATCCACCAAAGGGGGTTGAGCTTTCTAATACGTAGCACCTGGAATAGCCTTCCCGATACTTTTCAAGGGTCAGACACACTCTCCCAATTTAAATCTAGATTTAAGACACATCTTTTCAGCCAAGCATTCACTTAATGCAAAATATGCCACAAACTACCTTGGAGACTGCATTAATTAGATATTATTTACTAGAATAATCTTTGTTTGTTCTATAAACACCATCAGTTTTTCAGTTTTTCTCCTGTAAAGTTGGAACAACACACGTTGTGAAAATCGTTACATAAATAAAATTGAACTGAATTGTAGTATTCATTATACAATTATCGTCTTTGGCTAAATATCTTTATTTCTTGAATTTTTAAAAGCAATCACAATAGCAGGGGTTTCTGCTGATTGATAGGGCATTTGCGGTTGCTAACGTTATTGGATTGGTGTTGTCTTGTGGGTGGATGCTATGTGTTTGTTTCATTATTTGTCCTATTGCATAGAACAGCACATCTCTTTTCAACAAGCCACATTACCGGATGTAAAAGGGGTTTTGATAGAACCATAAATATGTGCCGTATTAGTCAGGACCAATAATGAGTAGCCAGCTTGACTCGTGGAAATGTGCCCGATGAAAAGTGGGCCATAACAAGCATGACATTACATTAATGAATGTAATTCCTTCTCCCTCAGAGCTCTCTTTGAACATTTTCCTCTCTGTTAATCTCTCCCTTTGTTTCAGCGGGTCCGTCTCCTTTAGTCTCCTCTCAGAGCCGAACGCTGTTCTTGGTCGTAAAAGTGCCTGCAGGCCTTGCCTTCAGAATCCCAACTCGCAGCTATTGTTTCCATGACAACGTGGGAGGCACGGCCAGAGGGCATCGCTGTATATTCGCGCTTGTGCTCGTATTTTTCCCTCTTATCTTCCCCCGACGTCGTGAGTTTGACAGGCTTCAAGTGTTCTTATTGAGATTCTGATCCAGCTTGAGGATTCCTCTCTGAAAATAAGAGATCGTTGTGACTCAAACGCTGACGAATGTCACGTCAGATCACGCGATATGTGTATTAATTGTATGAGTTAGTCCCAAAACTCAAAGCTATTAGCGCTGACTGTTTACGTTCTGTAGGGATTGAGAACGCTTTGAATATGATGTCTTGAGAGGGTGGCGGGTGCATGTAAAGTTTATTCACTGAAAACGCTGCGCATCCCGCATGCCAGATGTAGAATTATCATTATTATTCACACCCTGTGTGCTCTTAAAAACAAACAGAGTGATGTAATACCCAAGCGCTCAGACCTCCTTGTTAATATTTACACATGATAGCAAACAATTAGTGGTGTTTTCTGAGGCAAAGTCACTATTACTGGCTCATACTTACTCATTCCTCTTAAGCACTGAATTAAACATCCTGCAATGTGGTGCATTAGCAAACACCCACAGCATCCACCACTCATAGTACCTTAAAAATGTAAAAAAGGGTAATTTAATGCAAATCTCTTTTTCATAGAACTATTGCTCACTCTTTAAAATAAATGTTTGATGCAGCATTTTAATCTCAGATGCTTCTCCTAAAATTTCTACAATTGTCTAAAAACAAAGATATAATCGTTGAACTCCATGAAGAGTATGGAGGTATAAATGAATGTTGATTGTAGAGGTAAAATTATCTAGATTTGTTCATCCAATGTTCATTATGAGATCTTCAACTATATGGACTTTTGATTGTGGACTTGAAAAAAATGAGCTCAGTTTATGACATTGTTGAGACCTCTTTTGAAACTTTAAGAGAGACATTTCAGGAGAAATATCTGAGATGCAGAAGACTCAAGCAAAAATTTTTATTTGACATCTAATTAATCTCACTGGTGTCTTGGAGAGATAACTGAAATTTTAAAGATTTGTGTTTTTTCTTTTTATGGGCACTTAAAGCTGCAGTCTGCTTGAATGTTTTTAGTTGAAAATAAACAAGAATCAGTAAGTACATAAAAATAGGATCTACAATAAAAATGGTCTTCTTACAGTTACTTATAGTTACAACTTCAGGCTCATAATAATTATTTATAATTTAATTATAGTAAGTCAGTTAGAATTGAATTGGAATTGTCATTTGACTTCATCTGAAATAAAGATGTAAGACTTTCTTTCTTCTGCAGAAGACAACACAAGATAGTTTGAAGAACGTTGGTAACACCCTTGATTTCTTAGTATCCATTTCTTAAAATATCTTCTTTTATGTTGCAATGAAAAAAAGTCTTACAGGTTTTGAATGACATGAGGGAATAAACGAGGACAGAACTTTCACTTTCGTGCGAATCATTCCTTTAAGCTGGCAGTGGAGAGTCTTTTGAGTTTCAAAAGGTTTGGGATGTTATCAAACTGTATGTTCTTATAGTCCATTCTTTAGAAGGTTTCATTAGGCCGGTAAAAGCTTTGTTGTATACTTTTATTTTAAAAGTCCAGGTAGACGTTTTCTATAAAGGTGTGAACCATGTGTGCGAGAGCACGAAAGCAGTGAGTTGAGCCTATGTGTGTTGTGACACTTGGCTATATCCACTTTAACACAGTGGAGAGAACACAAAATCGACTGTTCTCTCCTCTGCGTGTTCCTGTCTGTTCACAGCAATCACGCAACATGAAGGCTATAATCAAAAACAGTTTACACTCCCCAAACCTTGAGAGAGACGGAGCCATCAAAGACTTAAAACCACATACGCACCGCAATCTTTCATCATTGCTCATCAATAGTGCAAACAAACTCACACACTCCATTCAAACCTCCTAAAATACACCCACTGTCCTCAAATCAATACAAGGTCTATGAATGTGTCTTTTGTGTGCCTCTGTGTCACCGTCTGCGTAGAGAGCCTGAACTTAGGCAGGTCCAAATGAATAGACATATCTGCTTGTTATTTAATCCCAGAGTCGTGTTCAACTGCAGTTTACGTTTATCGATTTTGTTTTCTTCTAACTGCAGATCACTTTGGGCGTGTGTTTTGCAGAAAAGCAACACTATGCGCTGATTTTAAAACTGGGGGCTGGAGATGCAAATTAGTGTTTTGTGGAAATTGGCGGATGATTGCCAGAAAAATAGCTAAATCTATCCCTTTAAATCCTTACTTTTGCAAAATGTCGTTGAGAGATTGAGGACTGTCCTTAGATATCTCATTAGTGTTATACTGTAATTGTTTTCCGTCAGTCTAATCGAAATGGAAAATAACAATTTTGCTTTTTTTTCACGTTTACCGATCGTCTACTGTAACGCTGGAATGCTACACATGTGCCGTTTCGTGCTGGTTAATTTTATCGATTGTTGCTTTGTTATCCATGCACTCATCTGTCCGTGTTAATGTGCTTTTGTGCTTCCACACTTTCAGTCAATACAGTCAGATAAGCCTGAAAGAACACAGCACCATCATTAAATAACCTGTTGCATCCAACTACTGTTTATTGTTAAGATTATGTGAGATCATGGTTTTTAAACCCTGAAACGTTTAACTGTTCAATACAACATTTTTTTGAAACAAGCTGTATAAAAATGTTTAGGTGTTGAGCTTATATCTATAAGAAGGATAGCATCTCTTTAATAGCCATAAAGTTTTTTCAATGAGAGATGGAGGTTAAAAGGAAACTTTTCCTTAGGTCTCCTGCATCTCAGGTATGTCTCCTGAGGAAGAGAACGAGAAATCTCGCATTTGGTTTGCTAGGGTCATTGGATGCAACGTGACTGATGGCAGATATATGTAAAACAAAATGATAGTAATTGTGTTAAAGTACACAAAATTGCTTCCATTAAACAGTACTTGAAATAGGGGTGCACCAACCAGATTTTCCTGTGATGTGTGTTGGTGAAGTGGGGGGTTGGTTGTATCAGCGGATGCACAAAACAATAAGTCTGGCCGGTTTATTCAATTCTATCAGTATTTTTGCACGTGACTGGTTTTTAAATGAAAACAGTCTGACACATTTTCATCATCCAATGCAAATTTCCACCACATCTTTTTTTTCTCTCAACGGTTTGCATCTGTCGAACCTGTTGCAACAAATTGCATGCACTGTTCATTTTACTCTGTAGCATTGTCTCTCCGCTGTTCCTGCATTTTCACATTTGCAATTATTTGCAAAATGTCCTCAGGTTAGATGCAAAATCACACTGAAAATCAGCAGCTCTCATCCATTTACTGTATCACTCAACAGCCGAAAGTAAATCCATATCTGCTTCAATATCAGTGAAAACTGCACATAACGCAAATAAAGGCTTTTACTGATGGTCCGTGAGGACTCCGGCTCTTTGCTCTGGCCTGCTGCTGTCAAGTGCTGAATGACCATTGCCTTGATAGCCTAATAACTTTAACTGTTGCTCTATTGCACAATGCAAAATATGATTGAAATATTGAAAGTGTTTGATTCATTAACGCATACCACTACTCAGAAATATCAAAGACAGATCAATAAAAAAAATATGCAAGTGTGTTACTACATACAAGCGCAGTTTGTTACTAAACGAAATAAAATGAACTTCACGAGAGACGACCATTGCACGTGTAGTGAATCGAATTAAGAAAAGTGTTAGCAAAGTCACATGATGCATTGAGATCTATTAGAATAAATCGGATCGTGTAAGAATAATGCGTGCAGTGATCTTACCTGTAAATGCTCGCTAATAGATGGGCTGTTGGATTTAAATGTGTCTGGTGAATTCAGATGCACTTATGCACAAAAGCGAACCATCAATCCACGCTGGGACGGCAAACAAAGCGGCATTTTGAGCGATCCCGACAGGCCACCGCTATGTCCTGCCATTCTCCAAAGGCGATGTGAGAATATTCCTCTTTCAGATTTATTCGCTGTCACGGATCACATCAATATGAGTCTGCGTCAATCCTTCACCAGTACAGCCTTACAAACCAAAAGAGTGTTTCATATCCCTGTGAAATAGATTATGAATCCTACTTCCCCATCCCGTGCTTATGAGCTCAGCTGATCCGACTACATCTCTCTCTCTCTCTCTCTCTCTCTCTCGCGCGCGCTCTCTCGCTCGCTCTATTGTTCACTCTGATTGGTAAAGGCATTCGCATCAGTCCTTGAATCTTCAAACAGAATGACGTTCAAGGCAACCTGTTTTGTTTCCTTTACTTTTTTCATGTCTTTATGTGTTCTGTTTTTGTTGTTTGGCTTACACTGAGATATTACAATTTAAAGAAAATGTTGGTTAAAAGGTTATTAAATATTACTGGATATTAACTCAATCTCAGCCTTGAGTCACGAAAGTGAAATATGTTTTTTTCACCTGCTGTCATTTCCTATTTTTTCTAACGGAGGAATGAAAGTCATAATATTTTGGTCGTCTTGTTGGTTGTCATGGTTATTCAGGCACTCCGTGTTAAGTCAATTTAATATTTACTTTATTTTAATATTTTGACACTTTCACAAGGTTTTAATTTACATTGACGTTGACACTTTTCCGTTCTCATGATTTCAGCACCACGGATAGCGACACGTGCTCAAAACACCAATGACCTTTTTATAGCTTTTTAAACACGGATACAGTTGAATGACTACACATATATATATATATATGCATTGTCAAAATAACTTAATTAGACTAATGAAAATGAAAGCATGTTGAAATATGTCAACATAGACTGTGATAGGATAATATTATTTGGTTTTTTTTGAGTGAAGTATTTTGAGTATTTTAGGACATTTCAATTTAAAAGTTCTCACTGGAGGCTTCGTACTTAATGACGTTTTTTATGTTTAATGAGTCCATTACTGTTTATTTACATTTATGCATTTGGAAGATGCTTTTATCCAAATATTGCATTAAACTATACATGTTGATGTTGAGCATGTTGCTTTACATACATGTTTATGTTGACTATGTGCAATCCTTGGGATCGAACCTACGACTGGTGTTATTAGTGCCATCCTCTAACCATGGAGCTACATGAAAGCCTAATTACAGTCTTATTACAGGAAAAAACAACACTTACATGAAGTGTTAACAGAGTGACACCCTTTCTATGTAATTTTCATCCCTGTGTTTGTGTGCTTTCAAGAGAAATAAAGAGAGTATTTGACAGAAAGTGTTTCTGCAGTCTGTCCATGTGTCTAAAAGCGGAATAAATGATTTGCTCTTTGCTCCTGGGTGAATCTCATCCCCACAGCAGAGATGAATTGAGTGTCACCGACTTTAATAATGCACATCCCCCAGACTGATAATAATGCAATTTATTTCCGGAACACCCATGCCGCTAATGAATGTTTCGACAGATGCAAACTCTTCAAAAACACATGGCCACCCAGGTGACACCCGCATAACCCAGGACTCAATAATGTTTCTCCTCAGCTGATCCACTCCGTCATAAAAATAAGGGCTGCTTGGGCAATGTTGTTTTTCCCTTCTACTAAATCAATAAAACAAGGTGTATGGCGCACAAAGGAAGGTTGAGTTTGCAGCACACAGGATTGACACTGAGAATCTGTCGCCATGGTGACGTGATCCTGGGATGACATTAGAATTGGTTTACGAGACAGCTCTTTCATTCTGGGTGGAGAACGCAGTCTTCTCAAATCCGTGTTAGATTTTTGTTGATGTCTGTATTATTGTTTTATATACGAGAAGCAGTTGCCTTCTGTAGCAGGGGGGTGGGATCAGGGCAAGCTGACCCACATTCAAAAGCATTTGTATCTGTGTGCATCTGGGATGGGGTATGCGTTGAGACATTATATGTGTGCTGAGGTTTGTGTGTGTACTTTCATTCATTCCGTATTGTTTGTGTGTATTTATTGTGTGCAGAAATACCCCCGGGGCTTAGCTGGTCTACTTCGACCCAGATCAGAGTAATTAGACAAATGTCTGGATTAGATGAAAAATGTATCGCACCGACACACAAAAACAAACACATGTCAGTTCATATAGTTTCTCTCCTGTGCCTGAGGGGGCCCAAACAGAGTTTACTGTGTGAGGAGCCTAGATGTGTGTACGTGATGTTTAAACATGGCTGTAAATGCAAATGTTTGTGGTGACACAAAAAGAAGGGGGTGGGACACGACTAAAGCTTTCAAGGATTAAAGCCTTTAAAGTGTCACAGTTTAACAAAAAAATATGAACAGTGTGTGCAAAACAGATGTTCCCTTTTTAGTAATCTTTGCATAGAAGATTAGCATAGATGGCAGATTGAAATGCTCTCTCTCTCACACACACCAGTACACACACATTTGGACATCTGTCTTCATGTCGCTATCTGTTTAAGGTCAAAGAATAAGCAGATTTGACTGAATACTGTTGTGCACATTGTGTGTTTGTCTATCAAATGACTGTCATTTACCACCCAACACACTCATCAACCATCAACACAGCCGTGTTTCTTGTGGCTTTTCACTAGTGACCATTCAATTCATTACTGTTTCAGAATCACGTCTCACCACAATCGATACGTTTCCATTAACATGATGAACGACTGTTTTTGAACGATCTCATCTCAACAGATTCACAACATGGCATGATACATTGAAGTGTCATGAGTAATACTTATTTCTAAATTATGTCTGTCCGTCTGGAATTTCAGACAGTTTAATTTGAGCCGATTACCCACATTGAGGCACATCACAGAAGCATTCGTGTTATGTTACAGCTTTGATTAATTCATAGGGAATGTTTGTAAAAGGAGGCTAGGTTTTCAGTCTTTTTCAGACAGAGCATTTTTTGTTCCAAAAGCCTTTTCATTCCTCTCCATCACATTGACAATGCCAGAGTCAATCTGCTATAATTCATCATTCATATTGATTTAGAGCATTTCTCAGAGGACACGAACTGCAAGTGAAGCGGAGACAAATCCACCAGATATGAATGATACCTGCATCAATAAAACGATAAGGGAGCATTAAGAAATGTAAATCTTAAGCAACCCATGTATTTTAAGTATGTATTGAAAACCAGTGAGAAACAAGGATTTGATGCTGTTATTTTTATTATACATATTTATTAAACATTTCATGTGAATTTTGTGAGAATCTCCTTCAAATAAATTAGAATATTTTCATGCTACGATGATGCAATAACATGTGGTGGGTTCACCTAAGTCTTAATGGTTTTAGAGATTTGGTCTACCTAATTATTGTCAAGAAGTTAATAGTAGGGCTGTGTATACAATAACATGCTGCATTACTTGTACAACATTTGCAGTAAAATAGGTTGATAATATATCATTTTATGCAGTATGCAATTATAGTGAACACTATACAGTAAGCAGTATAATAGCATAAAGCATGTAGCCATGTTCAAGTATGATTGGGCATTTGACCATACTCTTAAAAAATATATGCAGAAATATAGATTACATTCCATTTATTTAAGAAATACAGTATATGGAATTTCTATGATCAATTTTATGGTGTTCATAAATTTGAGTCAAACGTTTCGAGAAAATGATAAAAACACTGTACAGATAGGGGTCAGTTGTGGTCTAGTGGTTAGAGAGTTCTCAGTGCCAACAGGAAATGACTGAAGTGCCCTTGCGCAAGGCACCCTACCCCTGTTTGCTCTCCAGTGATAGCTTCCCATTGCAACCTACTTGTAAATCGCTTTGGATAAAAGTGTCTGCCAAATAAATAAATGTAAATGTAACACAGATACACATTTTTGCTGTAGTTAAGCAGATAGTTGCCAGTAACTTACTTTAGATTGATATTTATCTAATTTATTGGCAACAGTTTGTTCAAAGATAAATGAACATTAAACTAGAACAAAGTTTTTAGCTTTACAGAAAAAAACGATAAAATAACTGCTTCTTGGAAAGCATTCTGGGAACCAGAAATCCACATAATTATTTTTCTAATTTTGGTTTTGTGCATGTGGCTGTTATTTTTTTTCTGTACTGATAAAGACTTGTTAATGTTTAGTGATCATTAATCTTTGAAAAAACTGTTGCCAGTAAATTAAATAAATGTTAATCTACAGTAAGTTACTGGGAAACTGCTGCCGGTAATACTGTAATTTCTACAGAAATTCTTTACAGTGTACATTTAAGTAATTTAGTCATTTAGCTAATATTTGATACAATACAATACATTTGTATGGATACAATTACATAATAAGTTTGTGTTTTATGAATAAAATATTATTATAATTTTAAATATGTAATTATTTAGAATGATTTAAATTATACAATTTTAAAATATTAACAAAAAAAATCTGTTTTTGCAAATAAATTTCATATATAGATATTATCGAGTAATTATAATTGTCCACTTAGAATGTTATAAAATATATCATATTACATTATATTTTATTATATAATGTATCAAACTTCGCTATAACTTTTCACACGTATAAATAGTTTTATTTCATCCTCCTACGGACAGGCTCGTTTCAGTGACGTCATATGAAGGGGGCGTGTCCAGCGTGTCCTCACGTGTCTGGTCGAGTCGAGGGTTGAAGACGTAAAGGGCCTGACAAACGAGCTTCGGCGGGGCTGTGAACGCGACCATGTAAGTTTCACATTTTGAGTTTCACTGTATTTAACCTCAAGTGTCATTTGTTGTTGTCAACGACCACATGGTAAACTCTTGCGGCTAAAGTGAAGTATCGTTTCTGAAGTTTTTCTTAAGACTTATAAAGTGCGTAACATTATTGAGAAATTAAATGATTTACACAATCAAGATTTCGAAACATTCTTCTTTTGATAATTTGTCATACAGATGTACTGTATTGATGTTGCTTGTAAAATTTGTAGATTAGGTCCGTGTTCACAAACTGCCTTACCCGTCTAACTAGCTCTTCTTCTTGAATGAGTTTTAAAAAACATGCGAATCTCAAACACTTAAACATTACTTCCGAGTTCAATAGGTCAGCACGGTTTAATTCATTCAGCTATTCTTGCAAATCACTTGTTTAACTATATTTCCAAATTAAGTCGTGTCTTCAGGTAAAATTACTAATTCCTGTGAGCCCACAAGTAAAATTTTTGAATAGGTTTTGCTTTCGATATGTATTTCATTTATAATTTATTGTGTATGCATATAAATGTATATATATATATTTTTATTTATTTATGTTACAGGTTTTTTTGGTTTGTTAACTTTTGTTTGCTCGATAATAAAGTAATCAAGAAGTATTATAGAAACTTTACCACCACTTTTGCATTTACATATCTTTGTTATAAAGAATATTTTGTTTATTGACATTTTCAAGTTTGATCTCAAATGTATCTGTTTTTTATGTTTCTCATCCTTAAAATGATTCCCTGTACTCTCTGAATTCATCTGTTTTAAAAATACTGTATTGTGGTATGAAAAAAATCTAATCCAAGTAATCTTTAATTTAGTGTCTCTTGTGTATTCAGGCTTCAGTTGTTTATTCTGTGTGTTTTTAGGGATGAAGACACCCTGCTGTGGATTCTGGCTGTGTTGTTGCTTTTGTTCTGCAGTTTGGATGTGTGGTACTTCATTCGAGCAGTTGCTGTGGTGACCAGGGCTTGGTTTCTTTCTCCTGTATTTGACATCACAGGAGAGCAAACCGTCAGCGGGCGTGTACTTCTCCATGACGTTGACTTATGCCATATGAACAACTCCCGCTATCTTCGTGAGTGCGACTTTGCCCGTTTCTCTTTGTATACTCGCAATGGGGTGTTCAAGGCTATAAGGGCCCTTGGGGCCAACATGGTTGTTGGGGCAACAACCATCCGCTACCGGCGACCATTGTGTGTGGGTGAGGCATTCGAGCTGCGGAGTAGAATTATCACTTGGGATGACAAGTCATTTTACGTGGAGCAGCGGTTTGTGTCCTGCAAGGAGGGAATGGTCTCTGCCCTCATGTACTGCAAACAGAATGTACTGCGTAGCAGCCCCGATAAGATCCTGCAGCACTTGTGCAAAAGAAAGGTGAGCAGGTTACTTTCTAATTTCTACTTTAAACTTTAATTAATTTATACTTTAAAACTGTTTGCTCTATGATGAAATATCATGCATTTGGCACACAAGTCATATTTATTAGTTTATATTTTTAATGGTGTTTTAAAGGGGTCATATGGCGTGTCTGTGGTGTGTAATAAGTTGTATTAGACGCGTAAAAATAACAAAAATTAAAGTGTCGGAACAAAAGATGGCTGAAACACCTCGTGTAATCACACCCCCACAAATCTACATCAGTTTGTGGTATGCGTTGACTAAGACCACACAAAATGTGTACTTGAGTAAGGTGGCGTACCTGTCTGTACAATTGCTTTGGAACCTGATGTTCCAAATATGGTAAGAGGCGTTATATTTCCGTCACATGCTTGCAGTATTCGACCAATCACTATGCACTGGTTAACTGGCCAATCATAGCACACCTCACTTTTCAGAGCCATGAGCTTCGTCAAAAAATATGCGCGTTTCAGAGAGGCGGAGCAAAGAGGAGATACAAACAAGCACAGTATGTGGAAAATACAGCGTTTTTTAACCTTAAATCGTGTGTACACATTGCATTACATCTATAACAAACGATAATATTTGTTTAAGTCGTGTCATGTCTCCTTTAACAAATAGAGTAACGGGAACAACAACTTGATGATGACTTACAGTAGAGGATAACAAATGTAAAGTATCATTAGCTGGACTACTGAAATGAAAATCAAACTTGATGATGTGTTCCAATATGGCCACATCAGAACCTGCAGTCTGAGACTTGTTATCTTGTTTTCTAGGTTGAAGTGCCAGAATTTCCTGAAGACCTACAGCACTGGATCAATTTCATCTCTTCCAGCAGTAGAGCTCTCAGAGAGGAAAGTGGACTGGATAATGCAAAGAATAAATGAGGACTTGCACAGAACTACTGCTTTCAACGGACTGTCACACACTGGTTTACAAAAACATTCTGATTGACGCATATTAGCATCTCGGATGTTTCAATAATAAAAATGTGAATTATACTTTGTTGTACTGTACATTGTTCAGCCACATTGTTTACTTGAAATCATCAGAATTGTCGACGTTTAAGTGGTTTATTAAACCTAATCAAAAGAAAAAAGGACAAAATAAATAAAAATGTGTTATATTTTCTTTTTGTAACGTGTCATACATATATCTTGACACAAATCTGACGTCTTGCCGTTTGTAGGGCAGGCTACTGACGTAGGAGCCGCATTGGCTGGTGGGTCGTGTAAATGACGCCGCCATGTTGGGCAGGGAAGAGCTGTTCTATAACCACCTAGATGGTAAATGGTTGGAGATTCTTGTCTTGTGGATAAAAGGCAAAATTATGTTTACATTCTTAAACCGAGAATGCAATGGTTTGTGATTTACGTGTGGTAAAGCAAAGTTCCGTTTCATTTGCTTATTAATTGTCAAAACACTTTTTTGTCACGACAACTCGTTTGACAGAAATTGAAATCCATTAAAAACGTTTAAATGTTATTGCGGAAAACCGGAGATGTCTCTCCATCACTTCAGTGTTTGTAGAAGACATTCGTGCCCTGCACAATATGGGGGGAACGTTGGCGCATCGCTGGAAAAGACGTATCACGTGGTTCAGCACTCAACCAATTGGAGTCCAGCATCGGTCTTTGCGGAAGTGTGAGAAGCCGGTGTCGTTCTAAGCGTCCATCCCGTGAGTAACATGAGAATTGCACATATAACAAGATTATGATTAATATAATTTGTAAATTCATTCGGTTATGAATGAATATAAGCTATTTTAAACAAACGGATAAACTTAGACAAGATTTTTTGTTCGACCTTGCCGATGTTTCTTAGCTAAAGTCTGATATTTCATCTAAAGGATTAAATGACGTGTGACTCTTAACGGATGTTTCCAAAGTGGACGTTCATTAGACATAATATTTTGTTAAAATACAACATCTTGTGTATTTTATTGTTGGGTCATACTTGTCCATTTTCTGTACTGCAATATGCAGTTTGAAATATGCTAAAGAAATTTCAATTGTTTGTTAAGAAAATCAACCATGGTTGAACCCTGGTTTTATTTTTGCCTATTGATTCCCAATTGTACCATCATACTGGTCGTACTACAAATATGGTTAAACTATGGTAAGACAATGGTAAATTTGTGGTAACAAGGTATACATATGGCTATTGTAGTAAAACCATGGTGTCTTACCTCTGGGATGTTCGACATGACAATATGAACCATCTGCATAATCATGATATGAATATTTAATGATTTTCTCTGTGAAACAGGATCATGCTGCTGTGGGTTCTGTCTGGGTCTCTGGTTCTGTTCAGCAGCATTGATGTCTGGTATTTCCTCCGAGGGTCTTGGATAGTCATCAAGTCCTGGTTTCAGGGCCCAGTGCAGGACATTCTGGCTGAGCAGGTGGTTCACGGACGGGTTCTCCTCCACGATCTGGACTACATGTGCCACATGAATAACGCCCGTTACCTGCGCGAATGTGACTTCGCCCGCTTTGCGCACTGCACCCGAAACGGGCTCTTCAGGGCCGCACGGGCCTTCAATGCCACGATGGTGGTCGGGGCTTCGACCATCCGCTACAGGCGCTCTCTGGTCCTAGGCGAGGCATTTGAGTTGCGCACCCGCATCGTGTCCTGGGATGAGAAGTCCTTCTACCTGGAGCAGAGGTTCGTTTCTAAGTCAGACGGGTTCATCTCGGCTGTCATGCTGTGCAGGCAGAATGTGATTCGCAGCTCTCCAGAGAAGATCCTGGATTTGCTTTGCAAGAGAAAGGTGAGGTTCATGTATTTGTTGTTGGAGTTTTGCAAGGGTGCAGGGGATATTCTTGTCTCTCTAACAAATCTTCCATCTGTCTGTCAGGTGGAGTGCCCTGACGTACCAGAGGATCTTCAGCACTGGATTAGGTTCATCTCTGCCAGTAGTCAGGCCTTGAGAGCGGAGATTGGATTAGATGAGAAGACCAAATGATCATTTGAAAGACTTTGACCGTAAGCCTTCCTTGTGCATGTAAGTTTCCCCATGATGCCATCCTTGAATTATGTAACATTCCTCGAATGGCAAGTTTTGAAAATGTCAAAGGCATTACTGATCCAGAACCTGTGGCTTTTATCTGTTCATACGTTTCCTCAGCCGTACAGTTTGCTTTAGTTTAGAAAATGTATTGTTGTATTTTAAAAAAGTCTGATACAGAGGCTGCAAGTAAGAAATTTAGCTGCAAGTAATGATGACTGCATGCGTGAATGTTTGAGACTGAAATTTTTGATTCCATCGACTTGAATGTCAGAGGCTTTCCGAAAGTACATGACCAAGTGAACATCATTCTTGAAGCTGAAGTGTGTAATTTCTTTAAAGAGGAGGTAACACACGCAGTTTCTGACAATCTCATAATAATCTTGAGTACTTACACAGCTGTATTGCATACTTCGTATCTTAGAGGAGTATTTACTTTGATCAAATTTATTAAAGAGAGATACAGCTGTAAGATTAATTTCTGTAAAAAGTTGTGCTTGTGGGGGCGGCGAGGACACAAAACATCATCGCATTGATTCACTATAAGTTTGTGTTGTTTACATTATGCACTTACGTGACAATTGGCAACAAAACACAGACATATGACTTAGTTTGACTTACCACGTGCGGTTAATGTCTGGCATCTTATAGCGCTGAGACTGCGCCATCTATCAGTTTCAAACGATCTCCAAATCTAGCTTTATATCCACCGTTCATATAACATTCACCACAGAAATGCCTTGAGCAAACAAACACATCAAAATTTCAGTCAGCCGAGTGAAGCGTCATTGATGGGCGTGCTCTTTCCCACGCTGGCTGGTCGACGCGTGGGCATGCTTTTCCGGGAGAATCGACAATAAGGGACCCCTTGTTACGAAACGGGAATCCACGTTCGAAAAAAACTTTCAGAAACCTTTACGAACCCTAGTGGAGTGAAACGAGCACAGAAATACTACGTCATATGTTCAACTCATTTTTGGACAAGTTGACCATGTAAAGCTTGACAAGCCTGCACGTTTACCTGTGTAAAGAACTCAGAATGCATGAAATAGCATGTTACCTTCGCTTTAAAATACTACATGTTTTTAAATAGTTTTCAAGCACTCCTGCGGGCTGCCATTACTTGGCCAAACACATCCAGTCTACACCCCAAACTTACTCGGTTGGTTGAGCCGATGTTGCTGCGTCAAGTTGGTCGTTTGAGTGTTTTGCAAACTACCTGCAAATGGCTTACCCATTGCTGACTTTGCACAGAAATGAGTTTATTTCTATAGCACTTTTTACAATTTGCATTGTTGCAAGCAGCTGCACAGAAAAAACGCTGTGAAAAAAGCAGACTACAAATAAAGATTTAGTAGTATAAATCATAATAGATTTATAATAGAATATACATTTATAAATATATATTCAACATGAATTTTTAACATGGAATACTTACACACTTCAGCTTCAACTTGAAAATCGTTTTTAATATGTTTGCACTGAGTATTTTATTTAATACATATGGTAAATGATATTTGAGCAGTGATGTCGAAAAAATAACAGTGTTGTTTTACACTGAATATCATATATTTACTGTCATCATAAATGTTTTTGCTGGTCTGATATATTTATTCCAATTTGAAATATTTAACTATGTATTGTTATTAAAAAGGAAAATTGTATTTATTAAATGAAAATATTTTTCACCTCATATAAGTTTATTTAAGAATTGAATCACCCGTTATAAAACTTGACCAACTTGCATTCTAAAATAAAATATACTAAATAAATAAATAAAAAGTTTGTATCTGTAAGTTATTAAAAGTATTTAACTATATATATTTTAAAAGTAAATTGTCCAGTGTTTCAAAAACGTACACAGTAGATGTAATACACGTGACAGTATTACTACTGCCCCCTAGTGTGAATACACTGTCATCACATGTTTGAACTGATGTGTGAAAAGATTGAAACATTAAATCACTGAAATTTCTCATAATTTACTCATACCATGCCAGATGGTCCCAAAGCTCCAAGAAGCTCATCCATCCATCATAAAGCAATCTAAATGTCTTAAGAAAAATTCTGAACTGTAATTAGGTGAGAAAATAATTAATATCTTTTCAAATACGTCAACCTATATTTTCAAATCGTATTGGTTCCTTTGTCTCGTGAACAGTTGTCATGTTTTTTTGTGACACGAAGATCCAAAGAGATTTGAGTTATTGACACACCTTTTTATGTTTAATTTCAGATGAGAGAATTTTTCACTTTCCAGTAAGTTCCTTTAGGATGGGTTGCATGCCTTTTCAATACTAGATATAAAACTCTCAAAAAGTTGAGCCAACAGCTTTATAAGTCCGGCATACAGGTTGGATGCTTAAATATTGAGTAGAGATGATTTTGATATGTTTTGATTTCTTTGGGTATTTTGGTGTTGCAATGAAACGAAAGTTATATAAAAATAATGTTAAAATATAAAAGGAGAACTAAAGTGTATTGTTTTCCCCATATGTCACTAATACAAAAATGTTGGTGGGTCCTGACATGGATCACTGTCTAGGTGGGTTCTTGAATTCAGCCGTTTCTGGCCTACATCATGTAATTGAATGAAGAGGGAGGGACATTTCTAAAACATGAAATTCTTGACCATGTTTATGAAATGGCATTATTGACAAAATATTGACACAGTGGTTGTCATTCAATGTTATTTAGGGCAATGTTTGGTCCGTGTATATGTTGCTTATTGTTTGATCTTTACTTCTCTTTGATTTTGGGTTAAATATAATTTTTGCGCGTGCGTGCCATTCACCTAATGTTTCACTTTCTGTATGTCATACTGTTAACTTGCTTACACCACACACTGCAGATCTTTCTCTATCTGCACAGCTGTGTTGCAAGGCAGCGGTCCGCCCCTCCCCCTCCTATCACAGCTCATGGTCACATGACTCTCACTTCCTGCATAAACAAAGCCTGTCTGCCTGCTTCACACAGGCTCGGGCGGACTGCAAGCTTTTAAAATGGCGCAGGCTGGGGTTTTTCTGGAGCACGACCAGTTCAACTGTTCCATCTGTCTGGACGTTCTGAAGGATCCCGTGACCATTCCGTGTGGACACAGTTATTGTAAAGGCTGCATCAAAGGCTACTGGGACCAAGATGACTATCTGGGTATATATGGCTGTCCTCAATGCAGGCAGACTTTCACGCCCAGACCCTTTCTTGGTAAGAACACCATGCTGGCTGACGTTGTGGAGAAGCTGAAGAAGACGGGACTCCACACTGCACCCTCCGATCCGACCCACGCTGAGCCAGGGGATGTGGAGTGTGACGTCTGTTCAGGGAAGAAAAACAAAGCCTTCAAATCGTGTCTGGTCTGTCTGGCGTCTTATTGTGAGAGCCACATACAAGCTCACTTCGAGTCGCCTGCCTTCCAGAAACACAAACTGGTTTCGCCTTCCAGGAGCATACGAGAGCAGCTGTGTCGTCAGCACGAAAAACTACTGGAGGTCTTCTGTCGCACAGATCAGCAATGTATTTGTCACCTTTGTTTGACAGAGGAACACAAAGGGCATGACACGGTTCTGGCATCAAAAGAAATTAATGAGAAAAAGGTAAATTGTCTATGTTTTGTAAGAAATTAAACAGGTATTAAAGTTGTTTGAATCATGATACACAGCCAAAAATAAGAAAGGGTCTTTTTTTAAAAAAATGTTGTTTTTTGGCAGAACGCTCTGGCAGAGATGCAGAGGATTTCACAGCAAAGGATTCAGGAGAGAGAAAAGGAGTTGGCAGATCTGAGACAAGCGACACACATGCTCACTGTGAGTCTGATGTGTTTTTTCATCTCTTTTTCCAGCACAAACTCTGTTCTTTGTTGAACTTTGTTGATAAACTCATTTCAATCTATAATAGCTCTCGCAATCAAACCTTTCTTTTGTTTCTTCGGGTGTCGGAAAAAAACAGTCTATAAAATGCTGGGGTTTTTCAAGTCATGGTTGGGTGAAACATGGACAAATTGGTGTAAATGAACCTAGAAAATGTTCATATTTACCCAACCATGACTTATGAAACAAATCAACTCAGTCCAAATCCTATTTATGTCACATTGTACTTAGTTCTTAAAACATAAAAACTAGCTTGTCATGTCTTCGCATCATTTTCATATGAGAAATTTTCATTGTGTAGAAAAAACAGAAAACCTTTACAGATATGTAGCTTGTGAATACTGTCTTTTTATTTTGTTTATGTTTTAAAAAGAAGGATCTTTGTGCCTATATCATGTTAGTCTGTTGGGCAGAATCTAATCCATGTTTAATGATTGATGATGCAGCATTAAACCAGCTAGTAATTTGAACTTTGATCATTTAAAAAGAAAATTAAAACAGTGATGTATTTTAAGGACTGAAGGTCAAATAAAGTACAGTACTATTATCAGAATTGGTTGAAAGTATAGTTTGATCGGTGCATCTGCAGTATAGACCAAAGCCAAACCACAAGATTCTTCTTGTAAGGCACCATATGTAAATAAACAAAATACATTTATATTAATAAGTAATTTTTTTATTTGTCCAATCTTTGCTTCAATAAAAAAAATTGTGGATTTTGAATTCTGATAATAATATTAAATCTACAGCCGGAAAAAAAAATTAAGAGACCATTAGAAAAACCATTTTCATTTTTTTGCATATATATATATGTGTGTGTGTGTGTATGTGTCTAGGTATAATATTGTTTTATTTATTCTGTGAACTACTAACAATATTTTTCCCAAATTCCCAAATAAAAATATGGTTACTATTTGCATTTATTTTCAGAAAATAAAAAAATTCTCTATTTTTTCAAACCTCAAATACTACAACAAAAAAGTTCATATTCACTTTAAAGTGAACAGTGCATGACAGTCATATTTGTACATGGATTTAGGAAAAGTAAAAAAAATTGTGATATCCTGAATTTTTGTTATCCCAGTTTTCTTGAGTCTTGTCATTCTGTCAGTCTTTCACATTTCTGTTGGATGACTTTGTCACTCCTGTGGTTTGATTTTGTTGAAATTCAACAGAAACTTGACTGGAATGAGCACAATGCATCTAGAAATGCTGAATGAACGATCATTTGGAACGGAATCTTATTTTTCCACACCTGAATATCAAACTACCTCAAACTCTTATTACAAGTTGATATTTCTGATTTATGATGTATGTAACTCAATCATGTGTCATGTTTTGTATCTTCTCAGCATTCAGCACAAGCTGCTCTTGATCAGAGCGAGTGTATTTTCACAGAGCTGGTCTGCTCCATCGAGCGACGGCGCACAGAGGTGAAAGATCTGATCCAAGGTCAAGAGAGGGCAGCTATGAGTCAGGCCCAAACGGTTCTTCAACAGCTCGAACAAGAGATTACAGAGTTAAAGAAAAAACATGCGGAAATTGAAGAGCTCTCTCAAACAGAGGATCATATCACCTTCTTCCAGGTAACGTTTGTTAGAATATTAACACAACATCATTCTCTCAGAAAAACCAGAGGAATCGTAATCAAACTGTGATGCTAATGAAACATATTTTTGGGGATTTCAATCTACAAAAATACTTGTGACACCAGCCCAGATCACACAAACATATAAATATTAAATGTTTACCCATAGGAATCATTTCAACTTCAAGATTCAATATTTAAACATAAATATATGCGTATATATATTCACTTGAAAATGAAGTTAGTTTCAAACCCCTATGACTCTTACTATCATATATGGAGTGTGAATATAGGTATCTGGCAGAATTTCCTCATCGTGCTCCTTTGCGACAAAATACAATATCTGACGTCTGACTAAAATCTAAAATGATGCGTTTCTTTGAATGAATGTGAGGCCTAAATAGAATACAAACCGCGGAGGTCTCAAAAGACCTTTTGTGTTCCAAACAGGTCGGGTTTGAAATGACACGAAGGTGAATAATGAAAAAACAAATTTCCTACTTTGCTGAATGACTTCTTTTAATCTGAGCATTTGTACCCTGAAGCAAGAATGGTCTTGATTCAATTTCTGAAACATTTGGCCACTCTGCTCTGCATTGTCTCTATAGTGTGAACTTTTATTAAAAACTTTGAAAGACATGCAGAAAGGAACAGACGTTTTAGTTTGCATCATCAGAATCAGAAAGAGCTTTTTTGCCAAGTGTGCTTGTACACACAAGGAATTTGTCTTAGTGACAGAAGCTTCCAGTGTACATACAGGTTAAAAAAGTGACAGGCACAGGTAACAAAATGTAAATTTGAGAGATTATACACATATGACAAAAAGGATAATATTAGACAAAAGGACAATAGGCAGTATATTGTATGCACAGACGTGCTATATACAAACTGTACTGATTATATAAAAGTTATGCAGGGGAATGTGGATAGCTGAATATAATATCAATAACATACTATATGTATAATAAATGTGAGTAAATAGTTGTGTATTGCACATGTTTTTATTGCACAGTAGAACAGTTAACTGTACAGTTAACTGTACAGGGAAGAAACTTTTCCTATGTTTGGCTGTTACGGTGCTCAGTGCTCCGTAGCGCCGACCAGACGGCAACATTCAAAGAGAAAGTGTGCGGTTGATTTTGCTAGTTCTTTTACTCACTCTGGATGAGTACAGTTCTTGGAGATTGGGGAGGGTTGTGCCGGTGAATCAATCCGCATTCCGGACTATCCGTTAGTTTTTGCAGCTTAGCCAAACCCGACAGTTACAGAAGTGCAGAGGACGGATTCAATGACAGCTGAGTAGAACAGAGAGCAGCTCCTGTTTGAACTTTCTCAGCTGGCGAAAGAAGTACAGCATCTGCTGGGCCTTTTAGACAATAGAGTCAATGTGAATGTGCCACTTAAGGTTCTGTAAGATGGTGATGCCCAGGAACCAGTATGACTCTAATGCGGCCATAGTGCTGCTGTTCACGATAGTGAGTAGGGGGAGTGCCGGGAGGTTACTGCTAAAATCCACTATCATCATTTTTAAGGTGTTTAGTACTAAGTTGTTATAACTGCACCGGAGAGTCAGCTGCTCAACCTCACTTTTGTAAGCAGACTCGTCAGCGTACTGGATGAGGCCAATAACTGTAGTGTCGTCTGCAAACTTCAGGGTGTTAGGTTAACCGAGAGGTCATTAGAGGTGTAGTCGTTGGTGCACAGGGAGAAGAGCAGTGGGGAGAGCGCAGATCCCTGGGGGACACCAGTGCTGATGGTATGGCTGTATGATGTAAATATACCAATTCTAAGTAGCTGTTGTTTGTCTGTCATATAGCTGGTGATCCATTGACAGACAGGGCTAGGAACGAAGAGCTGGGATATTTTGGTCTGGAGGAGGGTTGGGACGATGTTGTTAAAGGCTGATCTGAAGTCCACGAACAGGATCCTTGCATTATTCCCTGGTCTGTCCAGATGTTGTAGGATATGATGCAGTCCCATGTTGACTGTATAATCCTCAGACCTGTTTGCTCGGTACGCAAACTGCAGGGGGTCTAGTAAAGCTCCTGTGATGTGTTTCAGGTAAGACAACACCAGTCTTTCCAATGACTTCATGCCTACAGGTGTCAAGGCAATGGGTCTGCAGTCATTAAGTTCTGTGATTTTGGATTTCTTTGGTATGGGAATAATTGTGGTGGTGCGTTTGAAGCAGGAAGGGACTTTGCACAGCTCCAGTGATTGTTGAAGATCTGTGAAAAAACTGAGGCCACCTGCTGGTTTCCTTCTCTTTTGTTTCCTGAACACCTGACGACGCATATTATCTTCACTGATCTGAAGTGTAGAAGGGGAGAAGAGGGAGGTAGCTTGAGGTGTTGATGGCCGTGTAGAAAGGTGGTCAGTGTGGGCTGTGAGACCAAGGGTTTCAAATCTACAGTAAAACTCATTCAGGTCATCAGCAAGCGGATGGGGATGGTGTCTTGTAGTTTTAATGTCTTCCAGGCCTTTCCACACCAAGACAGGGTTGATTTCTGAAAACTGGTTTTCCAGCTTTTTAGTTTAGCTCTTCTCAGCCACTCTAATTTCCTTTGTCAGTGTGTTCTTGGCCTGATTGTACAAGATTATGTTCCCACTCCTGTAGGCATCCTCTTTGGCCCGGCAAAGCTGTCTGAGTTTTGGTGTGAACCATGGTTTGTCGTTGCTATATGTTTAATATGTCCTGGTAGGAATGGACATTGTCTCACAGAAACTGAAGTATGATGTTACAGTCTCAGTTATATCATCCAGATCTGTGGCAGCAGCTTCAAAAATAGTCTGATCAGTGCATTCTACGCTTTAATCTCTCATGATATGCAGACGCAGAGTTTAGTCCTGCCTTTGGTTTCCTCAAACCGATATCAGCTGTGTCCTTTTATTTCTTATTTCATAGTATCTTTTAGTTTGGAAATGATTCCTGCTTGTGTTATTTTTCAGAGTTGCAGGTCTCTGTGTGATCAGCCTGTGCCTGTTGAAGTGCCAAACATCGAATCGGACCCAAACTTCAGAAATGTAGTGGCGGCGTTGTCTGAGTTCCAGGCTCTCCTAGAAGACGTGTACCAGGGCGGATTTGTGAACATCTCTGAGAAAGGTACACCTGAGTCATGTGCTGTGTCCTCTGTACATCTGCCCAAAAATAACAGTGCATTGGGAAGTTAATCATAATGTTTAATTAAAATAACGTGCATCGGGAAGTTAATAATAATGTTTAATTAACGTGCATTGGGAAAGCGGTTTTGATGATATTTTAAAGGTTACATAACTAGGAATTTTTAAGGTCCTTGTTTGGTTTATGTAGTGTCCAACAACAAGTTTATGTAGATAGAATGGGTAAAAACACTATTATTTCCTTATAATAGGTAGTTACTCTTACCTTACTTCTTCAGTGACTCTCAAATGATTTGTTCCGCAATTCATCGGTCTAATCTCCTCCTTTCCGCTAGCCTAGTCTAACGTGATTGGTCAGATGGTCTAGTCTGCTGTGATTGCTCTACCGCGAATGAGGCTCACGAGGTTTGAGGGAGAAGAGTGAAGTTTTCGCGGGGGGACATAGAGGGGACTATATGTAGTGACTATGGACAATTTGTTTGCGTAATTCCTTTATCAATAACTTTGAAATTTTTTCACCTTCGGATTAACAACTTGGCAGACTGCTTACTTTTTAAACACTGCAACATTACACACTGCATGAAATCATTTTCATGATCTAATGTTATGTACTTTTTAAACGAGACATTTAAAAAACATGTTGCTAAAAAAAACATGTTGCATTCTGACTTGCAGTGAATGATGTCACTATTATTCAACCCATGAAACCGAAGACAGACTCGGAGTTAAACGCTGGTAAGAGTTTATTTTAAAATGCACTTAAAAAAGATATTTTCCACAACACCATTCACCGTATATACCCAAATTGAATGATTTAAAATGTAATTATTCTTACATGAAAAATATTTTTTTTTGTGAATATAATGCATTGATATAATTATATGGAAAGATGCTTAAGGTGCTAAGATGGTGTTTATTTCATTGCCATAGAAACACCTCTGAACTTTGGCCAGCCGGCACCGAACCCTTTTAACTTCGCTGTCCCCACGTTTGGTGGGTTTTCATTGTCATCTTATGGTGAGTATCAGAAAAAAACTTTAACATGTTGAGCTTTGATTTCAGATGAAAGAACTGTTGTGTTTGAAGAAGGGTGTGTGTAAATTCCTGCAAACTAAAAAGAGTTTTTACATTTGCCTTTTGAGATAACTTGTGCTTTTTAATATCCCACATCCAATGTAGTTTGATCATTTAAATCAAATAATTACTTGCAATGAATTAATATACAACTGCATACAGTAAACAATTGTCTTGTAATACTTTCCTTCCTTTTCAGGAGCGCGAACGTCAGGTTCTCGACAGAAGCTCCAGCCGCGCAGAAGGAGAAGGTAGCTTCAAGACCGGCCAAATAGACGCCTGATCAGAATGTGACGGAGGAACACAACGGTTGCCCAAGATGGTTTAATTCTTCACAGATTGTTTCTGGGGAAATGTACATTTTAATATTGTATAAACTGAAAGATGTATTATTCACAAACGTATTCATTTTCTGGTCTCTTAAAAGTATGTGCTTTGAGTGCAGGTCTGTGTGATATTTCAAAGTTTAAAAATTATTATGTAAGCGGAGACATAAGTATTTTCTTAAGTTATAATCATACGTTTGTATAGTATGGCGTTTTAAGTCCGCGCAAATGCTTTATTGCTATTATGTCCATGTAGTACCAGAGGTTTTAATGTTGATTTTAGCTTCATAACACGTTTGAGCCATGGACAGTATATCATTGCTAGTATTTTGAAAATTAGGATGCTAAATATTTTTCATTTCATACGCAAAATAAAGTTTCATTCATGCAGTTAAATGGCTCTGGAACTTTTACGGAATTGACTATATAGCAGCTTGGCATAGAATTCACCCATAGATATCCAATTTATATACATATTTACTAATTATACACTGTTTCTTCAGTATGCTGTATGGGCGTTTTTGTATGAGTTCATAAATCTCTGGTTTCACGTTTCATTAGTGCTAAAGGCTGCATGACGACACTTAGAGAAACAATGTCACTTTCATTTGTGATGTAAGGGAACTTAAAAACAATCAGTCTTGATGAGAACAAGGATGAATTTGATAACGTCTCTGACCTGATTTCAATTGTCTGTTCAACAATACTTTTATGATCTACAACATGCACCAATGCACACAATCCTGTATCCCATAATGCAATGTACTCATCTTGACCTTCTCATTGTTCATAAAGATTATTTCAGTTGAACTTGGACACACCTGAAATGCAATTTCAGCATAAAATCTTAATTCAGAGATAATAGTCCGAGAACAAATAAACCACTAAATTCTCAACCTGTCGAGCAGACAGTGCACTTAAATGCATTTATTTTAAATAGGCGAATAGGAGTTGAAAGGAAAAGCAGCCAACGCCCAACATTGGAATTGTCATTTAAAGTTTTTTTTAAAGAATTATAGAATTGATCAAAATGTTATTCTCACAGCTCAATTTGTGTCATTTCATACATTTAAAAGCTTTGCTCATCATAATGACGTCGTGTTACAAAAGTTTTTTCAAACCAACTCAAAATATGAAGTTAAAACCCTTTAATGCATGCATTTATAAGAACATCAGTCATTCTTTTCATTTGTTTTTAATTGTGTCCATTTCTATATGGAATATAAAAAAAGATTACACATTTTCCGAAGACATTTTCAGTGCATACTTGTGGGCGACGTTTTATTTTTACTTTTGTTTGAAGAGATCACAGTGAACTCTGTGTGAAAGGGATGAAATTAATTCGCACACACCATGCATTCACCCTAATAATATACTATTCTGTTAAAGACACGTTGACACTCGCGAGTCGCACATGCACTTAGACATATTATCACAAAGTTCAATCATGACAAATCAACAAACATTATTAAATAAATACGTGAACTTCAAACCATATAACAGAAAAACAACAAAGACAATGACAGCAGAACCAAAACCAGCAGGCAGTAATCCATTAAAATCATGGTACGAACATAACGTTTATGCTGCAAGGCCTGCTGGGAACTTTCAAACCCTTGTTAAATGTAAAATATGTTTTCAAAGTTGAATGAACTTGAGAATTGAAGTACAGTCAACAAAATAATCTTAGTGAGCAACATGAATCTTATTCAAAAAAATATGACCAAAATCTTTGTTGTTAAGTGTAGTTTTGTTGACTTAATAGACACATACAGCACTATATGCCATTTATATAATATCTATTCCGTGTTAAGCGAGCTTAAACCTACATTGTACCTCAGATTTCTTTTGTGCGATCGGCTGCTTCAGGCTGTTTTGCATTGAAACCTGATAAGTGTCTACCTGCACAATGCCCACGCCCGCTTTACACACAAACACTCAATTGTGTCCGTCCTGTCTCGGTGGCCACCCTTCGTTTCACTCTCTTTTAACCACAGTTGTGGTAAAAAATGGCAGGCACAAACATCTCTGTGGACAAAGAGCAGTTCTGCTGTTCGGTGTGTCTGGACGTGTTGTGGGAGCCGGTCACTATACCCTGCGGTCACAGCTACTGTATGGAGTGCATTAAAGGTTACTGGAGAAAATGTGATTTGAAAGAAGAGTACAGTTGCCCTCAATGCAGACGGACCTTCAGCCCCAGACCGGCTCTCTCCAGAAACACCATGCTGGCTGATATCGTGGAGAAACTGAGAAGACCAGGAGTTCAGGAGAGTCGCAGCGAGGCGGCGGTTGACGAGTGTGACGTTTGCGTGGGAAAGAAACATAGAGCTGTTGCGTTCTGTGTGAAGTGTCAGACGTCGTACTGTGAAATCCACCTGAAAGCTCACAACGAAAGGAACCGGGGGAGAACCCATCAGCTCGCTGAAGTAACGAGACAGCCGCAGAAAAGAATCTGTTCACGTCATAATAAACTGAAGGACGTTTACTGTCGCACCGACCAACGGTGCGTTTGTAGCTCGTGCTTGAAGGATGGGCATAAGGGGCACAACGTAGTTTCTGTGATGGAGGAAAGAATGGAGAAACAGGTACCTGAACAGATTGTGGTCATATTTAAACATATTCAGATCGACATCTGACTTGATTTTCAAACAGAAACGGCTGGAGGAAGCGTGGAAGATGTCAAAGCAAAGGTGTAAGACAGAGAAAAGGAGCTCAGAGATATTGTGAAATATGTCAAGGTATGTGTATGAGGATATCTAAGTTTTAAAAACAGCCAACTAGAATAAATTATGTTTGAAATCTCTTTCAAACAGAGATAGAGAGATGATTGGTCCATATTTTACCCAACATTAAGTTTACTGACCTGTATCCCTTCCACATCGACACAGCGTTCTTCACAAGCAGTGGAAGAAGACAGCGAGAAGATCTTCGTCAGACTGCTGCGCTCCATTGAAAAGAAACACTCTGAGGTGAAAGAGATGATCAGAGGTGAAGAGAGGAAGGCTTTAGGCCAAACCGAGAAGCTTCTTGAGCGATTGAATCAACAGATCACTGAACACCGGAGAGAGGAGTCTGTTCTAGAGAAACTCTCAAACACAGATGATCACGTCTATTTCCTACAGGTAAGGGATTTGGAGTCTCACATTCAACTTGAAAAAAATAAGACCACACAACAACAAAAAAACATAAAACCTATTTTGTTCAGTACATACAAAATAGTATATTTGCTCCTTCTACATAAATGTCTTTGTTTCAAGTAACGTAATTATCTTTATTGATGACCATATTCAAGTTGGATTTTTAAAGTGTTGTTTTGAAACATAATCAATGAAGAAATACATTCAAAGAGAAATAACATGCGAGTCTTTGGAGAGAAACATAAGTCACCTATATTCTGTTCGCATCTCTTACAAACAAAATTAGAATACTTCAAGTTCATGTTTCAATCATATTTTCAAGTAGGCCTATACTTATACTAATGTCAATGTACAAGTATACTTCTATTATACAACTATTTTAATATTTGTGACAAAAGTATAAGCAGTATTAAACTTATTAACTACGTTTTTTGTGTACTGCAACTAACCTACAAGTGCTCTTAAATAATATCGTATGCGAGCGCACTTAACATACTGCAAATTTTTAGTTTATGAAAGTACACTTTGAAGTATACTCTCTGTAGTTTTATAAGTGAACTTATCATTTTAATTATTGCATTGTGTGAAAAAATATTTAATATGCTCTAATCAACAGAGTAAGTACAACTTTAAGCCAAGTTTACTTTTACTCTGAAGTATCAATGAAAAGATTGAGCAGTAAAGCCCAAATATAGGCTTTTCCAGTTTATACTCAAATGTAATTGTTTTATATCTAAGAAACCCTGTACATAAACTGCACTTGAATAAACAGTTTTTTGGTCAGGGTTGGACTGTGAGAGAAAAGAAAATATCATTCTTGATAAGAGATCATTGTGTGGATTTTTCACCTCCTGTTCACAGTTGTTTTGTGATCATGTGTGTAGCACTGTCAGAGCCTCTGTGCTCCTCCTGATATCGGAGGTCAACCCAGCATTGACGTCCACCCGTACTTCTCTTTGCTGATATTGAGAAAAGCTCTCGCAGAACTGCGAGAAAAAGTTGATGATGTGTGCGATAGAGAGACAGCGAGGATCTCAGAAGCGTGTGAGTTGTATATTTTGATTCCTTAACATTCAGATGAAAAGCTATTTTCATCGAATCGTTATAACAATACAGAAACACATTACAAGACATTTAAACTCTTTTGGTCAGATTTCATTTGCCACATCTGTACATGATTGTAAAAGTTGAAGACTTTTAACATGGCATTTGAGTCATAAACTGATGTTGCGATTGTAAGTTAACATTTTTGAACTTTGTTTTAAACAGCACAATGGTCAGCTAATGTTGTTTATTGGTGAATAAAAAATAGGATACGCCTAAAATAGACATTTAACATAATAGGCCTGAAAGAATAATCCTTTAAATACACAAATACATTTAAATGTAAATTATTTCTGCTTATAAATCTGAATATTTTATTAAGTCATAATGACATCTTCACATAGAAAACCTGTTTTAGATAACAAACATTAACCGTGTTGATATACAAATGCCCGTGACAATAAACTAACACGTGACTCTTTAATGTTTACAGTTGATGAAGATCGTGAACAGTCATCTGAAAACTCTCAGAGTTCAGCGGTGAACATTGAATCAGGTACAAAGCCTCTTATCGCTTCCAGCGAGTGAGTGAAACTGCATCAACTGACCTGTGATTTGCATGTTCATGATCAAAGACACATTTGATCTAATGAACTCGCTCACCTTTTCCAGCACATAAACATTTACTACAAACTAAACCCAAGACCAGAGGAGACTTCTTACAATGTAAGCCTGATTTATATCATTCACCACTGATCCAAGCAGACTAGAAAATCATTAAACCACAATCTTATGGTGAGGTCAGATAAACCCAACTGATGGGTTAATTTAAAGGTCAACCCCCAAAAATTGAATACGTCATCATTTACTCAAAGGCAATTCGTTCCAAATCTGTATAAATCTCTTTGTTCCGACGAACAATGCTTGTAACCAACAATTGACTACCATAGTATGAAACATAAAAAACAAATACATTTATAAAGGAATTTTATAAAGGAATAATTCCTTTATAATCCCAATACTTAATGTTTAGACCATAAACAAACTAATTCTCTTTTATCAATCAATAGATAGCTCCGATTTAACGTTAGACCCCAACACTGCAAACTTCTTCCTGCGTCTTTCTTCTGAAAAGAATGAAGTCACAACAGAATACGAGCCGCAGTCGTACCCGGATCACCCCGAGAGGTTCGACAGCTGGGCTCAGGTCCTGTGCGCCGAGGGTCTGGCCAGACGCTCTTACTGGGAGGTGGAGTGGGGAGGCAATGGAGGAGTTTCCATCGGAATCTCCTACAAAGGGATTCATAGAACCGGAGGGAATACGGACCGAAAACTGGGACACAACACCAAATCCTGGAGTTTAGAGTTTTCTGATTCTGTGTGTTCGTTCCAGCACAATAAGTCAAGGATAGAAATACACACCCCAGTGCCAGAGAGAGTCGGGGTGTTTCTGGATCACACAGTTGGGCAATTGGCTTTCTATAGTGTTTCTATGGAAGACGACTCCATGACGTTACTGCATCGAGAGCAGACCACCTTCACCCAGCCGCTCTACCCCGGATTCTGGGTTGGATTGGGTTCCACTTTAAAGCTCTGTCAAATATTCAGCTTTGCAGCGTAGAAAGACATTACTACTGTATTTTTGTTTATAATTTTAAAGAATAGCTTAGAAAAGTTTAGCTGCCCTTACATCATGGGTTTGGAGCGACATGAGAATGAGTAAAATATGTTCAATGTTTGGGTGATAAAACTCTTTAAATATCAAATATTTGATGGAGATGCATGCATGCCATGAGATAAAAAACCTTGAAATAAAGACAGACTACTATCATGATATATTGATCATGTGGCTGAACAGTTTATTGGTAACCGTGCAATATAAAAGCAGATGTAACCCAGTGTGAGGTGGATCTTGGATGTATCAGGCTCAGATCTTGTTGAAAGCAGCGATGTCAACACTCTGGATCTAAAACATGATGAGAAATACATTTATATTAGAAAGAAGTAAAGAGAAAAATGATTAATTTTAATTCAAAATTTAATTCATCAAATTAAGAAATAATAAATGTAAATTATTCATTTAAATGTATTTATTAATAAATCATTCTTTTTATTATAAAAAAGTCTATATAAACGTATATAAATATTAAGCAAAGTGCAATTTTTTTTGGAACATTTAATTTCGCATTCATATAATATTAATAAAAATTCTATAAATTTACATTATATACTGAAATATTTAGCATAAAGCACGTTTTAAAATTAACATTTTTGGTACATATGATTTTGAATTGATTTTAATGTAAAAAAAAACATTTAATACGCACAAAAAATAGTTATTTTCATTGGTTTAATTTTAATTTATAAATTAATAAAAAATGTATATATATATATATATATATATATATATGTTTAAATCAATACTTTATGAATAATTTTTTCATAAAAATATATATATATATTTTTTTTTTTAACTTTTTTTTAACTTTTAAAGTTAAAAGTTTTGGTACATTTCATTTTGCTTTCATTTCATAAAAATAAAACAATAATATAAAAAAATTATTTACTTTTTGGCCAAAATATTCCTCCAAAATGCAGAAACATTTCTTCCAAATACACTCTCTACTTACATAATCCTCAAACTTTGTGATCTCCTCTTCCAGAATGTCCGTTCCCACTTTATCATCTTCAACCACACAGCCAATCTGGAGCTTTTTGATGCCGTAGCCGACGGGAACCAGCTTAGAAGCTCCCCACAGGAGCCCGTCCATCTGTATGGAGCGTACACACTCCTCCAGCTTGCTCATTTCGGTCTCATCATCCCACTAATTCATAAAAGATGACGTATTAACAGATCAGAAAAGAATTAAACATTACACACTCAAGATTCAGTTTGTTTAAGGATTCTTACGGGTTTGACGTCGAGCAGGATGGAGGATTTGGCGATGAGGACGGGTTTCTTGGACTTCCTCGCTGCATACTCCTTTACTCTCTCGGCTTTGATGCGCTCTGCCTCCTCATCTTCCTCATCGCTGCCAAAAAGGTCAATGTCATCATTGTCATCAGCACCGTTCTGTTCCGCAACCTTGGGCTTCTGGATGGGAGCAGCCTTTGGATAAAACAGTCAAAAGCTTAATATAATTTATAAAAGAGAACACAATGACAGCCTCGATATCTTCCAGCAGGTCAAAGATGAGATGTAATGTACCTTGGCGACGGGAGCGGTTTTATTAGCAGGCCCTTGGCTTTTCTCCAGCACGGCCATTCTGGATTCTAGCTTGGACAGCATGGCTCGCAGATCATCCACCACTAAAAAATACAAACACTGCATTACTTTTTACAATGATACGCTCAACTGGACATTTAGGCATCCATCTTTACGTAGAATTTTTTTAGAACATGACAATATTTTGGCTAATTTTCAAGTTATTTTATCTACATTTCATCAGATAGAAATTTGAAACATAGTTTATAGTGATCTGTAATACCTAACACCAACCTTCAATCTCAGTTCATGCCCTCCTTCTCGATTTCAATTCACTTTACAAGTAGTTTAATGGGCCGAAAGGCTCTTCCAATATTGACAAAGCATTATACATAAAACAAGAGCCATACAAGAACACAATTACATCAAACAATGAGCTTGAATAAAAATAAGATACTACGTCAGCGTTTTCGAACTTTATGATGACAGGGACCACCAAATATAACAAACCCTTTATGTGAGGACCGCCCTTCGGAAAATACACATCCATCTTTTTGTTTTTATGTATTAGGTGAGCTGCGTCCACAGAGACGTTTCTGCCCACGAATGTTTTTTTTTTATTGTTTCCAATGGAAGCACAGCGTTTTTTGAAAACGGCAGCAGCTGGTGTTCTTTTCTTTTTTTTCATGCTCAACGTATAATAGTAACCCACACGCCATATGCTTGAAAAAACGACAATTAAGTGCCCGCAGCCAGCGTTTTCGGCCATTGCCTGCCGTTTTCAGTCACATAAAAGCGACTTGGTGGATCTGGAGCCTTAAGAATTATTTTTTATTGAATGCATTTGTATTGTAGCAACTTTCGCAATAAAACTTGTTTCATGACCGCTTTAAAAAAATACTGCCATACAAAGTCGAGTGAGTCAAATAGAGGAATCCGCAGTGAGAAAACTCGCTAGTATAAACAATTCTGGAAACTATGTATGTAGCAAGAAAGAAAAGATAAACACTTGAAATAAAATATTAGCGAAATTGACAAATTTTCTGTGAATCCCTGTGAACCCAGTTTGAAACCCCTGTTCTAGGTGACAAATAAAATGTAAAATATAATGAAATATCTTAATATAAAACTTATTTGAAATAAGTTTATGAAATACATAAAAATTAGTGGTGGGCATAGAATAATTTTTTTAATCTAGATTAATCTAGATTAATCTTGGAATTAATCTAGATTAATCTAGATTAAAATGGCTCATTTGAATTCTGCCGAAGGCATTCAGAATATGTGTGTTACCCAAATAATGACTAAAAGTAAGTCTTTGAGAACGGGTTTCTCAAGCCAGGTGGCGCATTAGAGAAGGGGCTCATCTCCTGTTTCCAAAATGCATCACAAACTGCTTGAGAAAGCTGATCTACCATGATAATTTGTGATGAAAATTAAATTATGTTCAATAAGATGTACTTGTGTTTACTTCCGCATTAGCTAAGGGATGCTTTGTGTTTAGGTGGTACTTGAGACTGGAAGAGCTCCTACAGTACATTTACATTTAAATTCAGTCATTTAGCAGACGCTTTTATCCAAAGGGACTTACAAAGAGTTAGGGAGCAACAATCGATACGTCATACAGGAGCCATAATACATTAGGTGCCAATACAAAGTTATTGGTTTCAACTAAAGCTAGACCACTACCTGTTGAGAGAAAGTTTTTTTTTTAAACTAACTGTATGTAAACCAATTTCGTACAGTAAACCAATTCCACATTGCACAAGGTGCAAACAACCTTAGTCTTGTCGAGGTTTCCATTGGGAAGCGTCTTAAAAATAAATGTTCCCTGAAGCAAACCCGGCCGCTTCATAGCTGCATCCATGTTAGCACGTCACGTTTGATCTGGTCATTTCACAGTAACGTTATGTTGTGTTCAGACCAAACACGAGTGATTTACATGTTAAGTCAATGCAAAGAGGCGATAGACCTACTTGCTGCGCGAATCGCGCGAATGAAGCCCTGGTTATGAGATGATGAGGCGGCGAGAATGACGCGAATCACGTGAATCACGCGAGTTGAAAAATCTCGTTCTCTTCCCCTACAGTGACATTAATCTATGTATACATCCGCGCTAAAATATCAAAGTGAAAGTCATCATAGCTTGTGTAGTATAGACCCAGCTCCCAACCCGACTTTGAGAATAGATTAACGGCGACATTTTTTTTATCGCGCGATAAGAGTCTCACTGCGTTAACGCCGTTAACGGCCCACCACTAATAAAAATATATATTTCAAACAGAGGCATACCTTTGTGCAAATTCTTGTTGTCCAGTTCCAGGCTCTTCATGCGAGAGATGACTTCACTCTGATCTTCAGATTTACTGGCATTCTGACTCTGCAATTCAGATTAAGAAAACTGGATTAGTTATGTATGAAAAGCAAAAACATCTCATAAAAGTCGACTGTCAACACACGCATGCGGCGCCAAACAAAAGGTTAAACAACCTAAAATAAACCCACAGGAAAACATCTGAATATTTCAGAATGATATGTTATGATATGAATGAAACGTTCACGTTTTCTCAAAGCTGCCACACATTCAAAAGCAGATTTGAGGTTTAAGAAAGTTAACACAAAATCAAACAACAAAAAAAACTGAAAACCGCTGAAATTGGGACTTGTTTAGTATGTTAACTAATATATACATATTTATACTTGTAAATAGAATGACGATGATCAAAGTAAACGTGTATGTGAAGTCATGCATTACAGTATATTATAATAAGCTTCACATGTAAACCCAAAAATAAAAAAACACACACGCAGAGAAACCTGACTGAACTCAATGTCAAGCAGTGAAAAGTCTTTGCTCTTCATTCACATGCTCTTCACACAGGTTTGGAGTTTCCCGCCCCGCATCACTTACAGTCTTCCTCTCTCTGGGTTTCTGAGAGCGAGCGTGTCCTTTACAAGCCTGCAGTGCAGTCTTGACCTGAGAGATTCACATTTCAGCAACACAATCAGAAAACGCAACTGTGATATAACAGAAACTCAAGTCCAAGGAAAGATTCTCTGATGAATGCATTCATGTTCTTTGCATTCAACTTAAAGTAGGGTTCACCCTGAAAGTGAAAAATCTCGTCATCATTGTTATGGAGTGATCTCACATCCAAGGTAAAAACACACTGATACTAAGTATATCTCTGCAAATAAAGTGCCTAAAAAAAGGCTAATAAAAAAGGCCAACATCCCAGATAAAAAAAGTATACTTTTAGTACAATAAACTGTAATAAATTACTAGATACTACAGTGTTTACCATAGTAAATCTACAGCGTCTCTATAATGCACAGTTTATACTACAGAATACTGTTTAGTAATTATTATAATATACTTCAGCATACTACAATAGATTTACTAACAGTAGTTTTTGTGTGGATGGTGTTTACAACAGTCATGTGGTTTTGTGCTAGAAACCTGCAAAAGCAACAAGAGCGTCAACCACAGACACACATATCGCATCTTTATGCCACACACAGATGCACGCAAACGCATGCAGACGCAAGCAGACACAGAAGTGAGTTCATTGTTAAGAAAGAGACCAAGTTAAACCCGCCAGCATTACAGGACAATCAGCTAAGCGCTTTTAGTATCATGTATTACATAAAACCTTCTTAAATTATTTCTGGTTCTAAAACAATAAAAACATACATTTATGCAAATTTTTGATGAAATAGGAAGCATTAAATAAACTGATTCCTGCTGCGTCTCCCTAACATTTCTGAAGTTCTCTTCCGTTTCATGATGGACAAATGTTTTGTGTGCTCGGTGCTTTTAAAAACCCAATTTTGTTCAAAATATTTATTATTGTAACGGTTTCTAAATATTTTCCCCTTTCCAGATTTGATGACCAATGTTTTTGCCTAATGAGAAAAATTTTTATAGGATCATTAAAACAATAACATCTCGAATATAAAGGTCTGTTCAAAAACTCCCTCGGTCTAAAAATGGTTTGCATATTTTATGATCACAGATCATTTACATGTTTTGATGCAAAGTCAGACCCATTCCGACACAGATTCACTTGCTCTATAAAGCAAAATACAGACCACTGAGCATCATTCGTCACAGATCAGCACCATCTCAAATTTTTTTGTTTGTTTCTATCATCTGATTTTATGTAGGGTGCATATTGATCCATAGCTAAGAGTCACATTAAGACACGCATATCTTATTTATATGCTTTGACGTAGAAGATTTGACACAAAATGGACAAAACAGGCATTATAAAGTTCAAGGGTACTTCATCCCTCATTTATGATTCAGTCTCGTATTTAAAAAAAATTGTCAGTGAAATCAATGCAATATATTTTTGACCAATATTAATTCTACATTTCATTTTTATTTATGCATTTGGCATTCACCTATATCCAAAGCAACTTATAGTGCTTTCAAACGACAATGTTATTATTTTAGAGTTTTGAGGGAAAGTTATCATTTTCTGTAATTAGTTTATGCAATTACTATTATTATCAATATTCTCTACCAAATATAGAGTATTATTAAAATATAATATTTTTCCTATTCCAATTAAATTTCTATAGACCAATTCGCAAGATGTAAACACAGGTCCAGTATTATTTCTAGTTCCATTTTTTTAATCTTACATTTATAAATAAATCTTAATATTTATTTATATAACCAAAGCATTTTTATTCAGTTATAATTGTTCGGTTTATTGTATTGTGTTCAAAGTTCAGAGTTAAAACACTGAAACGGAAGTTCTTAAGGACCAGTATTGTTTACACCTACCAAAGTGGTCTATAGCAGTCAGTAGAGAAGATTTGACTTTAAGAACCATTTAGCCTTTCGAAATCACATCAAATATTGATGAGTTTACATAGCAAAGCTATCAGAAAAACTAAATCATAGGGTTAATAGTAGATGACAAACAAAGCATGGTAAACTTGTAAATAAAATCTAAAAACCTAAAGTATAAACCTTGCCGTTGGAATTTGTGGAATGCAAGTTTCGGACACAATTCTTATAGATTTATATTTACAGAATAACACTGGACTGCACACATAGATTGTTAACCCACTTACACAGTTACCTAAAGCAGATTTTTTTGGCTCCTATGACACCAAAGGGGCTTAATAAATACTGTATAAAAAATAGCGCAGGGATATGTTTTGGGGGCTTGTACTGTAGCTCCCGGCTGTTTAGCAGATAAACAAGAGCCATCCTGTACATTTCACTACATTTCAAAATTGTGAATAAAATCTGACTATTAATCTGATCTCATGCAGGGGGACAGTTACTGAACATCAATAAATAAGATTCATCTCCATGCATATACATTATAAATGATTTACTGGAAGTTTACAGAAAAGGTTAACTAAGTCGAGCATGATACAAAAATCAGATTGTGCTGGGATTTTGTTTTGGTGGTTATGGAGGTAGTACTCACTCCGGATAGAGATTTCTGGATATTCTCACGGGCTTTAGCAATGTCCTGCAGGATGGCACTAGCTTCCTTCTCCTGAAAGAATACAGCGGGGTAAAGAAGCCCGTGTCAAACAAACCAGCAAGAGGCAGAGAGTGAGAATGCAAGCAAGCACACAAACATACACAGATTCACACAAGCACTGTCAGTGCAGAATATTTGGCATATGGGTGAGTGAGGTAAGGGAAAGCAGGTGTGTGACAGACACTTGGACACCGCAGATAGACTTACAGCAGCTGTGTAAACAGGTATTCATGCTCAACTACCTTTAAAGATCATTACATTCACTTTACATTTATGCATTTGGTAGATGCTTTTATCCAAGGCAGCTTACAGTGCATTCGAGGAATACATTTTTAAAAGCATGTGTGACTGTTTTCCTTGAGGATCAAACCCATGATCTTTGTGCTGCTAACACAATGCTTTACCAATGAAGTTACAGAAACACATGAAGATTTTGTCATCATCATTCATTAAAAATATGACAGATCTCGATTTGTGAGAGAATAGTAATGAACACAATTTAGACATTAGTGTGGTTTGACATCCAGATCACTAGGGGGCAGTACCTGTGGAGTCTGTTCTATACCGTTCTCCCCCTCATAGAAACTCCGCTCAGCCTCATCATATCTGGACTTGTCAAACCAGATCTTCTCCTGGGCAAGTCCCTGAAGTGCACTCATTGTAATGCTAAGAAAAAGACACAAACAGGGAAAAGAAATCTTCAAAGGTTTTGGGAAAAGAATTGATGTTAGTGGTAACATCAATATTGATTTACTATTTGTGCTCCAGAATTCCCAAAGAGGCATTTTCCCGAAAGCCACGGTTTATCAAACATCTGAAACGCGAGGTAAAACGTCAGATCAAATAGCCACAACTTAAATACTGCTCTGTATGAATGTGCTATGCAACAATTCTTGCTATGATGATTCACATGAACTGTATAATAACTAAATATAATATAATATATAATAATTAAACGTGATGTGATACAGAGCGTGTTGACACTAATTGCGAATTTAAATAAAATGACCCAAGGCCCGTACAAAAAAAGGACCTTATAACTATATTACAAAGATAAAGTTCTACATTTACGATAACAATATAACAAATTAAAATCCATTTGAATTCAAAGGGCTCATGTCAATCAATATGCAGTGTGCGAACTTTGAATAAACAATGTTATCATCTGTTTGTGTGTGAAAAGTAATTTTGTTGTAATAGTTATCTTTAGTTGATATAAAGTATATCATTCATAACATATTGATTTAAAGCTTAGCAAAAATATTTTTTTTCTTTTATTTAAATTTTAATAATATTATGTTTAGCTTATGTTTAGTTTTTGCATTCATACAGATCTGGTTGGACAACCTCATTGCTCATGGCACATTCAGTGAGAATAAGAAAGGATTATCACACTGCTGTCACCCAGTAAACCTTTTTATTTCTCTTCTGCTGACACAGGCTTTAGACAATAGGTCAGACTTTGGGTGTGAAAGCCCTCGCATTAGTTTCACACGGATTAACCAGAGGCAAGTGGAAACAAGCCAGTTTAAGGGCTTCGGTTCTGATGACGGGTTGGGGAAAAGATGCCAAATGGTCATTCAATATATTCCACAAACAAAACAATACATAAAAAAACACGCAGTTCACTAAGCGAGAAGACAACTTTACATTTTTTTGACAAAGTAAAGGGCTCGGCATAGTCCAGGCGAATTGCGCTTTCGCTCTACGTTTTGGGGTAAAACGAAGCTTGAAAGAGTCGAGAGACTTTATAGTGTTTATGAACAATCAAACACCCCTTTGTTTTTGGAGGCGGGGTTTACATGACGCTCTGTGCATATGGCCAGAGTGATCATAGAGGTGTGTGGGTACATCGTACCATCTTTGCAACGCAACATTATAAAGTGTTCATGTAGCTCAAATGTTAGCCTGTTTGTTTTTATGTAGACCTTTTCTGACCTCACCTCACCAATTAATAAAATGCCGCGTTATTCCACACAGACCGGGTGGCGCTACAAAACACACCCACCTATTACGTAATGGCCATGGACTCGGGGGTGTTAACCGGCCAAACTTTTCCGGGGAGTCTGTTTGGTTTGCTGCAGCGAACTAGTGAAACAAATTGTCGTTTGGACAAGATTTTGTTCGAAATCAGGTCACAGATGGTCGTTTTTCGATTTCGAATGTAGTATGCTGAGCCCTTAAAAGTCAATAGTCCCATGCCTCTAAACTAGCCATACTTCTCCCTTCTTGGAGGGGCGCATTCGGTCGCAGAGTAGACTCTCTTTCTGCTACCGCTGGTGACGTGTTGAGCCCTCTTGGGTTCAGAAGATGAGCGCTGATGGTTGGAATCCTGCTTTTCACGTCGTGATGTAAAGCAACGAGTATATGTGAAGTTCTCTTCTTGGTATGGGTGACCTGTGTTCCGTTTGGACCTGAAGACCAAGGTGTGAGGAATTCTTTCTTTTGGGGGAACCAGAGGGGTCCCAGACCCTGAGCTCAGCAAGGTCTGATAGGCAACGTCAGCTTGCTCGTAAATGCTGCTATTGAACCAAACCCTCTCTCCGACACCCTGCGAGATGGGCTCAAGATGAAAATGACCTTCTACTTCAGAACCCTGCTGTTCGGAGCGGTATGAACGAGTGCGTTTTCTCTTTCCATCGTTTGACTTTGGCAGGTCAGACCTGCTTCCTGTCTGTACACGTGTACTTTGATCTTTGGCTCGAGACCCCTTTTGGTTCTCCATCCTCAAGCCCAATTGCAGCATACGATAAAAAAAAAGTAAATACTAAGGAATTAGTCTGAGCTGATGTTAAAAACAACATTGAACATCAAATCACATCTAAACACCGTGCAGAGCAGCAGAAGCCATGTCAGCAGGAGGCAAACGTTTTGCGTCTATTCGTCAAGGAATTCAGATTAAATTCAGATTGCTGTTTTACACCTATTCAAGATTGATTTTATTTAGTTTTTTTTTTTAAGAGTTTTTAAAAGTTAGGTCTGTATTTTCCCAGTGTTTCCAGTAAATTAATTTGGCCGTGGCAGATCGCCACCCCGAAAATCCTCTCCACCACCACTACAGTTCCCCATTCATTCATAATTTGTCCAGCCATTGTTGCTAAATTTGCAACTCTTTCCCTATATTAGCTTTCCAACCCCTTAAGCGGCTTTTGTTCATAAGACGTGTATAGTGACAAACCGAGCGTCTTTTTGGATAAACTGTTGCTTTCATTCAGTGGGAAAATGTCATCAGTACTGACCCGATAGCGCAAGGTCTCGCTCTTCGGTGCAGGAAACGCCCCTCTCTCTCTGCGTCTGTGCATGAGCGGCAGCGAGAAGCCAAAGACACTAGATGTTAAGCCTACAACCTTTACCCCAAAAAGCGTAACGGAACCCAATACGGAGTGCAAATGCTTTTAAATGGATGTAAACTGCTGCGTCACAATTCGCATACTTATACTATAACCATACAATTATATACATTTTACATTTTAGTGCGTAGCAAAACTGAATGGACATACTGGGACATAAGAAATGGAAGTGGCCGTTGATGCCTAGATCCTTAACTGTCAAGTTCATCAAAATAAAGCTCTTCCATGCATTTACTGTATGCTTCATTTATTAATTTAGCGAAAAATATTCATTTAATTTGAGTAATGAAGTTGAGCGTCACCCGTAATATCAGCCGTTAAGTGTCCATGGATTCACACTTCGAATTTTCACCGGAAACAGTCGACCATCCGGGTTGTTTGAGAATACTCACTTCAGCATACTATGATTACTAATTCTAATCTAGAATACTATTTAGGACGGATAGTGTGCTGCACGCAGCAAATCTTTTAATGCTGCAAAATCATTAGTAGCATTGATGTTACAAAATACTTTTAATGTTAGTAAATCCACACGTTACATCCGCATATACAGTGAGATTATCCTACTTCCGAACTGTCTTGAACGGAGTATTAAATATGTATAAGTGATGGCCTTACAAATATGCCAATTAGCGTGTGACGTCAAGCGCAACAGTTTCACAAAATCCTAGCAGAAACACTGATTTTACCCCTTTGTTAAACCCAAAACACCAAAACCACCAATAACATTAGTTTGAGAAAAAACAAATATACCCAAATATATATATATATACACACATACAGTACAAATTTTGTCATAAACATACAAGTACAAACTGTTACAAAGTTTAAATGACTATTCTTGGTTATTTTCAAAATTACGTCTGTGAATCATTAGGTTATGTGATTTTGTAAAATCATAATTCAACATTTCATGAATTAGCATGAGTGTAACAAGTGTGGGAACAAATGATGCATTCTGTCTAAAAGCGAATGCTCATCCAGACCTGTCTGAAACACCTCCTGTAACCACACCCCCACACATCTACGTCAGTGTGTGGTATGATCTGACTAAGACCGCCCAAAAGTATACACAAGTAATGTGGGCGTACCTGTCAGTACAATTGCATTTGAACCTGATGTTCTAAATAGGGTCAGTATTCCACCAATCACTACGCACTGGTTAACTGGCCAATCATAGCACACCTTGCTTTTCAGAGCCATGAGCTTTGTTGAAAATCTATGCGTTTCAGAGAGGCGGGGCAAAGAGGAGATACAAACATGCACTGTGGAAAATACAGAGTTTTTGAACCTTAAGTCATGTATACACATTGCATTACACCTAAAACTAATGTTTAACATTTGTTTTAGCCTTGTCATTCGAGCCCTTTAATCCTCTATCGGCCTCTGCAGTGCTTAAAAATTGAGGGTGGAGGGTTGGACCGAGTGGTTGATTGCAATTCGTTACCTCACCACTAGATGCCACAACAAGACTACACACAACCCCTTAAAAAATAACCTAGAATATTCATTTATATTTTTGTAAACAGGAAATAATTTAATGTCATTCAATGCATTCAAAGCTAAGCCAAATCAAGCCCTTGGAGAGAAAAAACTGAAAAAAGTCATGCAACCACTAAAAAAACTAAAAGCCAAATATCTATGGTCACAACGACCACACAAATCGCTTGCATCGGTTACACAAATACAGAGGCGTAATACAAAACATACCATGCGGGGCATTTTGACACTCACCAGTATTTTGAGAATAAAAGATGACAGCGGCTTTTAACTTTTCCTTGAACAATGGGTATTTAACAATTAAGATATGTTAGATCTACCCACACATACAAAAATGATTAAGGTATATCAGACGGTATTACCATGGTAATACTGTTATTTTGTGCATGTATATAGCCTCCAAAAGCAATACTATTCCCATTATAGCCATTAAATCCAGTATCCTTTCTGTGGTGGATTTTTAACCAGAGCATCCAGAGACAAGCAGATGACATGACGCTTTCTCAGATCTGTTTATGAACAGTAAACCTAATACCCCACGTGCTGTCAGTCTCAACTAACGTTATAAAGTTCAACTGTAATGTATTTTCTCAGACCATCCAAAGTGAGCATGTCTCCATTAACACTAATAAGGCTAAAAACATAAATCGTAATGCGGGTGCATTGAGAAAGTGTGATCAAGATCACATTGAAACTTCTTGAAATGCTGCACAGGATTAAACTCTGATGAGTTTGACACTCCGCCACGTGGCGCAACAGGAACAGCTGAACACCCGTGGTATCGCGATATAACTGCCTTGTAATTAACTCTGTCGTTCCGATAAATGACAAGTTTTACTTACTTTTGAGAAGTTTGATAAGTGACAAGAGGTTTCGAGTTCAACTTCTCCGCTGGATTCCTCGTTACAGAAAAGAGAACGTGAGAGCCGGGTAACATGAACTTATAGTGGACAGAGGGGTGTGTTTTACGCAAACATTATCCACACGATGCTTTATAATACAGTTTGTATGGTCCCACAACTAAATTGTGTTTCTGTGTGTTTTGATAAAACGTTCGATCGTATATAACATGTAAGTGTATGGAACATTGCGTAAAGTACTGGAATTGTTTATATGGTTGGACCCCGGAACATTTATGGTACATTCCAGTTGAGTTGCATTGAAACATTCCGTCCTGCTGGTGAACGGCGGCTTGAATTTACAGCTGTTGACAAATGTAAATATAGTAATGTTTACATGTATATTCATATTTAAAATGAGTAGAAGTAACTCATTTGAGTTTGTATATGAATGTCATGGTTAGAGAACAATGTTTGTTTTGTTTCTATTTAAGAACCTCCCACCACCACAGTGAATCAGAGGATGTTACTTGTATAATTGTGACTTTGCGATTTTTTGACGTGTCGATATGTTTAATTCAGGGATCCTAAAGTACGATTATACCAGGAGTGGGGTTGGAAACCAAGCGCACACTCGAGATCTTATCAACGCCTTATCACTTGGCCATCCTGCTGACGTTCATGTGCAGATTATACAAAATCTTCAGGGGTGAATTGTCAGTATATTAAGACATAATTTCCAAAGGATTGGAGATTTCTGTTACTGACGACTCAATTAATGGCAGTGAACGTTTACAAACTGTAAACCTTTCATTGGGGCTCAGTGGTCGGAGCATGGCGCAAGCAACGCCCCAGTCATGGGTCGATCCCTGCAAGGGTTTGTAAATAGTCAGAAACACATGTATAGTACAATGCAATGTAAGTCGCTTTAGATAAAAGCGTCTGCCAAATGCGTAAATGTACTTCTGTTGTCTGAAAACTAGTTAACTTTTAAAGTCACATGAAATCACTGTGAACATTTTTTATGTTATAAAGTGCAATGATATTTTCTTGAAGCTTCTTGGCTATTTACTTTTTACGACCGCTTTTTATTTGCAGGTAAACATTTGAAATGAACAAAATGTAAATTGACGGTACTGTTTAGCGTGTTGATAAAATGTTTGTATGCTCTAGTTGTAATTCGCTTTGGATAAAAGGGTCTGCTAAATGAATAAATGTAAAATGTTGTCTACAAAATCATAAATAACAAATTCCCAAAATACACGTAACAATAACCTGCAGAGCTCTGGAATTTCTCCCTTTGATATATATTTTAGGACATCTTTTCTTGCTTCGCACAACGTATCAATGGTAAATTAGATGTTAATGTTAACACTTCAACATCATAATCAATTTATAGACTTTCAGAGACGGATCACATTTGATCTATGAACAGAACACCTCAAACCTAAAGCCCGCTAAACCATTTACCAGGAGTGGGGTTCGAGCCTACGCGGACATTTGTCCATTGGATCTTATGTCCAACGCCATTGAGAATCTTCAGTAAACATCTTTCTGTGTTGTCTGTTTATTTTCAGCATATTTCTAAAGGACTGGAGGTTTAAGTTGTTGATGACTTAATTTCATCAAAACCTCATATGGCATTGACTTATGAAGTGCTTCTGTTGTCTAAGCCCTTAAAAGGCTTTACATGTTTTTTTAGTGATGTTATTTACAGGTAGAAGTACAAAAGTATTGCCTCACTACTCTCACTTTCATATTTTTACTTTCCGATTATCTTTTTATCATTTGAACAACTTTTTATTTCCTAAACAAAATGTGCACAAGATCCAATCCCCAAAAATTTCGAATAAAATCTACAAATCTCTTAAAATATCAGATGTATTTCGGAAATAGGAATAGCTTATATTCAACTCTGAGAGAATTGCGTATTTTAAAGAGCAGCTACAAAGTCAGTCCGACCGTGCGTACTGCGCGCGCTCCGCGTCCTTTGCGTGCCCTGAAGACGCGCAAATGCGCATCAGCCCAAGATAGAGTGAATCTGAGGCTGACTTCAGTCTGTCGAGTCTCAATAAGGAGATCGTATCACTCTGGAGTTACTGGGGAATTGTGTGCTTCTTTTTGGATTGATAGTTGCTCCTTCTGGGTTTAATATGATTCTTGTGGATCTTTGTTTATTTGCCACTTTTTGGAGTGCGGTGAGTCTTACATTCTCTACAATATTAATTGCATATCGAATTTAATTTGCACAGTGATCGTTAGGATTATATAAAAATCAACATTAGTATTTTATTATAATAAACAGAGTCGATATCTTCTTGATCAGTTTTATTATAAGGTTTATTCGAACACCGTTTAAGAGGAAAATGAATGCGCATTTGCAGGCTAATGCAAGAAAGGACTCTAGTATTAAAACATCTCAAAATTCTGTAAATTAAACCTAAATCATCCAAATGGTAGTTTGGTTTATATATAAATTATAAAGAACAAAAGTAAGTTAAGTAAAATCTGATCACATTAGATTATTGATGCTTAAGTTAATGTGCACTTTAATGTATTGATGTTTAAGGTGTGGGCTATCCATCCAGAGTGTGATATTATCACTCAGCTGATACAGGAGGAAGAAATCTGCACTCAGACCAAGAACAGAGAGACCAACCAAACCCAACAAGCAGGTTATGACAGCATGATTACTGTTATTAAATAACTAAGCACTTCTTTTTATGCCGGACTGTCAGAACTCAGACTGATTGCTTGGTGTGCAGAACCGACAAAGAAAGATGCAAATGATGAGTTTATTGGATAAATATCAAGGCAGGATATGAAAAGATGCAGGTTCAATTCTCCATATGTCGCATGGCACTAAACTATGTTGCTTAAAATCAAACACTTGTAAGTTACCTTGTGAAACAATATGTTACATTAATAAAAGGCCAAGTGTCTGAATACTGTAAGTTTTAGAAATCTGGCTCTCCTATGGCTGATCTGAATCTGACACCAGCAGCTGATGCTCGGCCTGACCTGATTCACTTCAGCCGATTATGCTGTGAATGAGTATACGAGTGATGAGTGAATCATGTAAGAAAATCTTAACCATGTTACTTAAATTGAATAAAACAGGAGAAAGGAAGGAAGCTGAAACTGGGTTGTGCACCTGCAGCATGAAATCAGCGGTTTTCTGCAGGATTTGGACATCAGCTGGTGACCCAACACATAATAATCGTTCATCATGGAAACATGTGTTCTGACCATTGTTTGTTAGAAAAAACATGAACTTTTCAGGTTCAATGAAGAAAGATTCACAAATCAAAACAGAAAAATTAAAAATTTTGTAAGTGTGATTTACATCTACCGGCTTTACACATGAGAAATACAGACCCAAAAAATATATCAGCAATATACATTTTTATCATTACTTTGTTATTCAAAAAGTGCTTAGAATTTGAGTAACAAAAAACATTATTATAAAACTGTAAATTCTGGTGCTTGATTCTGATTGGTTGAGCAGAGTACTAAGCCATTATAAAATACCCCGATTTATAACGGCTGACCACATTACATAGCCTAAATATCACTTTATTTACCTTATTTTATGAAACCTTGCCACACATATGGAATAACTGTTTTATAAAAGCAATAAACCCTGCGAAGCAGTGGGTTACAATGCATTAGCTGTTATAATATGCACTGTAACCCACTGCTTCTTGGGGTTTATTGCTTATTAGATATCTTATTTTCGTGGTTTTGCAGAATACGATAGATCCATGTCCCTGTCCCCCTGTATTTCTTTATAGGGCTGTAATGGTTAAAAAACTGACAGACAGTCTGGGAATAGCCGTGCATTGTGGGAAATTTCCCCGCAAATAATTCTCAGTACAGTGAAGCGTAATCTTGCCTAGGCTTCTGATTGTGTTCCCCCCTGAAGATTTAAAAGCTCCGGGAATGGATGTCAGTTCGCGTCTAAAGTGAGACTCTTGCAGACAGACACATTGACCCACAGGGCAGATGTTAATTGTGTTACGGGCAGCAGATAAAACCTCAAGAGGTTAGTGCTCCTACAGCCTGATAGTGTCAGAGTTGTGAGAGTGTGTAAAATCACGTGTTTGATGTGTTTCATGCTACGCCTCAGGGATTCTATGATAGTCCTTGAACATAAGGGGACTCCGGCTAGAGAGTAGGGGCTCGGAGAGTTGTATCCACAAACAAATGTTATTGTATAGTTGGGTATATGGTTGACATCACCCCCTTTGTGTGGATGTTGGTGGGTGTGTTTGCGTTCGTGGTCTACTAGAAATGAAAATGGTATAAAATTAGAATCAATTATCAAACCGAACAGTCTTTCTGTTCATGGTAACAAATTTTCTCATACAGACACAAATTGATAAACAATTCACCATAATGAGAATCTACTCATAATTCCACAATAAGGCGATACATCAGATCAACAAGAGTACAAGAGATCAACAAGAGTAAGATATATCTGTCTACCGTTAAAAGTTCATCCATATAGACACAAACAAAGTCACAGTAACACATGTCTTTAAAGTTTAGCATGTTAGCATCTTAACAATAAACAAACTTGTGTACATACAATTGCAATCGTCAATAAAAAAGTATCAACATGGATATATTGATGTGATATTCAGAACTATTACTTACATTTCCTCATTAACGCACACAGAGTAGATTAGATTAGATTAGATTAGATTAGATTGGATTGGATTGGATTGGATTGGATGCTGCTGGTGTGGTGTATAAACCTACAAGGTCTCAATCACACAGTCTTGATGTGTCACAGGTGCTCAATTTATCCATTTCCTCATATGCGCCATCTAGTGACCAACATGAAATCTGGATGAAAAAGGTTTAACTTTCCTTCAACGTGTGAGGAGATCTTTTTAAACATTTTACAATGTGTCTCAACAAGCTAAACTGCAATAATATTGTTTTAAGCATGCAAGCCTTAGGTAAACAGTAATTACCAGATGCATTTTAGATCCAGAGTATGAAATGTAGAGACATCTAGTGGTGAGGTTGTGAAGTGCAACCATTGGCTCACTCCACACCTCCCTCCACCCCTCCCAGCACTGTGGTGGCTGACGCAGAACTAAAATGTTGTTGCGTTTTCACCTCTTTGCTGAAGGAGATAACGTATTTACGTGCTCTTTAGAGCAGTTTGTACATTTAGGGCTACTGTAGAATCATCATGGTGAATTCCATGTGAGGGGACCTGAAGTGTATGTAGATAGAACATTCTAAGGTAAGCAAAACATAACCTTAAGGTCTTTATACACCTCTGAACACAGTTATGTATATTATATTGCATTTCTGTCAATAGATCACTCAAAAAGGATCAGTGTGAATGTAATGGAGAGAGTTGGAATGGTTTATGTTTGTATTTAGGTTGTAGACGCTCATACAAACTTTTCCGGTTCTTTAGAAACTTGAAGCTTCAAATAATCCCCCGAGTGTCATGCAGCATCCTACACCACTGACGGGCCTAAAAATACAGGCCTCATTAAACTGAGAAAGTTATATGTCATCTGACGAATGTTTGAAAGACTTGCGTTTGCACAAACCGTAGTGTCAGTCTGCAATGCCAACCTAGATTTGGTATTTTCTCAAAGTATGATGGTGCTCTCAATCTAAGCAGGCCTATATAAAAGTTAATGTTGCTATAAATAGCTAATGGCATCTATCGTAGTAGGCTATAGAGAATTGAATGCTTTAGCCTACTAAAATCTTTCCCACGGTTTGTTATTGTGTTTGATCATTACACATTTTTACATTTCTAACAGACTGAAATGATATTACACAAATACATGCAAATATTCTATTGAACAGAAGTTTTCGAAGATTTGATCATTTAAGCAGCAGTTCAGTTTCAGATCTTGCGAGTAATAAAAAAATCTGACAAAGGAGACATTAAGAGTATGAAGGTATAAAGCGATTCTATATTGCAGAGGTAAAATAATCTGGATTTGGGTAAAAAATTATCTTCAATAATATTAACTTGACAATTCTGAGTTCAGTTTGAAACATTGTTGAGATCTCTTCTGAATGATGTATTGCTCTTTTGCAAGAGGATAAATTGAGACGCAGGAGACTTAAAAGTTTCCGTTTGCTCTAGAAATAAAAATGAAAAGTTAAAGTAAACCACAACAGATTCTAAACATTTTTGGTTATAAAATAAATGTGAAGATACGGATTGTGAACAAGCTGTTCGGTGAGAGGTTCTGATGGGGTCTGTTCTCTCTCTGCCAGATCAAAACATTACATCATTAAAGTCCATGATTAGTGTCTTTGGTAGATCTTAAATTTTCAAATGAGATTTTGCTGTTGTACTCACTCTGAATGTGAAACCAGTACTGTGCTTTAAATGTAAACGATGGATCAATAGCTCACCTGAATCGGTTTGTGTCAATCTCACACTGAAAATATACTTTCAAAGATCGATCTAGAACAGAAAGATTAATGGAACGGAAAAAATATGCACATAAATTTCTCAGGTCTTTCAGGTTGATTTAGACCCTGTTATGATGGTTTGCAGGATGTGGAACGGATTGGGATAGGATACGGTGCTGGAATACGGCCAACTCTGGACAAATCATCAATGTTTCCTGCTCAGAAGTATTCCAACATTTCTCCAGCAATCAAGGTTTTTATATATCAAGTTTTATATTTTCTCCATCACTTGAATTTGCATCAGACACTAAAACCTACTTTCCCCCGGCGTATCTTTAGGAGAAGCGCCTGTTATAAATGTAAAAGTGGGACACAGACCAATGTGAAACACACTAAAAAATTTTTGAAAACTGGAATATGTTTTCAAGTTAAATAGACTCATTATGGCTGATGTAAATCTTTTGTCGTTTGCATTTGTGTTACGCAGCTTCGGGTTTATTGTCAAGAGAGGAGCAGATGAGATTTTCCTCAAGGCTTGGGGTGCAAATCGGAAATTGTATTATTTCAGTAGCAGCAACTTTGATTGAGTTATACAAATAGAACGGTTTGAGTGCCAGAGAAATTGCACTTCAACATACACGCTATAATGCTCTGTTTATATTGCAGATTTATAATGGTAATTTAAAAAAAATAAAATAATAAAAAGTATTAAAACAAAGATTAAAAGTAAATCAACAAATACAAATCAACACATAACAGACTTACTTTCAAAAACAACAAAACAAATTAGAAAAATGTTATTAGGAAAAATAATATTTTTTTAAATAAATCCAATCAGATCAATAAAAAAATATATATATTTAGTCTTATTAATACAATTCCTTGAGAACTTGCATGATGTTGTTTATTTGGATTACATTTGGTTCACATGAGAATCATTAATGGAGATGCTGTTGAACTGAATGTGTTCATAATCATATCGCTATAATTCACTTTGCGGTTTTATATTGGTTTAAATACTCCTATTGAGAAGAAATACCTATAGGGAACACAACAGTGTTTTCCTTTATAATAAACAAATATAATTTCTTAAAGATGTTTACACAAATACTGCATGTTTCTAGATTTACACAACTGTTGCTGAGAGAAAAAGACATATTGAGATGTCAATGGCATAACAGCAATATGGATATCTGTATGATGAACACAGAGAAAGATATTTGGAAGAATGCTTGTACCCAAACAGTTCTTGGACCCCACTGGCTACCAAAGAAAAAGTTGCTTTATACATTTCTTTGCTCTGTTAAACACAAAAGAAGATATTTTGAAAAAAGGTAGTAAACTGTGGGCACTTTTGACTAACATTGTACACTCTTAAAAATACAGGTGCATTAAAGTTTCTTCACAGCGATGCCACAGAAAAAAACATGTTGGTTCCATAAAGAGCTGTTCGTCAAACGGTTCTTTAAAGAACCGTCTCTTTATCATCTTTTTACAATCTGATTCTGAAGAACCTTTTTGGGCCACAAAACCTTTTGTGAAACAGAAATGTTGTTCTGATGTTAAAGGTTCTTCATTGACATTTCTTGCATTTAGACAAACAAGGTTCTTCTAATGGCACGGTGGTGTCATTTTGGTAAATGGTAGTCAATGGTGGCCAAGACCTGTTTGGTAACACGTATTCTTCCAAATATCTTTCTCTGTGTTCACCAGAACAAAAATATTTTTATAGATGTGGAACACAGAATTTTTTTTTTTTAACAAACTGTCACTCAAATGACATTTGTAACTTTCAGTCTATTGAAAAAAAAATCATTAGGCAATTTAAAATGTGTTCAATTTTAATATTTTTAATAAATGTGTTTTCTAGGGTTGAACAAATGACCTGAACTGTCCTTTACTTTAAATGTCAATGCAATGCTCTACCAATTGAGTTACAGGAACACATCAGTAAAACAAATACCAAAAACATTTTTTTGTACATATTTATGTTTCCCAAAATTGTAAAAAGGTGATCCACAATAGCAACAATACAGTATTGCTAAAGTAACTGAGATTCACTCAAGTGCTGAAGTGTAACATCTGCCACAGAAAACACTACCAACAGCAGCCATTTGTCCCAGTTCTAGTAATCATGTTTCCCACGAGCATCCTTCTGGAGGTATTTTTGGAAATGTTCTGAGGCTGAAATATTGCTTACCGCTCTCCAAATCTAGCGCTGATCGACACAAACTGGAGACTTACTGTTTCTGGCTCTCAAACCTACATAAATGTGGAGGAATGATGTTAAACAGAATAGCTCTTCTGCTTAAGTGCCGGTAGATTTATTGAAATTGAAGTCTGCTGTTTATTGTCCAGGTTTTATATACAGGAACTGCACGTCTGATGGCTGGAGTGACCCGTATCCTTCATATGATGAGGCTTGTGCGTTTGAAGATGATTCAGAGTCTGGAAGTGTGGTAGATATAAATTGCAGCCATGCACATTGAAATATGAAAACCAACCACTTTCTTAGATTGATGAATGACTTCCTGTTTCTGAAATGTGTGCATGGACTTCCCATGATCACCACATGGAGGGGCTGTGTTTTATTTCCGTGTTTCTTGTTTGATGCTTTTGGCTTTTATATTCAATTTTTATAAAATGAGTACATATTTAAAAATTGTAAAGTGTAACCATATTATAATTGTGGAACAAAGGTAAGACCATGTAACCTATGAAAGTTTTAAAACGGAAATTGGTCAATAGCTTAAAAGCCTAAAAGTTTAAACCCTGTTTAGCAATATTTAATAAGCAGGTATTTGATCTCTATATTCATGTTGATATAAAATATTAAATGAAAACTAGAATTGATATGAAATAACTGTATCCAGCTTTTTCTTTTTTTTTCAGACAACCTTCTCAACTTTGAAGCGGCTGTACACAGCAGGATATGCAACCTCACTTATTTCACTCATAACAGCTGTTATCATCTTTACCTACTTCAGGTAAAGCTCAAACAAAGTTATATGTTAAAAAAAACGTAAAAAGAACAAAGCAAAAATATCTACAAATATTCAGCGAGTTTGTATAAATGAACTGTGTTCATGCATCAGTGGTATTTCTATAATCACATCTGTCATTTACAGGAAGTTTCACTGTACCAGAAACTACATACACATCAACCTGTTTGTTTCCTTCATATTACGGGCCAGTGCAGTATTTATCAAAGACGCTGTGCTGTTCTCAGACGAAACACAGGATCACTGCCTAATGTCCACGGTGAGAATGAGAGAGAGAGAGAGAGAGAGAGGAATAGAGTAAGAAAACAAGGCCGAACACAAATAAAGATATTTTTTTGAATAATGTTGGTAACCAAACAACATCGGACCCCATTGACTTTCATTGTATAAACACAAAACCATTGACACATTTTTCTAAATATCTTCTTTTGTGTTCCACACACGGGTTTTAAATGACATGAAAATGAATAAATAATGGCAACATTTTTATTTTAGGATGAACAATCCTTTAAAAGGAATTTTCCAGATTCTAAAATTATTTGTGCTTGTTGTTGTTGACAGGTGGCATGTAAAACCGCTGTAGCGTTCTTTCAGTTCTGCATTCTCACCAACTACTTCTGGTTGCTGGTGGAGGGGATGTACCTGCAGACGCTCCTCGCCCTCACATTTGTATCGCAGAGGAAGTATTTCTGGTGGTATATCCTCATAGGATGGGGTGGGTTCTTCCTCTGATCATCTGCCTTAGTTGCTCGATTACTGCTCAGGAGGCTTTTGAGATGTTTGGTCTAGTTGGCTTTCATTTTATTATGCAAATGACTAGGTTTTTTTTGTCTTTTTCATTTAGGTGTGCCATCAGTTTTATTGATCGTGTGGTCATTGACCAGACAGTTCTATGATAACAGAGGGTATGTATGATTCTCTATAGGGCTATACACATAGTCTGATTTTGAATGAATTCTTCATTGGTTAGTTCATCACATTAGATTGGTAAAATAGTTTGAAACGTTTCGGGTAGAAGTGTAATGTTCAGATGTTATAAATCACATTTGCAGGTGCTGGGATGACACAGATAACATGAACATCTGGTGGATCATTAAAGGACCGATCACAGTATCGCTGTTTGTAGGTCATGATCGTATCGCATGAGTGATGTTGACAGATGAAAGATATTAACTGAAATATCACCTGCTCCGCGGTGATTCGTTTCTGTTATCTGACAGGCCAATTTCATCATCTTCCTAAATGTGATTCGGATATTAGTTCAGAAATTGAAGAGTCCTGGAGTTGGAGGCAGTGACACGGGCCACTTCCTGTAAGTTATCATGGTTAATCATATTTACACATTTCAAAATGTCCATGACTTTCTTGAAAACTATATTTTCTGGCCAAAGTCCATTTTAAAACAAAATAATACTTTCAGATCTGGGAGTTCTCATCTCAGTTAGGATATAAATGTTAATGTTTCAGCTGCCAGGTTCATCTTTAATGCATGAATAATATTATAATAAGCCCACCATCGACTAGCCTGACAGTTCCCGCAAGGGCGAGTTTCTATTCTCAGCGTCCATTATCTTATGGCTTAATATCTCTTGGTAATGTTCTGTGTATCTAGATGTAGTGAAATTGCATTTAGTCCATTAAATCCAGAGGCTTGTTACAATAGCTTCTGAAAGCACATTGTAGACAGAAGAGCTAAAGATTGGTTCTTAATTTCATTTGGTGCTGTTTAACCTTCCATTGACACAGGGCTGGACATTCACAAACTCACACAAATGCTCAGACATTTCAGATCAAACATTCTGAACATGTCATAACCGCCCAGAGGAAATAGTGCTCGGATGTTACTCGTTCTCAGGATATTTGATGGATTTCTCAGTTTTGTTTCATTTTCCGTATCAATTTAGTTTTTATCCTAAAATTGCTTATTAAAAAAAATATAGAGACAATTGGAACACATGAAGAGTACGGAGAAGTAAATTGATTGTAGATTGTCCATATTGTGATAATGTCTAGGAGAAATAATTGTTAATAATAAAAATAAGTAGGATGTGCTGTGGATTATTTATGTGGAGGGCATCATTGACATCGCTTGTTAGTTTTAATGAGAGACGTGTCTTCTTTGATGATGGCAGGCGTCTGGCCAAGTCCACCCTCTTCCTCATTCCACTGTTTGGGATGCACTACACTGTGTTTGCCTTTTTGCCAGAAAACACTGGGGAAATAGTGCGCTTCTGCATCGAGCTCGGTCTCGGCTCATTTCAGGTACAGATCAGACATCAGCAGATCTTATTTGCTCAGATGTGTGGATGTTGTTCCTGAAGTTGTTGTTGTTTTTTCCAGGGTTTTGTGGTGGCATTGCTTTACTGTTTTCTGAATGGAGAGGTAAGGTTCTTTTTGTTATTCAAAACCTCAATTCGATTCTTCTGTGGACCACAAAAGAAGCTATTTTGTGTCTCAATGGTTTTGTGTCCATACAATAGAAGTTCTTATAAGAACATTCTTAAAGGGGTCAAATGGCGCGAATACGTGTTTTTCTGTAAGTTGCATTTAGACACACGTAATGTGATGTATTACACACGTAAAATTGCAAAAGTTAAAGTGTGGGAACAAATGATGCATTCTGTCTAAAAGCGAATGCTCACTCAGACCTGTCTGAAACACCTCGTGTAACCACACCCCCACAAATCTACGTCAGTTCGTGGTATGATTTGACTAAGACTGGCAAAATATTTACGCAAGTAAGGTGGTCGTACCTGTCAGTACAATTGCTTTGGAACCTGATGTTCCAAATATGATAAGAGGCGTACAATCACTACCCACTGGTTGACTGGCCAATCATATCACACGTGGCTTTTCAGAGTGATGAGCTATGTTAAAAATCAGCATGTTTCAGAGAGGCGGGGCAAAGAGGAGATACAAACAAGCATGGTATGTGAAAGATAAAGCGTTTTTGAACCTTAAATCGTTTATACACATTGCATTACATCTAAAAAAAACGATTCATATTTTTTTAGCCTTGTCAAATGACCACTTTAAAACATCTTCTTTTGTGTTCTGCAGAAGATAGAAAGTCTTGGGTGAATAATAAAATAACTTTAGATTTATTCATTTTCATTATGTAAAAAGTCTCACTATGTGTTCTCCCTCTCTCTCCAGGTACAGGCAGAGCTGAAGCGGACACTGTTGAAATGGCAGACGCAGACTCATCTGAGCCCCAATCAAAAGCGTCGGATCACCATTACTCAGATCTCGATGCATGAGGTCGGAGGCACACAGGCTCACATCAATGGCAACATCACATCTGTATGAATTCCAGCTGCAATGCGGTTGTTCAACACTTCAAGAGCTCTGGTGTCTGAAGAGGAGATGGTTCACAAACACCTTCCAGTAGATGTGGAAGCAGGGCTGGCTCTAGGCATGGGCTGGGGTTGGCTGAGCCCACCTTAAAGCCTGTCTTGCCCAACAAATGAGAATAAAAAAATGACACCAATAATTGCAGTATTTTCTATTGGCTGAACGCAATGTCACTCTCCACTCACAAAGCGGCTTTAGCTTGTAACAGAGAAGCATGCTTGAGCTGGAAGCAAAATACTGTGCAAAGGAATTTTAGGCGCACTGCACGCTTGCTTTGAGTTTAAAAATGAACTGTGCAGTAACATCAGATTCATTTATTATAACAGGAGTTTTTGCGGTCTCATTTTGTGGAGGAGAAGCAGATTCAACAAACAGTGTCACGCAAGTGGTCACATTAACAAACTGCTAATATTTGCCTGCAATATTTAGGTTAGATTTTAACTTGTCGATCTTCAGGAATGACTGAAAGCTCCATCTTCCGAAGCTCCCGCTTCTCTCACACAACAAATAATGCTGCAGGTGGTAGCGATAGTATGAAAGCCCGTTTCCACTAGGGTTGGGATTTTTTTTAGAATTAGTAAGTCATAATAATGACTTAGTATCTCATAATAATGAGATATTAAGTCATTATTGTGAGATACTAAGTCATTATTATGAGTTACTAAGTCAAAATTTCGAAGTCGTATCTCATTATTATGAGATATTAAGTCAATATTATGAGTTACTTTTTCTAAAAACAATTCCCAACTTTGGCGGAAACGGGCTTCCATACAAAAGCAAAACATTGTGCAAAAGAGTTTAGTTTAGGCGCACTCACGGACCTCATAAACAACAGTCGATGTTTTTAAAGTTCATTCTGCAGTGTAATCAGATTCATTCATTAAAACAGGAGTTTTTGCTCAATTAAACAGAAGTCAGTGATCGTGCAGTGATGGGGAATTTCCTTATTCTGCTTTCCTTAAAGGATTCTATTTATGTCCAGTTTACATAAGCACTTTTTTAATGTGTAAAACATAAATGAAATGAAACGCACACAATTACTAGCTATCTAAAGGGCAATGATAAACAACAATTATTTTAATGTTGCCTTCTTCTGTAATGAGTGCCCGTTTTTATATTTATAACATCATAAATCATTTCAATCCTGCATGTATTGGAGTCATATTGCAGTGTTTGTTGAATTCCAACAAAATCAAACCTCAAGAGTGACAACAGCAATATGAAGGACTGAGAGCATGATAATAAGCTCACTTTAGAAATCAGGGTTATGCTTCATGAAACCTTATCTTTTACTTTTCTTATACATGTACAAACATTAGTTTTGTGTTGTTTAAAACTAAATATTAATGTTTCAGTGTAAGATCATATTTTCTGTTGTTACAACCTGTTTCCTCCAAATTGTCAGAAGTTCACAGAAATAAACAAAAACGATAATTTTACTATAACACATTCTTATCAGAAAAAAAATAAAAATACTTTTAAAAAGGCCTCTTAATTTCTCTGCGGCTATATATGTGTGGTTGGGGTTTAAGCTCTGCTAGCCAGCCACCTGTAAGTGGGCCTGTGTGGCAGCTGTTAGAACAGTATTACTAAGGGATATGAGTTTAGATATTTGATTGAGGAAGATGCCGGATTGACACTACAAATCATGTGCCTGTGGGTGGCAAAAAAGGTAGTCGAGTTGTCAGTTTTTTGACATTTGGGTTCCTCGCCACAGCAGGGCAGTGTTGGCTTGCTCACCGGGAGACTGCATCTATTTATTTATTTATAAGATATAATTTATTAGAATGATCTTGCTTGTTCTATTAACACCATGCACTGTGCTGTGTTTTACCTTTCTGTGTTTTTCTGTTTTGCTCCTGTAAAGCTGCTTTGGAACAATGCACATTGTGAAAAGCTCTATATAAATAAATTGAATTGTAGAATAATCAAAATGTTCTCATGCCATTTCATTCAGAAGTCTGTAAGATTTAAAGGTTTAAATCACTTAATAATGACAACTTGTGGTTAATGTAATCACCCACAGGCCGTTAATAATAACATAAATATTACATTTAGTATCTTGGATGTCAGCAAATGTTATTTTCTAGTGTATATGCTGAACATAAGTATTTGAAGAATGGAAATGTTTGGTCTTTAAAATTTAGAATAAAGTTTTGTTTTGCTGTTGAACTTAAATTTTCTGTGATACAGCATAATAAATGTGCAATAGTTATAGTCTCATAGATTTCATAAAGTGATAATAGGATTGTATTGTAGAAATTTACACACAAAAATGTGAAAAATATGGACTGCCATGTAAGTTCACTCAACATCGATGCAAACTCATGATCAGACGTGTCGGTTGTGATGCGTCAAATTTTGTTGGATAAGTAGATTGAGATCAAAGATTGTATGTGTAAAGGGTCGGGGGTTAACTGTCCCACTCCTAGTTCACTCAAAAAACAAATTCTGTCATCATTTATTTAAACCGGAATGACTGTGTGGGACACAAAAGATGTTTTTTGAGGGGCGTCGCGAGTAAAGATAAATGCTTCTTTTATTTAATTTAATTTTATAGAGCAGCGAGCATCTTTTCCGTTCTACATGATAGAGTCATACATATTTGGAAAAGCATTACTGTGAGTAAATGATGAATGAATTGTGTTATTTTTGGGTGAACTGTTGCTTTAACACGCGGGTATTTCATTCTAAATCCTCTTTTCTCTCACAGTTAAACATATCAGCCCTAAAATGCATTTAAAAATGTACATGATAATAAAGTTATGGCATTTAATTGTGCATCTCAAAGCTCATAGATTTCATAAAGTGATAACAGGATTGTATTGTAGAAACATCCACTGACATACTAAACGTCTCATCTGTTTAGTAAGCTTTTTGATTTCAGGTCCTTATCGAGATCACTTAACTTCATGTCAAGAAAATAAATAGTTTTATATTACATATTAAGTGATTTTTTGTTCTTAGTTGTGCAAAACTATTATCATTCTTGTACTGTGCCTTTCCAAAACAGGACATCTTCAGTCTCTCTCTCTCGCTCTCTGTGTTATTTAAAATCATTTAAAGCCTCATTATGAAGTTTGTTGACGCCCCCTAATTGGGCACCAGCCCCTTGGTTGAAAAACAATATTCGAACACACATTAACACAAAAAAAAACTTAACAAATTCCAGAAATTCAAGATTGTTTGTCAAGAATGGAATTCAAACATGTACAAAAATGTTCACAGGTCAAACAAAGACATCATCTCTACATCGAAGCAGAAAGTACAGCAGACAGATTTACAGAGCAGCGGAGCTGAATGTACAGTACAGCTGTTACAGGCCAAGTGTTACATTCACATTAAAATGAGTCATTCCACAACATGATCTCAAAAAAAAACACACATTTCCGGCCTACACGATAGACTCCTCGCCATCCGTGTCCCTCAAACAAACATGAAGCCGTCTGCTAGCAGGCCGATACATCACAAGCACATTTGCACAGCTGATAGAAGTGGTTTGTAACAGCTTTGAGACATGGTCGTACCCTCCTGAGCGCTCATACTCAGAATGACAGCTGGTGTCAAGAACACAGAAAGCAGCATATGCATCTTTTTTGTCTTTTTCATGCAGATATATCTAGAAAAAGCCCCAGAGGGAGGTCGACCCCCCTGTCACTATATCCAAACATTAAGCTCTAAGATCACGTGATCCAAGCAACATTTGACACTGGTAATGTACGGCATCACGACTTGTTTACAGACAGGTTCACTATCACTAAAAGCTTATTCAATATAATTCATATTTACAGTGTGATTGAAGAAAACAATGATGCTTTAATAATAATAATGAAAAATTAATCAAACAAGATCAAACAAATTAAGACAATGGAATATTAAAAGATAAAGAGGGTAATTTCTGTGTCATTAGCACCACCGGATGACAGTGAAGGATTCCTTTGACTGAGACAGAATAGCACAACATTAGAGCACACCATTGGTGGAGACAGTGCTGCATGTCATTGGGTGAGAGAGTGAAGCACACCATTCGCCAAGACAGTGTTGAACCCCATTGGCTAAGACAGTGTTGCACTCCATTGGCCGAGACAATACTGCATGCGATTGGCCGAAACAGTCAAGCACACCATTGGGCAAGACAGTGAATCACTTCATTGGCCGACACAGTGAAGCACTCTATTGGCTAAGACAGTGTTGCACTTCATTGGCCGCGACAATATTGCATGCCATTGGCCAAGACAGTGAATCACACCATTAGCCAAGACATTGCATCACTACATTTCCCAAGACAATGAAGCATGGCATTGGCCGAGCCAGTTTCGCATCCCTTGTTGCGTGCCATTGGCTGATCAAACAAACAGATCAATGTTTCGATAGCACCTTGAGGTCACAGCGTTTGTTCGTTAAGAAAGTACTTTAACACAAAACAAAAACACGCATCACAAAAGGGGCACCAATCTGATTTGCAACTGTAGTTGCCACAACAAAACTGAGCTCAACCAATGGTGCGAGTTGTTTTCCAGTTTGGTGATGCTGGTGACTCAGAAATGACTTCATCTTCACAATCAGAAAGTCTCCACATAAAACAGACATTTCAAAAAGACCACCACTGTTACATTTCACTACTTATTTCACCTCTCCATATAAAATACTCACAACGATGAGCGGCAACAAAAGCATTTACATATTGCATTTCAAGATTGGCAACTTCATATACACAGAATGACACGGTTTACAGTACAGACTTGATGTTGACTGAAAGTGCTGATGTAAAGAGAGAATACTGGTACATCCAATGATCACTGGCATATAGAACATCACTGCAGAGAAATATTTACTGGACTGCCATGTAAGTTCACTTCACATCGATGCAAACTCATGATCCGATGAGTTAATTAGATGCAACAACTAATCATGATTGTCGGTCGGTTGTGATGCGGCAAATTTCGTTGGATTAGTAGATTGACATAAAAAATTGTACGTGTAAAGGGTCGGGGGTTAACTGTCCCACTCCTAGTTCACTCAAAAAAACAAATTCTGTCATCATTTATTGAAACCGGAATGACTGTGTGGGACACAAAAGATGTTTTTTGAGGAGCGTCACGAGTAAAGATAAATGCTTCTTTTATTTAATTTAATTTGTAGAGCAGCGACCATCTTTTGTGTTCTACATGAGAGAGTCACAGATATTTGGAATAGCATTACTGTGAGTAAATGATGACTGAATTGTGTTAGTTTTGGGTGAACTGTTGCGTATTTCATTCTCAATCCTCTTTTCTCTCACAGTTAAACATATCAGCCCTAAAATGTATTTAAAATGTACCTGATAATAAAGTTATGGCATTTAATTGTGCATCTCAAAGCTTTACAAACACTCACAAACTACGTTCTAGACTATCCATTTGTATAAATTAAATCATAGATTGTTTTTATTATAAGATTAAAAGAAAACTATTTGAACTGAATGATTTCACAACTAATAATACTGTATGGAACTGGATGTTTAGAACAGATCCATCAAAGCTATTTTCGTGACCAACAGGCACTTTCGAAAAGATCAGAGGGGATTCTGGGATAGCTTCTTGGCTCCGTAAAGCAAGATTCCCTTAATAATTAATTATTTTTTAGTAAGCAAAATGCCAAAATTGACAAATTATTCGATTTGTTTCCATTGGCTTCACACATTTCCTAAGTCTCTGTAATGTTGACATACTCTGTACTTTCGGCTGATTGTAAAAAAATAACGTTTTACAACCTCTCCTAGGTGTAAGCACTTAATCTTTGTTTTCTTATATAATGTACTTTTGATGAACACAGATAAAACTATTGGTTTGGCACTTTATGTTTGACATAACACTGAAATGTAACCCGACTGATATAAACTGTACGATCACACGTCATAAAGCAATGTGCTATCACCTGACAGACAGAAATGGATTAAAAAAAGTGAATATATGGACGTAGATTTCACAACGACAGTTCACATTAACCATGGCTCATAATGCGACATTAAAAGTTCACTTAAATGTTGGCTGAGACCTCATGTTTGACGTTTATGACAGCTGCGGGAGGCTTTTCTGAAAGAAAGAACCTTTAAACGTCTAACTAACATTCCTTTACGCTTAAATAGTTTTTGTGGGAAATATTAATTAGAAAACCTTCAAATCTTTACGTAACCGCCGAAAAGCATCTCAAACCCTAATTCTAACTTTTCCTCGCATGAGTTTAAAATAGTTTTGGCACTATAAATATATTCCTGGATGACTCTCAAATAAAACAAAAGAGTACTGGGTGATGGATGACACGTCCAACCTCTTCCTCTCAATGTTATAGGTCATTAAATGCTATCCAGAGGTTTCATTTATAATTTATTTCGTCTCTAATTGTAATTGGCAGGACCTACTGCAGGTGAAAAGGCGGGGCTTTGTGCACGGACAGGCAGAGGGAGGGGCCAATCAGGCGATCAGGTGGGCAGGTTCAGGTTGACCGTCTCGGCCAGCGGGCTGGACATGCGGATCTGCGAGCTGCTTTTGCTCAGAATGGACAGTTGCGTCCCCCCGTTGACCCCACTGCTTGCTAGCGAAGGGTGACGCTGCTGTTTCAGGTCCACAGCAAAGTACCTGTTCACCGTCCAGCTCCTCCATTTCCTCTTTATCTCCGACTGCACCTTTAGGGAGAAACTTGAAAAGGTCATTTTTTAATGTACTCAGCTGTAAGGGTTGCACGGGCAGTCTTTAAAACAGGTCTGATGCGAATCGTGATGCTTTTGACGTTTCGTTCTGGACAAAAATGATTAATGATTTCATATTAAAATGATTTCACATCACACCTGGTTGAAATGTGGTGTTTAAGTCTATTTTATTCTTTAACGGTAAATAAAATCAATAGTTTTTTTGTTCCTGGAAGATATCGGAGACACTTGCTTTAGCATTTTCCAGGTTTCTCAGAAAAGTGTAAAATTAGTAGAAATGAAAGCAGTCAGTGCATTTGCAGCGCAATTTAAACAGAAAATTATCTGATGACTAAAATGTTCCCCGTAAACATTAAAAAATTGTAACCTACTCCCTATGTCATCTTTAATACATTTATACTCAAAAATTTAATTCAACACATTAATTTATATATTAAGTAACATATTGTACAACAATACAACAATATTCACAGATCACCACAAACACAGAATAAGATAAAGTCTCCTACCTCTCCATTGAGAAAGCAGTACAGCACGGCCACAACAAACCCCTGCAGAGAATTCAAGTGATATCCATTAGTAAACATCCAGTGTTCTCATCTCTTACATGCATTTTATTAGAGATCCTTTTTACAATGTACACCAGAAAATAAAAGCAGATACACTTCTAAAGCAACGTTTCAAACCCTAGTAAAACTGTTGCACCACTTACCAAATGTATGAAGTCTATTTGTATTCATATTATATTTTATTCATATATTAATTCATATTTTATATATACTTTTATTATATGTACTATGTTAAAATCAATGTACTACTTGTTTACTTGAAGGGTACTATTTCAATAACTAGTTTATAAAAGTGTATTTTAAAAGGGATCATATGGCGCGAATACGTCTTTATCTGTATCTTTGGTGTGTTATAATTCAATTCAAGTTTATTTATATAGCACTTTTCAGAATGTGCATTGTTCCAAAGCAGCTTTCCAAAACAGGGGCAAATAGGAAAAACAGTAAAGGTAAAACACAGCACAGTGCATGGAGTTTCTAGAACAAGCAAGATCATTCTAATAAATAACAAACTGCTGACATGTGATGTAAGTTTAGCATTAAATACCAAGTATAAGTTGCCCATGCATGTATTAGACACATTAAATTCAGAGGGTTTTACAGATCATGTTCCATCAAGATATTTAGTCAATTCCCTACCTTAAATATATAAAAGCTTTATTTTTGTGAGTGGATGGCCTGCTACAGTGCCCCTGATTAAATACTTCAAAGGCGATTTTCTCAATATTTAGATTTTTTGCACCCTCGAACTTCGTGATTTTTAAACGATTGTTTCTCTGCCAGATATTGTCAAATCCTAACAAACCACAAATCATTTAAAACTTAACTATTCAGCTTTAAGGTTATATAGGGTCACTAATCTTGTTACATATTGCGTTACATCTAAAACAAATAATAATATTTGTTTGAGCCGAGTCAAATGACCCCTTTAAGTATACTTTAACTACAAAAGTTCATTCTTCATTTGTTCTGCAACTACTGTATACTACATGTTAATTTATAAAGATAATACAGATAGTTTACTTTTTCAATACTTGAAGCACATTATTGAAGTGCTGTGCTACTACCAGTTGACTAGCTTTTTATTCTGCAATAAGTAAAGAAGGATCCAAATTAATGCTCAGTACCTGAAAAGAGCCCAGGCCCAGCTCAAAGACCAGTCTCTCCCGCTTACTGAAGTCCTCAGGTGAGAAGGCAAACACTGTGTAGTGGATTCCAAACAGAGGGATGAGAAGCAGCGTGGAACGTGCCAGACGCCTGTCAACACACAATTAACAACAACGCTTTAAACACATCAAGAAACTTCGCCTTGAGCTGGATTTTACAGCAAGTACAACTTAAAGCAACTACACACAACACCAAACAAGATGACAGAACTGTCAGGGAATGTTTACAGCCCGTTTTCTCAGCGGGCATTTAGGGAAATGCACATTTGTCGAGCCACAAATGCACATTGTCACAGCCGAACACACACAGACGCACACACTTACAGTGTGATGGTAGAAAGTTCTGACATCCTGCACGAATGCTGGGCAGCCTGTATCGGCTCACTGAAGCATTTCTGTGCACAGCTGCTAAACACCACAAAGACAACAAACACTCTTTAGGACACGACACACACACTCGCACACAAACAAACACTAAAATACACAGACTTTAACAACACGCAACATGTTCTGATGCTGAGAGTTTGACATAGAGTACATGTGTAAATATTTAGGGCTATCGACATGATTCTTCGGATGTTTAAAGGGATAGTTCACCCCAAAATAAACATTTGGTCATCATTATAGACTCCTTTAGTGTCGAACGTCATGGCATTAGCTGGAGGCAAAACAAGAACCAGCACTGATTCGGCTACATAAGAAGTTTCAAATATAATCGTGTTGTGTTGTTTAGTGCCACAATCGACAGAATACAGTCTCCAGTTTGATATTTTAACACGTACCTGCTGCCATTGCCAAACAAAAACACTGCCGATAGCTTTAGTTAAACGTTAGTTAAAAAAAACGAGCGGACTGAACAGAAACGATCCAAATCAGAAACTGGGGAACAAGGTTATTTTCACGTAACGTTAACTTTTGAATGATATGGTATGGTGGCTAACTTTGTAAGTTCTTCAATGAGCAGGTAACTGTCGCAAGAAAGTTAAACATAAAGGAAACTGTTTCTCATCTTTTTTTCTATAGTTGTCAAAAGTGCATTAGCATAAAGGGAGAGAGAATAGTGAGAAGGCTCATGTTATGTTTTAGGTTTGTGTTCAAGTAAATGCATTTGCCAACGTTTGTCCCTATAGATCTATAGATGTATACACTCAGTTTATCTTTACTATACACGCTTGGTTTCTCTGTCTGGTAGGTGTAGATGTCAGGACACTAAACTGGAGGTAACTCTATCAGTTGGTCTCTGGATCCATTGAGAGAACGTGCACAGGTCGGCCAGGTTCCTTGCATTAAAATTAACTTTTTGAATAACATTCACTGTCCTAGACAGTGAGTGACCCTAAATGTTGAAATTTAATCCGTTTTTCTAGCCATTGTCACAAAGCAAGCAAGCAAAAAGTGCATTAGTAATGCGGTCAGGGGGATCTTTCTGCATCCTCCTAAGCTCCGCCCACACAAAACGCATCACAATGTTTACTAGCAGAAAAGGCGTCTATACATCCTCATGTCGTTCAAACCCTGTATGTGACTGTGGTACACAAAAGAAGATATTTCGGAAAATGTTCCATTGGTTTTGTGCCCAAACAGGACATTATGTTGCTTTTATTGTCCTTTAAAATATCTTATATGTTCTACAGAGGAGAGAAAGTCATACAGGTTAATAATCACATGAGGGTGAATCATTTTTTTTAGGTGAACTATCCCTTTAAATGCTCTCTCATTTCTAAGTCGCTTTGGATGAATGTGTTTGCTAAATAAATTTAATCAATAACCTATAGATATAATGCACCAATGACTTTTGTTTGTGATCGTTGCTGTCCTTCTGAAATCTGCATCTTCACATTTTACGATTCGTTTTTTTCTTAAATCATTATTATTAGTCACAATCTATGTTTGTCACTGAGTTTAACAAATATCTCACCTCTAAGAAGTATTCAAAAGTGCCTGCCAACTTTGAAATCATAGTATGTAATCATTTAAAAAATAAAGTGTTTTCCCCATTTCCTGAAAAAACAGTTTGGACATCCTAGGTTTCAGAATGACAGCGATTTGTATAATTCGATGTGTTGTTTTTGTCTAAAATGTGTTCTTGCCAGGGTCAAAACAATCATCTTTTTTTTTAAAGCTTTGTTTAGGTCAGAAAATTAGGATTTGAAAAATAAATAAATTAGAATTATTATTAGTTTTCCTGGAACTCCACACATAAAGAAAGTATAGCCAAAATCCACTGAACATGATTCACGCAAAAACAAATATATGTCAGTCTTCACTGTCATGTAGCCAAATCCAAATCTCCCATCTGCTGTAACACAACTCTGATTTCAGAACAGACGTAGAGAGCATTCAGACATTTCACACAGAACATTGTAGCTTCTATAAAGATATCTGGCAATAATCATCAAATGCTAACAGATTATGTAAAAATATCCATAAATGAACCATGTTTCTGGCTATAGTAACCAAAGTTTAACCATATTATTTGTAGTTAATCTCAGGTTATGTAAAAAGTCATCAATACACTGTAAAAAATGACCTTTATCATAATACAACTTTTTTTTGCATACGCTTTTAACCAAAGCGACTTATAGTACAGTGTATTATGTTATACCTTTGTTTCTAAGTATGTGCAATCCCTGGGATCGACCCCATGACTTTATCAATGCTAGCACCCTTCTCTAACCACTGAGCTTCAGGAAAACCATGATCATAAGATAAGGGATACATAATGAATGTTACTTAATAATACTGTCGCCGTCACTTAGTTATGGATAACCCATTCTGTATTTAATGGGCAATATACAAACATAACATATAAAACAATACATAAACATTACATAAGCGTCCCATCTGTTGCTTTCATGGGACATACATATCAGATGGAACACATTCTGCTCATGGTACACTGTTGCCATGGCAACTGAGACACACAAACTCACAGGTAAATGCTGGACTCGTTGCCGCCAATGTCTGGAGACTGAAGCTTCTGCACCAGAATGATGATTATTCCAATGAAGAGCACAAAGTTAATCTGAAACAGAAATAGAAAAGAAAATGTGTCAATCAACACCTCCATTCAGATACATTCATATCATGAACACATTTCATCCATATCCACATACCAAATACACACAGGTGCAGAAACTGTGTCATAGCGAATTTGTGGCAATGTTTTTGGTACAATACATTTAATTGGTAGCTACATGATTTTTTTCATGGCGACTCATAACTAGATCTTTCATACTGTGAATTGAATAAGTATATGAGGTGTTTGATAAACATACAGTGTAGTATTTACTACTGTGCAGTAGACTGGTTTATAGGGACGTAACAATATCAAAATCTCAGTGTACGATAATACCTGGGTGAAAAGTCCATAGTACACTATTTATTGCAATATTGAAAATGACAAATGATGACCTTGAAAGGGGCAACATGCAGCCTTTTTTCATTATCCTCTAATCATAATTGTTGCATAGAGGTGTGAATTATAGTATGAGATGGGTCACATGACCCTGAAATCCCTTTGATAAAATAAAATAATTGCACCAGATGGACCTTGACAAAGTTAACGTCTATAGTTTTTTCGAACATTCTCTACGTTAGGCCTATCGTTCCACACAGATCGACCACCTCATGACCACAATTTTGCTATTGCGACAACACGATATTGATAATATTGTTACATCGCTACTTGTTCGAAGCTTAAGTATACTTCACCAGTTTACTAAGGAATATAGTATTTCATAAATTTACTATAGTACTATACTATATACTATCCCTTTCAAAATGAAACCATGGGTTTTTATGCAGTTAAAGAAAGATTGCTGTAGTAAAATCATTGTTACTACAAAACAACCATGGCTTTAAAATCATAGTTTTCAAAAAACATATAAACCTTTAGTAATCAATATACCAGAAGAACATGAATACTTTCGTAAAGGGAAAACCATTTTTGTATGTAGGTTAGTATGGTATATATTATACATTGATATATTGTAGCAAATATTACAACACATTACATTATCCTATAATATATGAAGGTATTTTTTATGCGCAAATACATGACCTTTGCTCTGCAAATTCGGCATTCACTGTAAAAATTACAACTTCAAATTGTTCTCCCAACAAAGGTCATAAAGTTACTTGAACAAAGTTTTTTTAGTAGAAGAAGAAAAATGTGTTTTGACTATGCTGAACAAAATTAGTCTAAATGTGATACAAACAACGATTCTTTTGTTGACTGTACTTAGATATCTAAGTGATTGTCTAATGCGCGTCAAGAAGTTTGAACAATTTGCCAAACTGTGTTAACTTCATAGAACATCTCTAATATATATATATTTTTTTGTCTTAAAGTTACATTTATATTTTAACGTTATATAAAACATAATCTTTTGAGTTGGGTCAACTAAAACCATAGTTGAGTGAACTCAGAAATTTTATTTATTTTAAGTTTGTTCAACATTTTTTTCAGTAGGGAGTCATGTGAGATTACTCAGTTAATCAAGTTAGGTAAAATACATGGCCAAAAGTTGAGTAAACTCAAAAGAGCTTTTAATTTTTTACAGTCTTGCAGTAGCAATTGTAGATTTACATGAATTTATATATATGTATATGTTTCATTTATCTATCTTTCTAAAATACACACAAAGCAGGTGTTCGGATTTACCATGATAGATGCCACTACGGGTCCCTTGATCACCCACCAGAGGGCAGTGTTATCATTCATGTCCCAGCAGCTTCAAAAACACAGGAGTTCATTGGTAAATGATGCTTGATCAAATGCACTTTTACATTCTTTGTATTTTTAAATAGGGATGATACTATGTTAAAAAACTTCAGCATGCACATTCTCAGTATGCGTGGAATGCTGTATCCCAAAATACATGATGTTTCTGACTATTCATCGCAACTGTAAGTGAAATGTTTTATCATAATGTTATTTCTGCAGCTTTCCTATTCAGGTGACATCAAAAAGCCCTCTTTTTTAACCCATCCCACCGTCTGTCATTTTAAGAGACTAGACAGAAGGGAGTGTAGTATAGTAACCGGTTCGCTAGGAATCCGTTCCAGATATAACTTTACTCTATAGTGCTAGTGAAAGTTAAGAGTTTATTTCACGGCATATGTGTTTCATCTATTCATCTTTTATTTTTTGTAGAGCATTCACGTACCCGGAGTCGTCAAAATGTAGTCGCAGAACTGCCCATATGGTCACACAAATAGTGGGTGTTCCTGAATGGGGCACAAAGATGAAATTTGTCAGATATCAAAGCTGTTCTGTTTCAAACATTCATAGCGTGTCTTAAAATGACAGAATGACAAATCACATCATAAACAATCCAGCACAGACGCTCTAATCATCTTTGCATTTGCGTCTATGTAAGAAAACACTGTGACATACCCCAGCCGATGATTGTGTACCAGTAGAAGTAGCGTCTCTCTGGAAAGAAGGTTTCCACCAACAGTGTGAAGAGGTAAAGACCCTCGATGAACAGCCAGAAGTAGTTTGACATGACACAGTAATGAAAGAAGACCATCACTGCCTTACAGCCCACCTACAAACACACACATTCAAATTCTACACATCACAACGTGCTGCAAATTTATTATTATTATTATTAACATTATTTTTTGTTAATGAAAGTTTATTCGCAAAAACAAAATAACTTTGTTTTTAAAATGAACACAATAAAAAAACAATATAACATTATAAAAAAAAATATTTTGAGAACTTTTTAAAATAGAGTCATCGGTTTTCTTTCAAATAAACATTACAATGTACTAGTACTATTTTTAACTGTTGTTAAAAAACAGCAAAGATGCCTTCATGGATGCTGAATAAAATGCTATTGTTTGACCATCTTTGTGGCATTGTTTATAGCCTTTTAAATGGATAATAACCATTTTACAGTAATAATACACATTTTCTATTTGAATTATAGTCAAGAAGATATTGATTGAATATTGTGTGGAGTAAGTGTTTTATTTCAGAAATGTCCTATATTTAAATAAAAAAATGTAATATACAATCTGGCTTTCTGAAAGATAGTTCATCCAAAAATAAAAATTCTTTCATCATTTATTCAGCCTCGTGTCATGTATGATTTTCTTTCATCACAGAATACAAAAGAAAATATTTTTGAGAACATTTGTAACCTAACAACACCGCATCCCATTGACTTCCATTGTATGGACATCACAAAATCACCTTCACAACATCTTCTTTTGTGCTGGTCAGGTATCTTATCATAAAAACGTCATAAAATGTGTCATAACTGTTCTATGTCTTCCACTTCAACAATCATTAGGATCGTTATCTATACACACTTATTTTCAGCGACAAACAGTGACGCAAATCTTTCTCCTGTTCGTCCGACTGAATATAAATGTCCACCCATTTAACATTCTCCCTGTTTGTCAGAATACCCTGAAGTCTTTATCCATGTTTATCAATTACCCTCCGATCCAATTAAAATCCCAATGATGTCATTACTGTGGCCTGTGATTGGCTAGGGAAAGAGTTCAGGGCACTCATTCAGGTGCAGGGTTTCTAAGCTATTCATATGCTGATACAGAAGTAATGGAATATTTCAAGAGCGTGCTGAACTGGGCTTCATAGTAATTACGGCTGTTTGTCAGACAGGCAGGTGGAAACAGAATGTGTTGTTACTGAATGAGAGGTAAACGGCTGGACGTAAACAAATTGAGTTATTATTAGCTGCTTTCTGATGCAAATGGACCTGAGATTCTGGACCCGCACATGGTTTTGATTCACTTCCATATGCCGTGGTTTGCGATTTGGAGAAAAAATCAAGACACAAACGATAGACTTTCAGACTGTAAAAAAAATACATCTGCTCTCTATTTAAGCAAAAATCTCCAATGCGCTCCAATTTTTTCGTCTAGGAAAAGCATCGCGATATTTACAAGACCTCATTTGTCATGTTTATAGGTCTCATCGGGGGCTTTGTTGGGTCCTGAAGATGAATGCATTACTCACAGTGTGGACAAAGCAGTGGTCGCTGTCCTCTTCTGCATACAGAACTCCGTCTTTAATGAACACAGAGATCGCTCTCAGGATGAAGGACACAAACAAGTTCATGTGGATGAAGTTTCTGGTGCAGTGCAGCTTCCTGTTAGACAGATGATCAAAGAAGGGAACAAACTGTTGTGAGAACAGTGGTAGGTGGCTGATAATCACTTTTGCAAATGAAACACAGAAAAAATATTTAAGTCCAGTGCTTAAGTATTTTTTGGGAGTATTTGTAATTTACTGAGTCTTTATATTTCTGCAGACTGTTACTTTTAAGCCATATATTTCCTAAACAAAATGTATACTTTTACTCTGACACATTTCCCCTAGGCATGTTCGTTACTACAAAATACAATTATAGAAATAGAACTGAAAAAGTTGGCGATGCTGAACCAATCATTGGTTAAAGCTCAATGTGCAAGTGCAAAAAGGTGCTCCCTGCGATTCATTTCCACACAAGGTTTTAATGTGCTGCTTCTGTTAAAGATAAAAGCACATTTTTCAGTTTCAATGAATTATCAAATGACATGGTTGTTACTGTAAAGGAAATGCAAGGAGAGAAAGAAGTAAGGGCCAGACAGATTTGATCTGATTTTGTTCCAAGTTGTTCTCTTAGGGGTTGGAGGGAACTATGCTTTTATAAAGTAATACGTTGTAAAGAAGTTGTTTCTGAAGTTGCATTTTGATAGTTTGGCAATTTGGCAACATGTTAAAGCACTGAGCTTGAGACAGAGCTTTTCAAAGTTGTTCATTTTTATGTGAGCACCATTTTTGATCTTTATGCTAAAAATATGAAAATGTTTGCTTCAACTTACTTTAAATACTTAAGTAATTTAATATAAAAAGTACTTTTGATACTTAAGTACAAAATATATATGTTCGTTTAAGACTTTTACTCCAGTCATATTCTCAATGGTTAGTTTCAGTTTTTCCAAAGTAATTTCCTGGTAAGATATTCGTACTTTTACTTAAGTATTGCTTTTAGGTACTTTATACATGACTGCTGATAATCACTGTAAACACTGTTCACATTTTATCACAGCTATTGGTTCTCTAAACCACGGAGAGTATTTTTATAATAGATTTTTTACCACAAAATCAGAAGAAAAGAAATGATATTCACAACTCCTTCCTGTTGGAACATTCTTTCTCACTCGGTCCGATCAACAACATCTCTCACAACTTTAAGAAAACTACTCAAAATCCATCTCTTCTGTGAATACTTGACAGACGAATGAGTAAAAAAAACACTAACCCTCTCTCTTTCTCTCAACAGGTAGTGGTCTAGCTTTCGTGGAAAATAGTAACTTTCTATTAGCACCTATTGTATTATTGCTCCTGTATAACATATCGCTTATTGCTCCAAGAAATCTCTGTAAATCGCTTTGGATTATCATTTGTTCTTTGTTTTATATATTTTTTATGTCTACAGTATACTGCTGTATTTTTTTTACAATTTCTAATATAATATAATGATAGACTTTCAAACTGGATAATTTTCCATTTCACCTTCCTCAAGTGGCCATGAAAAAATTACATTCATTCTGAAGAAAAACAATGGAGGATTACCACCAATTATCTCAGCGTGTAATTTAATAACTGAACAACAGAAGTTGACATGAAGTCAATGTTATGAGATGAAACTAACCTGAACCTGCAGAGAATGACCATAGCTGTGGTCAGAGACACCAGGGAAGTGCTGTAGCCCACCGTATAGAGAGCCTTCACTGACGCATAATACATATCCTTGACATAAGACATGAAAACACACACAAACACTCAATGTTCATCCTCATTTGAAGAGCATATAGAAGACGTAAACATATATATTTCAACTTAAATGATGCGATTGTCTCTTTTTTAGTTTTGTTTTTTGACACAGTACGCACAGACTCACAGGTTTGGTTATGTTTTCCTCGATCATACAAGCCTCAAAAAAGTAAGGATAGGGGTCAGACCAGCCGAACTCAGTACAATTTCTGCTGAGCTTTCCGACATCTGAAATACACCAGTAGACACATATTTCTTTTGTTACAGATACTTTCTGAAATTTGCTGCCGTCAGCTTCTAACAAAGCTTGATCAGGTAAATTCAAAGTGACACTGTTTATTATATCACATGTACACATGTTTATGGATGATATTCTGCATGATAGCAAAAACAAAACATAAACATAAAGAAGTTTGACTATAAATCAGATGATATTTATCAAGATGTAAATGTTTTTTGTACTAAACCTTGGTTTTCTTAAAAGTACACTGAGAGTAAAAAAACTTGACTTAGTATCTCAAAATAATGAGAAACTTGATCGAAATTTTCAACTTAATTTCTCATTATTATGTGATACTTTGTCATTATTATGAGTTAATAATTCGAAATTTCGATTTAGTATCTCAAAATAATGAGAAACTAAGTCATAATAATGACTTTTAAATTAAAAAAACATTCCCAACCCTTGCGGTAACGGGCTTCCATAACTGTGGACGGTCATGAGTTGATAATACTTTCGAAATTAGTTGAAATAGTGTTATTTTGATTTGGTATTATAATTGATGAGTTTTATTTCGAAGAAGAACATGAAGTAATGTACAGACACATATTAGGAACAATGAATGACATAAAGTACAACTGTCACATACAGTATAGCCGAGGAAAAAAAAGTACAATTATTTTCGGGTTTCCAGAATTTACTATTTATAGGTATGCGTTTTAGTTATAATGATCATTTTTGTTTACATTTTCTGTACAAGTATCACAATTTCTAACAAGTTTCAAACACAAATATTGTTTCTGTTTGCGTTTATTTGCAAAAAATCAAAACCGGAGAAACAGCCAAAAAAACAGAAAACATGCTCTTTAATTTTTCAGACCTCACATACTGCAAAGAAAACTAGCTCATATTGACTTTTAAGCAACACTACCAGTTATATTTGTACATGGATTTAGGAAAAGTTCTAAAATTATTTTATGTGATAACCTTGATTTTCATCTGTCTTGTCATGCTGTCATTCTTTCACATTGCTGTTGGATGACTATATGTCACTCCTGAGGTTTAATTTTGTTGAAATTCAACAGTCCTTGGAATGAAATGACCACAATACATCTAAAAAAGCAGATTTGAAATGGAAATTTGGAATAGTCTCTTAAAGTTTTTATAGCAAAATCAATAAAGTCTGCTCAAATCAAGTGTGTTGAAATATCTCTCACCCTCGCCTGGACTCATGAAGTCAAATAGTTCGGGACAGTTGACCTCCACCACATCACCAACAGAAGCTGCCTGCCAGCAGGTCAGGTTATCCCATTCCCAAGGACAGCCTGAAACAAAAACGAAACGTTACTATGTTTGACAGGTTATGACCACTCTTACCATAGACTTTCTTTCTTTCAGACATAAATATACTAATCGTTGTATTTGCAAAAAAATAGCGTGGTAATTCTGATTGTTACCACCGACTGCACCACAGCACTTTTTTGACCAAAAACCAGCACTGAACACTGCAGCTTTTACCCGAAAATAAAACCTTCCCCATAACCAAAGCCAAGATACATCTGTGCTCCTGACACAGTAACGGATGTCTCCGATTAACTCTCAATTAAAGCGTAAAATTTGTGCGATTAGCCTTGAGGGAAAGCCAAAGTGAATGTGAATCACTGAAGAACATGAATCTATCCGACAGGGGCAGCGACACTCATTCCTGTGACTCATCGCCACCCAGAAAACATGATCCATAGGTGATAGGGATAAGAATCGTGTGTGGAATCGAATTTGCCTGGTTTCCTTCAGCTCATTACAGGAATTATTTTAGAGAATATATATAAATTTATAATTTCTTTCTATCGCCGTGGCAAGGGGTCAAGATATTTTGCGCTATCGGTCTGACCCGCAGATCGTTACTCTTGCAATAGTGAGAGAAGTTGTGGTGTGCTTGTTTGTTTGACTGGATTTCCGTAATGGATGTTATATAATCTGTGGATATAATGGTGGATTACGAGATTGTTTAAAAATTGATAGGACAGTGCAAAATGCTGCCGGACATGAACTGCATGCGTGAAGTCAAACTGAGTCATATCTCTGTGTTTTGTTACCCTGCCCGCCTCTAGCAGCTTGTGTTTTTCCGGAAATAATCTTACAGCTGTATCTCTCTTTTATAAATTTGATCAAACTAAATACTCTTCGATGATACGACGTATGCAATACTTCTGTACAGGTATAGGTTATTTTTTTGTCTCGTGTGTCTCAGATATTTCTTCTGAGAACAAAATCTCAAAAATATCTGCATTACAGTGTCAGAAGAGAGCTTAACAATGTCACATACTGAGCTCAGATTTATTGAATTTATTGAAGTCAATATGATTGAAGATCCTTTTATGGACTATGTTTTCTATTAATATTTAAACATTTTGTGTTTTTGTGGCTAGCATCTCTCTATCTCAATTTCTCTCTCTCTCTCTCCCTCTTCACATTTTTTTATTCTCTCAAATTGCAAGTGAATATGTGACAGTTGCGAGCACTAGATTGGTTTTGTCTTTCTGGTGGCACATATTCACTCTCAATGATCTCAGATCAGTCTGGACATAAAGCCAATTACTGAGAAAGCCCAACACGAGCTTTAAAGCAGCAGGACAGATATGAGGAAGAGAGATAGAGACATAAACTAACCAGACATCCACAGATAAAGGTGTTCATATCGAACAGTGACTCTCTGAATCATTTCTCCTGAAGACATCTGCATAGATGTGACTCACTGCAATCAAAGGTCAATATTAGATTGTCATCAGATTTTTCGTTCAGACTTTGGCTACTAAACTCAAAGACAATCAAACTATGAGTCAACAGGAAGTCCGTTCTTCCTGTTGTTCTTTTCATACCTATCATATCTTGTCAAAACTATACATTTGTCAACTTGTTCTAGAAGCTGAAAACATTTAACATTTAAATGTTGATTTTTCTGCCATCTTCACATACGTCTGAGGACTTGAAACTGTCACAGTAAACTATGTATGTAGCCTACTTCGAAAACAGCATATCATGTGTAATGGCACAAACATCCAAAGGAAAAAGCTCTTGTTATTTTCAAATAATTATTGAAGTTATTTATTTTAAAGTGCTATACAAATACATTTGAATTGAACAAAATCGTTACAGTAAATGTTGCTTATGCAGTTGTATAGCATAAATGAAGCACAAGTCTCTCTCTATCTCTATCTCTCTGCATCTGTCAATCTTTCTTTCTCTCCCCCCCCCCTGCAGACGTGGCTGCTTTATTTCCAGCTGAATGATTTTCTGTCTGCGCTGAGATGAGTCTGCTGTGCTTTAAGGAACACGAAGGCATGGGGATCAATGAAGCAGATGTAAACAGGCAACAAACAGAGGTCATCGCTTCCTAAATACTCAGAACCATTTCAAATATGAAAGAAGTGACACTTCATGCCATTTTGGGATGCAATTATGCAAATCATATCAGACATTTATAACATATTTTCTAAATTCGACAATACACCACCATGTACCTGCAGCGCAACTTGAGCATGTCAATGTATAATGTCAAGACTAGAATATAAAGAGAAAACAAATGTAAAGCACACACAGCTTCACAGCGAGAACCATTTTTGCTTCCGCAAAGAACCATTCAGCCCAAGGTTCTTTAAAGAACCGTCTCTGTCTCACATTTTTAAAATCAAAAGAACCTTTTGTGAAACAGAAAGGTTCTTCGGCTGTTAAAGGTTCTTTATGGAACCCTATAGACAAAAAAAATGATTCTATGGAGTCGAAGATGGAGAACATCTCACCACATGTTGCACATGGGATCTCATTGGTTTCACTTGGGAATCACACAAAAATGTTCCAAAAACTGTATGGGCAGAGAAATCATTACACAGTTCAGCTCTGTTGATTTGGATTGATCAGTAAAACCATGTCAACTTTTAAATCATTATGACTGTTGACTGTGAAATCATTTAAAACCAGTAGGAGCTTTCAATTTCATTACTGTATGAGGTCTTCAATTATCGTGGTGGTAAATGCTATTCAGATTCTCTATGTTGAAACTGATGCCTAATTCTCAGCCAGTCAAACCTGCGTTTGCAGACTGCAGTCAATACTATGATTTGAAACGTACGACACATAGAAAAACATTGAATGGACAGGAAATCAGGTGTCTGTTATAGCCCATAATATGTTGTTTTCTGCTCCAACTATCTAAAGCATCCTTCAGGCTCCAAACATGTGAGTCACAATGCAGTTTCTCTCTCTCTCTCTCTCTCTCTCTCTCTCTCTGCTCATTTATCCACATCTCGCTGTACAAGTCTTCCAGCGCTCTCAGAAATAACTGCTCTCCTCTGTAATTGCTGACAGGTGTCACATCCCCGCTTTCCTGTTTACTGCAGCACCCGAATACCTCTACAGGGGCATATTTGACACATTCATAAGGGATGATCGAAATGAAGCTAACAAACGCATGTAGGGTGAGATGAAGAATCGTCAATGATTATTTTTGAAAACAACTTAAAAACTGACAAATTCAAGCAAAATGCGACATTTGTTTTTAGTGCCCTGTTTTTCTACACTGTTTTTCACACTAGACAGGGTTTCAAACAGCAGTGACACTGTAAGACACTGTAATATGTCGCATTCATTGTTGCCGGAACTGACTTGAGCTTGGTATGCAGTTTAAATTCAAAATATTGGAGAGACAAGTGTAGCCAAGTAAGAGTTCTTCTTGGTTTCTTTCGATTGTTATCAGAAATAATCTACAGGCACATTGTGAATGTGTACCGGTAGTTCAGTTGGGTTCACATAAGTGCGCGTGCGCAGTAACGTTTAAACCGTCTATACATACTATGGTTACCGAGGCAAAATCATGGTTAATTTGTGGTTACCATAGTTAAACTAACCATGTTATTTTTTTCATAAATAAAATATATTTTTTATAATTTTTTCAAATATTATCATATCGGAAATAAATTCATTTGCATTTTTATTTAATTGATAGAAAAATATAATTTAAATAAGCGAGCGTATCTGTGATAAAATTTGTGTAAATAACAACCCACAATTTCCCTTTTGAGGTATAATAAGCACCAACATTCAGGTATTAAGAGATTAATGACAAAAAATATGTTATTACGTACAGTTTATGAGATATGATAATAGAATAAACATTTCTTCCACCATGCAAGTAGAGTAATCCATTTGCCCAATTGTAAGCTGCCTAGCAACCACAAAAATGTGTGAATTTATACAGAACTGAACTGATGATCACAGGTGGGCGTAGAGGTGTGACGTCAGTTTTGAATTTGGATCATTCTATGTCACATTTCTGTCATACTTTACATTGCTTAAAGAAAATCTGTAGCCTATATTGTCACTGTCATAAATCTCGGATGTCCAAATTCAGGAAATGAAAAAAAAAACGTTTATTATTTTTTTAAATGAATAAATACTGTGTTGTCAAAGTTGACAAGCACTTCTTATTCTTCTTTTTTTGGAAAACCCACAGTGACGAACGGAGATACAAGGTTTCAGAAGGATAGCAGCGATATGCGCAAAATACAAACTACTGTATGAGTACTTCTGAATGTTTAAATTCTTATCACTTTTACTCTTACCAAACGCGGCGTCCTCTCCGGGGTCGTGCAGCGCGATACGCTCCATGCATCTCTCCTCCTCGTGTTTGATGACGCAGTTTGAGATCTTTGAATGTATTGGCCACATCTGGAACAACAAACACATAATCAAAAAACCATACAAGGGCAATGAGAGCAATACGCACCAGTAGCACCACCGCAAACCATAAAAATCCCCTCTAAAAATGTGCAAGCACAAACAAAGTCGAAAAATTGTGTGCAGTGATTTCATCTATTTACCCCACTGGGGATAAAGGATGTTTTTTACAGAGCTTCACACAGATTTAAGTTCTTTGTGCCTTTGCCATCTGAATCAGGGGGCGTTGAATTGATCGGCCCTCTCTGAACCACCCCTGCTGGGAAATCCAGCAGAAATTGATGATACAGTGACTGGTTTAACAAGGTTTCTAACGGGTCCAAACTGGTCATTTATGGTCATTGTCTCATTCAGCTGAGATAGATGACTGGGTATCTCTTTTATAATGCCACATAAACCACGGTTTCATGAGGCTTATTGCTTTATTAAAACACAATCCTTTTGTTAAAGGTTTTGTTTTGAATTAAGTTTGTTGGGTCAGACCCCTTGGAAGATGACATAATACTCTTGAAACGCTGTCCGCAGCTTCCAGAGAAAATCGCAGCTTCCAAAATTCAAAAGTAATTTGATGAGCGATGCTGCTTACCATTACTGCTGACCACATGGAGCATGGTTGGAGTCTGGCGGCTTATGGACTTAAACAATAGATGTTATTGTCATAGACAAATATTTTAGTAGCAGTCCTTATCCAAATTCTTTTTCAAGAAAATGAATAAAATGAGGCAAAGCCGATGTGAGACTGGGTTTTACCTCGAAATGTGTCTAGCTGTGACTTATACGAAAACATACAGTACATGACACTTCTTTGAGCCATTTACTATATGAAAAAACATACACACAGTAATAGACACACCCACAGGGATGAGATAAAAAAATCATCAAAATCTTAGCTTTTTCTCTGAGACAACAATGACATTAAGTGGAGCAAAAACTGTCAGTATGTATTGATCAAAACCATCTAAAATGATCTATGATTCTGTTATTGATAGAGGTTGCTCTCCGATACATTGTATAAAATTCTACATAAATTCTGTCACCTTTTATCACCCTTTTGTCATTTCAAACCTGTAGGACTTTCTTTCTTCCACAGAACAAAAAATAAGATATTTTGAAGAGCCAGCACCCATTCGCTAGTTTTAGTTTTGTGTTCCCCATACATTAGAAGTTAATGGGTGCTGGCGCTGTTCAGTTACCATTCTTCAAAATATCTCATTTGTGTTCTGCCAAAGAAAAAAGTATTATCCCTTTAAAAATATAGTTCAAAAGTTGCCACCGAAGTTTAAGTTAAATCTAATTGCCTAACTAATAACTTAAATTATATTAAACTGACTTGTAAAATGAAGTTGGAATCAGTTATATTATCCATTTTCTAAGTTATACAAAATGCACTAGATTAAAGTCAGTTTAATAAGTGATTTGTAAAGTCAACATATTTTAACTTAAACATTTCAGCTTTTAATTCAAGTTGAAACTGATAAATGTGTCTACAGTGCAGAAGATTTTAAGCCGTTCTCAGTAGTTCTCAGTAATTCTTCATTCAAGTATATGGACTCAGATGTTGCTCCCAAAATGATGTAGAAAATAAAGAAATTATCTTCAATGTACTTTTTTTAGGAAAATGACTGACACTTAAGCTCTCTATTTAATCTAATTGATGTGATTAAGACTAAAAATGACATACGATGAAGACAATGCTTTCATTGTTTTGATAAATGTCTTGTTGTGATTCTTTTGAGCTATAACAAGACTTACAATCTAAAGGCCAATAACAAAAGAACAGAATATTAAAAGATGACATCCAGAAATGACAGAGATGACAAGAAAAACAATCACATGAAAGTTTAAATGAATTTGAAACGCTCTATGGAAGATATCAAATCTTATATCTTAATAAAAAAGCATAAAAATCACATAAGTGTATGTTTTGTAAAAAACATATTGTTTTTAACACTCAGTTTACCACAATTTGAAAACGTTCTTCTCTTTCTCTTCTCGGATTAAAGATAAGATGCTACTTGTCTGTTAAATCACTGCATGGGAAATAAACAAGTCACTTTGAAACCGTAGGTGACGTAAAAACTGAATCACCAGATAGCAAAATCATTTGAAAAAACGTTGATGTGATGATGCATGTATTGTATAATGTCATCCACTTGTAAGTCTGCACATGTGAAGAGTCGAGATCTTCTTACCACACTGATGATGATGAAGAGCAGGAGGATGGCCTCCTTTACCGTGTGTCTGTGCATCTTTCTCACAGTTGATTCCAGAGATCTCTCGCAGTTTTATAAACCCTTTAAGGAAACGAGACATCGTTTTAAAAACACAGATGTTTCATTCAACTGTTCTGCTATGGAGCAATATATTACAACACAGTATCCATGGTTCTTTATGGACATCATTGGTCTTATATTCTTTACATATTCTCCTCCATCTAAAATAATCATCTTTGATCACTGAAGTGCACAGCGGGCTGATGTGGAGGGAGGGGCCGAGCGGGCAAGGGTTTATGGGAAATGTGTGTCAGTCTGATTTACTGATCCAGAGCCAATCTAAGGGGGTTTAAAATCTTCTTGTGGTCTTTCACGGCAAGATCTCCACATCAAGCCCCTGCAGCCCATCTTGTCTTAATCACTTCCCCACCCAAAAAGGAAAAACAGATGAAACTGAATAACACAGAGGTGTATTATTGATGATATTCACGATGTTTTCTCATGAAAAAAAAATGTTAAGACATCAGAGATCTACATAAAAACGTGAACGATTTTGTGAGCGATTTTCTCTTCGCCTCTGTCCCATGGTCAAAACCCTTATGGAAAAGCAGGGGAGGCAGTTCAAGGAGAAACACGCGGTTCATCGTCAGTCAAACAACAGGTTTTTATGGATGCAGAACACACTCGAGCTCTGATAAGCATCATAATGAGAAGCACATAGGTTCTGAACGTTGGTTCTGAATGGGGTCTGGTGCTCTCACAGCCACGACAAAAACAGCATCTGCCTATAATAATGACCATCATGTGCTTTTTTTAACATTGTAATGACGTTAGACATTAGTCATCAATCTATGTTGTTCTACACTGTCTCTTTTCCAGACACATACAAGGGGAGGGAAAACATGATTTTCATCGTCGACCAAACTGCAACATCTTAATATGGTAGATAACATCAAGACATTGCAAGGTCAAAAAGTAAGCCTGAAAAATAAAACGCAGGTCGTTACACACAATCCAAACATGAATAAAGGCGCAGAATCATAAAGCTTTTAGTCTAAAGAAATGAAGAAACAACACACATATGAAATGGATGCAGCTGAATTTCATTTGCATGAATGTGAGGGCAGAATGAATCTGTGCTGTGACTCACTGCATGCCTTCATAGTCACTGCACACTCTGGATTGATTTACTGATGCTGGTGTAAAGCGTTAAAGAGAGAGACAGCAGATCTAACGCAGGAGAAAAATCTTTAGAAATGTTTCAATGCTGGGTTTACGCCTGCGTATTACTGTAACGTGCATCGGTAACATTTGTCTGGCAACGAAAACGCACATGTGGCCCATGAATGTACTTGAATGTATCTCACTACTGTATGTCCGGGGAAAATTGCATCTCAAAACCAAAAGAAACAAAATACAAATGGTATTTAAAATAAAGTTTGTTTGCATGAACGTACATTGTTGCATTGTGACATCATTCCAATAACCACATTTCCCCTGAGTTCTCATAATGTGTCCAGATGTTTTACTTTTAGGTTTGTTTGTGGGCTACTCATTATTCTCAATGATGATTCTTAGTATAGTCCTTTAGATGGGTAATGTAATCATTCTGTCTGGAGACACTAATAATAGAAATAATTTATATCAGTAAATAAAGGCAGTGAAACAAATACCACGTGTTTGACTTTTTAAAGAATATGTCATTGTTCCATTACAGTATGAGAACTGTCAGGAAAGCATATCATTTTCTTCACTGTATGCATTTGTTATTTCCTATTATTTAGTTGACAGCGGTATTTTCTAGACTGGCTTCTACAGTTTGTCTCCAAACAGAACAATAGCACGATTTGCCACAAACGCGTTTTGGATAAAATTCATGATTTCAACGCGTAGCTAAAAATCGACACATCCCGATGCATACGTTATCTTAACATGCCAACACGACTGAACAAAGCAAATGAAGATTCGTTATAATTCCTCCATCTATAGAAAACATGATGCAAATCGTATGTTGCAATGTGAACAGAGGTCGCCCACGTTTTTAATGCATAGCACCACAGCACTCCATATAATGTTATGTGCAATGAACGAAGAAATGTGAAGGAAATGCGAACTCACCATCCTCACAGAAAGAGACGCGATATAATCCTTCTGTTGTCAATGCGTAAATGCGCGATGCGCTTCAGGCACCTGCGACCGCAACTTTCTCATCCGCGTCTCGCAATAACAGACAAAAGCAGTGAATGTGTGTGCTGCAGTGGACCAATGAGAGATCGCGTGAGCTGGGTTATTCCCGCACACTGAAACACCAGCACTGAAGATCACATAACACACAATAAACCATCATTCATCAGCACCAAACAATATTATCTGGCGTTTTTGTCGCTCGATTGGTTGAGTTAGCAACCCAAAGGGCGTGGGTTCGATCCTCAGGGAACACACATTGCCTAAGAACAAAATGTATAGCCTGAATGCGCTGTAATTAGCTTTGCCAAATGTAATTGACATGTGTATGCTTTAAGACAGTATTTCTGTACACGTCTTTTTAGTTCTTTCTTTTAAAGGTGATGGATATTCTCAGGGATGCTGCGGAAGAACAATTTTTGGTTTACCAAATAATCATTTATTTTATACTTTTCATAATCTAAAGAACCTTTTTCTTCTACAAAGAAAGTTTTGTAAAACACAAACATTATTCAGAAATTAAAAGTTCTTCATAAAACCATTCTGCATCATGAAGCATGACACATCACTTGCTGGACATAAACCCAAAAGGAAATATAGCTGCAAGCAGCCACTCAAACTCGCCTAAGGCCCCGCAAGCGCAGCGCAGAACAACTCTGGTGCAGTTCCACGAGTACATAAACAGCAGGAAAGGAAAATACGCGAAAAATAGGACAGGTCGAGAACTAAATATACATAAACTTTACATATAAATGATTACACATCACTAAACCAGCACTGAATCATCTCTCACACCACTAAATTGTAATACTCTTCACAAAGTAAACTAACAAAAATATGGTTGCTAAAATAAAACACTGTATAAGTGAGAGCTCTATCAATTCTGACTATCGAGGAACCTTGGAGTAATAAAATGTTACTCTTTGAAAACATCTGCTTGCTCTGGTTAGTTAGTTACAGTGCATCCGGAAAGTATTCACAGCGCTTCACTTTTTCAACATTTTGTTATGTTACAGCCTTATTCAAAAATGGATTAAATTCATTATTTTTCTTTAAATTAAAAAAAAAATGACAACGTGAAGACGTTTTTGAAATCTTTGCATGTTTATTAAAAATTAAAAAGCACATGTACATAAGTATTCACAGCCTTTGCTCAATAATTTGTTGAAGCTCCCTTGGCACCAATTACAGCCTCAAGTCTTTTTGAGTGTGATGCAACAAGCGGTCACACATATTTCTGCGCAATTTCTCCGATTCTTCTTTGCAGGAACTCTCAAGCCCTATCAGGTTTACTGGGAAGCGTCGGTGCTCAGCCATTTTCAGATCTCTCCAGAGATGTTCAATCGGGTTCAAGTCTGGGCCACTCAAGAACATTCACAGATCTGTCCTGTAGCCACTCCTTTGTTATCTTAGCTGTGTGCATAGGGTCATTGTCCTGTTGGAAGATGAAGCTTCGGTCCTAGTCTGAGGTCCAGAGCAGGTTTTTATCGAGGACATCTCTTTACATTGCTGCATTTATCTTTCCCTAGATCCTGACTAGTCTCCCAGTTCTTGCCGTCGAAAACATCACCACAACATGATGCTGCCACCACCATGCTTCACTGTAGGGATGGTATTGGCCAGGTGATGAGCGGTGCCTGGTTTCCTCCAGACATGGCACTTTCTATTCTTTTATCAGAACGGAGAATTTTGTTTCTCATGGTCAGAGTGCTTCATGTGCCTTTTGGCAAACTCCAGGCGGGCTGTTATGTGCCTTTTACTGAGGAGTGGCTTCTGTCTGCCCACTCTGCCATACAGGCCTGATTGGTGGAGTGCTGCAGAGATGGTTGTTCTTATGGAAGGTTCTCCTCTCTCCACAGAGACATGCTGGAGCTGTGTTAGAGAGACCTTCAGGTTCTTGGTCACCTCCCTGACTAAGGCCTTTCTCCCCAGATCGCTCAGTTTGGCCGGGCTGCCAGCTCTAGGAAGAGTCCCTGGTGGTTCCAAACTTCTTCCATTTACGGATTTTGGAGGCCACTGTGCTCATTAGGACCTTCAATGCTACAAATTTTTTTCAGTACCCTTGCCGAGATCTGTGCCTGGATACAATCCTGTCCCGGAGGTCTACAGACAATTCCTTGGACTTCATGGCTTGGTTTAATTGCACTGTTTACTGTGGGACCTAATATAGACAGGTGTGTGCCTTTCCAAATCATGTCCAATCAACTGAACTTACCACAGGTGGACTCCAATCAAGTTGTAGAAACATCTAAAGGAAGATCAATGGAAGCAGGATGCTCCTGAGCTCAATTTTGAGTGTCACGGCAGAGGCTGTGAATACTTATGTACATGTGCTTTTTTGTTTTTAATATATTTGCAAAGATTTCAAACAATTTCTTTCACGTTGTGATCATGGGGTATTATTGGTAGAATTTTGTGGTAAATAATGAATTTAAACCATTTTTGAATAAGGCTGTAACATAACAAAATGTGGAAAAGTGAAGCGCTGTTAATACTTTCCAGTACTGTTATATAAATTCACAATTGTGGTTTAAGGAAAATTTTAAATCCTGCACGTTCTCCCATAATCATTTACACCAGTTGCTTTAGGTTTTTCTTTTAAAAAAGCTAAATAATATAAACCAATACATAAAAAATTAAGCATGTGTTTGCAGCGTTCTCAATCGAGTCACGTGACCTGTGCAATAATACACAATGCTGGAGGTGACATGGCATTTGGAGCTCACCGCAGGAGCGTTCACCCCCGACTCAGCGTCCTGCTGCGATGTGTTCTTTATCATTTATACTCTCTGTAATGAGACGAGGGAGAGCACGCTAACTCGCCAAAACCCCAGAATATCTGCACAGCATCTGAAGGTGAACATATGTAGGCCTACACTGTATCACAGAGGACAGAGATACCGAGACAAAAGTGCTGCGCTGAACAAAGTGTGACGGGGACATTTTGGACTTTGGACTTTATAAATAGTTAATATTTAAAATGAAGTTAAATGGATAGGTCATTAAAAAAAAATCCGTAATCATTTATGATTTTATTCAAAACCCAATTACTCTATCTTCTATGGAACATAACAGAAGATCTTTCTAGAAATGCCTCAGTGGTTTTTTGTTCATACAACGGAAGTCAATGAGGATCGATGTTGTTTGCTTACCAACCAGAAAGTCATACAGGCTCGGAATAACAAGAATAACATTGACATTTTTAGGCGAACAATCTCACAATAAACCCATTTACATTTAGGCATTTTGCAGACGCTTTTAACCAAAGCGACTTACATTGCTTTATCCTATACATTTTACATAGGTATGTGCAATCCCCTGGGATCAAACCGACAACCTTGCGTTGGTAACGCAATGCTCTTACCACTGAGCTACAGGAAAGCTGAATTACTAATCATTTTACAAATAAAAAAAGTAAACATTAATGTAACATTTTATGTCATAATCTGACACTTGCTACATTATTTTAATTTTCAAATAAGGGCAAGAGACTAAACACACATTTCGTTTAAAACTAGTAACTTTATGTTTGTTAAAATCACAGTTTATCTAAAATATTAAACTATATAGGGGTGGTTTCCCAGACAGGGGTTATCTTTAACCAGGACTTTAATTAAAGTATGATATTTTACAAATAGCAAAGTTCATATATTTATTTTGAATAATTGGCATTAATGATACATATAAACATACCAATATAAACTGTTTTTATTTTACGTTGAACCACATAACAGCAAACAATTCGCTACAGTTTGTTATGAGAATAAACCTTCTTGGTGTTGGAATAAAAAATGTCCTTTGTTTTATTCAGAATGATACAGAATGCTGTTAGCTATAGTATAAGACAGTAAAAGGTGCAATTTTCTTCTTTTCATGGTTGTTTTCATAGCGTTGTTTTGCTATATTAGTAAAATTAATATTAGATTTATTTTCTTTTGCTTTATTTCATTTTTGAGCACCGCTTTGATACGTGCGTGTATATGAGTGTTTTAATCTAGCGCAAAATTATTTTACCGATTGTAGCCACTAGGGGCCCCCCAAGCTTGCAGGGGACTACGCATTTGCGTGGTATGCTTGTTGGTTTACAACGCTACTGCTAGTGTGAAACTGGAGATAAAGTAATCAAATTTTAAGATATGTCGGTGCAAGGTGTTTTCAAGACGACTCTAACATTTAGGGTGTGCTAATATCCAACGTTAGGTTCGATTTAAACGAACTCTGTTGCAATTGCTGTGTTAGTGCGGCTTATTTGTGTTATTGTGAACGCTTATCACCAACCAAGCAGACCGAGACCGCTGTAAAGAGTAGACTCTGGCGTGGTTCGATTGAAATATGAACGCAACACGGACCAAATGCATAGAACTGAAACGACAACAGGAAGTGATAACAATTTACAGCCCGAAAATGAAGTAATTTGGTTATGTAGAATGTTGAATAGATGTGCTTGCGCATGTAACACAGGAATTGTTTTTGAAAAAGTTAAATTTAATGCAAGGAACCTCAGGTAGTCCCCGCTGTAGCGCGGTGACGTCATGCATTTCGACGTTATGCATGTAAAAGTACGCATGCGTTTTTGTTTACTTCTGTATACGCGAACATGTTCAAACAACACGGGGATGGATTCGATTTCAATGTAATTAAGTGATTTGATTATATTTATTTTTATAACAGTGCTGTCTTTGTCATAGTCACAGAGGATGTCTTTAAAAAAGTTAGTTTAAAATGGCATGGTTTCTTTTTAATATGTTTAATATGAACTACTTCACTAGTAAAATCCAAGATATAAGAGAAAAAATTATAACCATGCAACCTGTAGTGAAACCCGCTGAACAAACTAACTACAGCACCCCTAAGGAGAAATTGCAATTATTCTCTACCGTAGATCACGATAAACTGTCTAAAATCATTAGATCATCTAAATCAACAACATGCATGTTAGACCCTATACCTACAAAACTACTGAAAGAAATGCTCCCAGAAATTATAGATCCTCTTCTTAGTATTATTAACTCATCTCTGACATTAGGACATGTGCCTAAAGCATTTAAGGTGGCTGTTATAAGGCCTCTTTTAAAAAAAGCCAAACTCGACCCTAAAGAACTAGGGAATTACAGGCCTATATCGAATTTACCTTTTATATCTAAAGTACTGGAAAAAGTAGTTTCAACTCAATTATGCTCCTTCCTCCAAAGGAATGACATTAATGATGAATTCCAGTCTGGATTTCGAGCATGTCACAGTACAGAGACTGCTTTGATCAGAGTTACAAATGATCTGCTTTTAGCGTCTGACCGTGGCTGTATTTCGTTATTGGTGCTGCTAGACCTCAGTGCTGCATTTGACACCATTGACCACAGCATACTCCTACATAGACTCGAAAATTACGTCGGCATTAACGGAATAGCATTGAAATGGTTTAAGTCTTATTTATCTGACCGTTTTCAATTTGTAGCAATAAACAATGAGGTGTCCCGCAAATCACAAGTCCAGTACGGTGTACCACAGGGCTCAGTTTTGGGACCTCTGCTCTTCGCATTATACATGCTACCTCTAGGAGATATAATAAAGCGACATGGAATTAGCTTTCACTGTTATGCTGATGATACTCAACTTTATATTTCCTCGAAGCCTCATGAAACCCAGCAGTTTCATCGAATAAAGGATTGCATAGTTGACTTAAAAATGTGGATGAGTAACAATTTTTTACTACTTAACTCGGACAAAACAGAAGTGTTACTTACTGGACCTAAAACCGCTATACGTAACAACCAAGAATACTGCTTAACGATTGACGGATGCTCCATAAAATCCTCGTCATCAGCTAAGAATCTTGGCGTTGTATTCGATAGTACTCTGTCATTTGAAAGCCATGTCGCCAACACCTGTAAAGTTGCATTTTTCCATCTTAAGAATATATCTAAACTCCGTCATATGCTGTCACTGTCAGATGCAGAGAAATTAATTCATGCATTCATGACATCAAGACTAGATTATTGTAATGCACTTCTAGGTGGTTGCCCTGCAGGCCTATTACAAAAACTGCAACTTGTTCAAAACGCGGCAGCTCGAGTTCTTACACGTACAAAAAAGTATGAGCATATAACCCCGGTTCTGTCAACCTTGCACTGGTTACCTGTAAAGCATCGCATTAACTTTAAGATCTTGCTTATTACCTATAAAGCCCTACATGGTCTGGCGCCGCAGTATTTGAATGAACTTCTATTGTATTACAGACCTCCACGTACATTGGGCTCTCAGGCGTCCTGTCAGTTGGTAATACCTAGAATTTCAAAATCAAGTGCAGGTGGTAGATCATTTTCTTATCTAGCGCCTAAACTTTGGAATATTCTTCCCTGCACGGTCCGGGAGGCAGACACACTTTGTCAGTTTAAATCTAGACCAAAGACTCATCTTTTTAATCTTGCATACACTACATCTCCATAATATTAATCCTCAGAGGATTTAGGCTGCATTATTTAGATCAATCCGGAACCAGGAACACATCCAACAACAAATGATGTACTTGTTGCATCAAAGAGTGCAGAACAGTACTCTACTCTCAGCCAGTCTTGTCTCTTTGTTCCAAGGTTACCGCAGGATGCAGTTCATGCCCAAACCTGATGGCAGAGCTGAGAATGGGAAGCGGTGACCTGACAAGAGCTAAGAGGATAGAGCTGGATAAAGGACGCAACAACTTTGATTTTCCTACAACATTTCAAATGCTATTAGATTGTGAATGATAATCTTAAATCTATCATTACCTATTAGTTATTTTTATTTTATTAGCCTTGTTGTGCAAGCACTGTTGAGCTTGTTCAGAGGCAGCAGCTTTTGCCAGAGGGGAACTGGAATCCCCTGGTTGGGCCTGGGTTCTCCTGAGGTTTTTTTTCTCGATGGGAGTTTTGGTTTCCTCACCACCGTTTGCATATTGTTTTGCACTATCTGCCTGGCCGGGGGGGCTGCTTTAGAATTCAGAAATTAGATATAATCACTATTACATATAATAATTTATAGTCCGTTTAATATTTGACCTGTGGTTCTCTCTCCTTTATCTCAAATGTGTGCTTTCACTGTGTGCGTGTGCGTCTATGTCAATGTGTGTGTGTATGTATGTTTGCATATTGTGTGTGTGGAGCATTTGTATGTCTGTCTTTGTTGTTTTCACCTTTTTTCTTGTTTTACAGGTATATGCCTTCAGTTGTTTTACTTGTATTCAATGTGTCTCATGTACAGCTGCTTTGTAACAATGAAAATTGTAAAAAGCGCTATATAAATAAAGTTGAGTTGAGTTGAGTTGAGTTTAAAAAAAAGCCATTAAACAAATTAAGGCTCGAAAATATCAGAGCTTTTAATTTTTTTTGAACGTTTTTATAATAAGTATTTTTTAGCTGTGCATTTACAACCTGAGTACTGCTGGTTTTCATCAACTGCACTTCTATTTCTAATTTATTTTTCTTCTCTTTTTCTCACATTTTTAATCAATTTTATTGCTGTTTTATTCTTTCTTCAAATCCAATTTGTGATCTCAAATGATTTGCATTTTAAGGATACGTCTTATTTCTCTTTGTCAATAATTTTATGTAAAGCATTTTGAATTGCCCTTGTGTATGAAATGTGCTACATAAATAAACTTGCCTTATGCACTCACTCTATTAACGAGTTGTTCAGGACAACACTGATTTCCGGAATTCCCGCCCTCAAACCCAGAAGTAAATGTTTTACAGCACGAAATTACATGAATAAAGTATTTATGTAAATGTCTTTAATTCATTAAAATCTATTTTTTTTGGCTATCTTTAAAATGACCGGATTGACAGGAATGCATTGATCTCGGACATAAAATCCGAGGTCTGAGTTTACACATTCATAACATAAAAATACGTCAAAACATCACCTCGTAAGGTTAACAGGACACATATGAGCATTAACGAATGCTTCACCACATATCGTTAGGGCGCATGCGTGCAAAAGCATGCATGAGATCAACATGCATGGCGTCACTGCGCTACAGGCTGCAGCAAGGGGTTTCTCAGGAACCTGGCCGACCTGTACGCGATCACTCAATGGACCCAGGGACCAACTGACAGGATTACCTTCTGTTAAGTTGCCTGACATCTACACCTACCAGACAGAGAAACCGAGCGTGTATAGTAAAGATAAACTGAGTGTATACATCTATAGATGCCTGCGTGTACTTACACTGGCAAACGTTAGCAAATGCATTTACTTGAACACAAACCTAAAACATAACATGAGCCTCCTCACTGTTCCCTCTCCCTTATGCTAATGCACTTTTGACAACTAAAGAAAAAAAGATGACACACAGTTTCCTTTATGTTTATGATAGTTAACTGCTTGTTGTATAAATAACAAAGTTAGCTAGCATACCATATCCGATCAAAAGTTAACTCTACGTGAAAATAACCTTGTTCCCCAGTTTCTGGTTTGGGCCTACGTGAGATCTTTTAAGAACCAAATCATAGTCCACACCATCAACAGAAGTTTTTAATCTTAAATGTCATGAAGTGAAACAAAGGCATTTCTGAAGTACAGCTCTCGTTAGTGTTTTTGTTTGGCAATGGCAGCAGGTACGTGTTAAAATATCAAATTGGAGACTGTATTCTGTCGATTGTGGCACTAAACAACACAACACGATGATATTTGAAACTCCTTATATAGCCAAATCACTGATGGTTTGTATTGGCTGCCTCCAGTTTTCCCATTTGCTTCGCCTCCAGCTATTGCCGTGATGTAAGCGTGACGTCGGCGCAAAAGGGGTCCATAACCCATGCAGCACTGCGCACACAGCATTGTTTTGGATGTCCGGTAAGTTCCGTTTTAAAATATAAATCAATAAAGCTGTCCAATCACGTTGCGACTTTACACCTTAGCTGTTTTTTTTTTTGGTCCGCACCAAAAGAAACGAACAAGAAATATGAACTTACCACTAAATTAGTCTGGGACTAGGCTTAAACCCTGTCCGGGTAACCACTCTGTAATGTTTTAAAAACCTCATGAAAGTGACGTTGATAATTTCGTGAAAAAAAGAATTTTCTTCCATGTCCTAAATCTAAAGCTTTTCAACATGGCAAAGAGAAAAAAAGACTCAGCGGAGAGACACTTCATCACTGAAGATCTCACGTGATGTTCTCTATTATCAGAGCACTGCAAGGTTTGATAAAGCATGTGTTCATTAGCATGAAAAGAGCTCTCTAATTATTTGAAAACAATGAACCTGAATTTTAAATTGAAGGGTTTTCTAATGTCTAATTTCTCTGTATTGTCCCAAATCCTCCACGCTGCGCAAATCATCTCCCTCCTCACTGACTGCATGGGTCTCAGACAGATCCGATGGGTCATTCAGTGCCCCAACGCACGCTATCGCCAAGGTGATTTGGAAGTGACGCAGACGGGACAGATACTTGAAGGGTTGAGCGTCGAACTCTCAAGGCCCCCTGTGAAGAGCACGCCGTGGGGGGCAAGCGGAAGGACTCGATAACGACCATCAACCCCCACTCTTATTATTTGCGAGCCAGCACTGACTCTCTCAGATGTGAGATCATGCCAAAAGCACAAAAGTCTATTAGGGGTCGAAAAACAAATTACAGCTTCCTCCTAAAGAGCTTAGTTTCACTGAATAGTTGCATGTGCTGTAAAGTTTGTATTTGGAAAAAAATTGACTTCCCTGTTGAATATACAAAGCAGTCACTCAAGTTGGCATACTCAAAAGTAGACAGCAGACAGTGGGGATACTCACTAGGGCTTTAAACAGAGCCAATCTTTCAACAGTTCAGGCTCACAGCAACGTGTCTGTTTCATTTCGTACCGTTGGTCCCTGACAGGCTTGTCTGGGAGTCTGACAGATGGAATAATGACTTTATGAAAAGCCGCTCTCATGTAATTACAGGCTGCCTGAAATGACTGACAAGCGTCATAGGGTTTCAGTCCGTCTATATGCTAAGAAGAGGAAATCATTGCACATCACAATAGTGTCAGAACTCAGAAGGCTATGTGTGTGTGGATCATTAAGAGACTGAAATGTAAATAAAAGAAAGTTTAAAGGAACAGTTCGCTCAAAAAGTCAACAGATAAATACCCTCCCTTTTGATAGGTTAAGCCCTATGGCTGTTTTATTTCGTGGAATGCAGAAGTGTCTTTGGACATACAGTCAAAGTGAAAAAGGAACAGGTTGTCAAGTTTCAGAAAAGATAAAGAAGAGCAAAGTTTCAGAAAGTGAGCTGACAGCTTGATATTTGAAGTGTTGCACTAAAGGGGTGGGGCTTACTACAGGACTAAGCCTTAGTTAAATTAGGATATTTAGGTCGTTTTTAAAAACAGACTTTACAAAAAACCTCCGTGGTGTGCATCTCAAGACAAAACAATCATGCTGATATATTTTAAGATATGTCAGTGTATGTTGTTGTCGATCAACAAACCTCATTTTAGTTAGTCTGGGACTAGGCTCAAGCCCTGTCCGGGAAACCACCACTGAGAGATTTCACTCACTTCAAATAAAAAGATGTTAGGCCGTGTTGAGACTGACCTCTTTTCAAAGCTGCTAGCGTCTGTTTTAAATTTACATTATAATCCTATGGAGTAAGGCCTGATTCACATTTTGCGTCTTTTCTGCGCCCATATTCGTTATTATAAATAGGGGGCGACGCAGTCGCGACACGCATATGGTGTGAAACACTCTTTTTTTAGGCGCATCGGCGCTGCATCGAGATGAAAAAATCTGAACTTTTTAGAAAGGCGCAAGTGTACCGCAGGTTATGTGACAAGAACCAATCAGCCAATATAGAGAAGATCAATGAAAATGGAGACACAGATGATCACAGCGTAACTGAATCTAGAAGCAGAGTTATTGCAAGGTATTTTCAGTGCATATAATCCATATATCCTTTGTTTATACCTCCTTGTCTCAACGACTATCGTGGTACATGGTTGCTTAGCGACGACAGACGCCATGAGAGCATAAGGCGCTTTGGAAAAAGAGGAGAACGCAGTACAGCTCGCGTTTTCCACGCGGTTTTAATCGCGAAATTTGAATCTGCTTTCTCAAAAAGCATCCTGAGCGCTTTTTTAAATGTCAGCGCCAGAATCTTTTTCTGTATCTCAGGTCGTCTTTTTAAGTTGAAAGCGCCTTTGCGCAGCTAACCAAAGAAAAGCGAGTAGTGTGTCGTTTCCAAAACAATATGCGAGGGAGGTGATTGGTCGAGCAGGATCAAGCTCGAAAAAATAAAATGGCGGCCGAAAACCTGATCGGAGCATAGTTTTGTATAAATGTAAGTTGAACTTTCTTTAACTTTTGATTGCATTTCTAGCGAGAAATTAGTATCATAGTTTTTAAATATGTGATTAGTTTTCGAAAGACACTCTCTGTTTGTAAATCAAAAAGACTTCTGCTAAGCTAACTATCATTTTCTCTGGGCTCAGACGACGAAGTCATAGCGTTCGGCTGCCGTTTGTTACCAAACGCTGCCAGCGTTTTCTACTAAGAAAGCGCCTTTGTTAACTTTTTCTTGTCAAAAAAGTGGTCTTAGTGTGTTCATGGCCTTAGAATGTTTTAATTAATTTATTCACTATTTATAACTTTATCATATTGTTTGCACTTTATACAGCCAAGGAAAAAATTAAGAGACCATTTCACAATTATTTTTCAGTTTTTCATAATTGACTATTAATAGGTTTAGGTAAAACGATATTTTTTTCATTCTGTTAACTACTTACATTATTTTTCCTAAATTTCAAATAAAAAACGTTTATATTTATTTATATTCATTTGCAGGAAATGAAAACAGTAAAAATACCCAGAAAAGATGCTCTGCAAAGAAATCAAGTTTAGATTAATTTTAATAATAAAACATGAATTAAGGAAATTTTTCAAATATTTTTTATGTGATAACCTTGATTTGTCAGTTTTCTTGATTTACATTGCTATTGAATGACTTTGTCACTCCTGAAGTTTGATTTTGATAAAATTCTACATTCGCTTCTCTGGAATGACCACAACAAATCTAGACGTCTCTGTATTTAATTTTTAAGGGCTTTATGTAAAGCCAATATCGAAACATTTTCAGGAAGATTAAAAAAGGCAGTGATCCCTAAAATCACTGAAATACCTTTGAAAACATCACTCATGTAAACGGTTGTTCTCATGTGAATACAAAACACAAAAAATCCAAGTTGTTTTTGCTGATGTCCCACGACGGTGCGGTCTGGCAGCGTTCCTCCAAAACGTCTCTTTGAGGAGAGGTCAAGGTCAAATCTCCAAATATCCATCTCCACGTCTGGATTCATGTGGTTTAGTGTTCATGTTTATCTCGAGTGATTGAGTCCATCAGTGAGTTCTCACAATAAACACACAATAAACACACAATAAACACACAATAAACACACATTCCACATTTTTAATCTCTCTCAGGATTTCAATGGAGGAGGTTAAACGCCGATGAGACGTTTACCCGAGCTAAAAGAAGATTGTTTTTATCGTGTGACGTGATGACATGCATATTTGGTGCTGGAGACAGAAAGAACAACAAATCAAAACAAACACTACTGTATAAAGACATTTCATAAAGAAATAACAGGTGGTTGCTGTTGGAAAAGTGTAGATGGTTTCGCTTTAATGTAGAAAATACTTAATGCATATTCAGGTGCCTATATGCACATCATTTACCCTCATAGTATTGCGATAGAACTACTGAGCATTTTGGAAGATGTAAACAACACAGAAGCACTTCCTGCTTCAGTTGTATAGGATTTTTATTTATTTCACATAGATAATTAAGTTTTATAAAGGTTTGTTTAACATTTCCATTCAGTTCTAAATCTGCTGTTTGTTTCATTTTGTTGTAACGTTTGTGTAGTGTTTAAAAAACAGGAAGTGCTTCTGGACCAGTTCATGTTTACATATTGCAAAATATACTTCCACCTTCAATGATCTGATCAACTTCCAGGAGACAACCTCAAGCCCCGCCCTACATTTTGTTCCCCATTTCAGAAGTAATATCCCTCTGATTTATGCCCCAATATGAAAGAAAAAATCATTGCACCTTGCGTTTCATGCATATTCTAAATGTATCTTCAAAAAAGCTGCACGTTTACGGTTTAAACAAAATATATATTTTTTGAATGTTTATTTTTGACATTTTGCAATCCAAATTTTATTCTGATTTGAATGATATTGCATTGAAATAGTTTATAAAGAGAAAATATTACAAATCAAAGCTCGAAACGAGCAATGATCCAGTTAATCAACACACATCATATTATTCAAACCTCAATTATTAAACATAGTTTGTAAAATCATAAAATCTCATAAAAGTCGACAAACACACGTTACAGCAACTGAATTCAATGTTAAAAGTGGTCTGTTAAGAAAGTACTATATTACTTATAATAATTATTGTAATTATGTATGAAAGAGAGTTGTTTTATAGAGCGTGTGTAAAGTGTAAAGTGGTTTAATCAATGCACCCTGTTTGAAATAAGCACAAAATCAATATTTAAGGTCACAGGTCGTTGGTCTCTTCACTTTTTTTATTCATCTGTATGCTCGCCTGAAAGCAAAATTCTGAATTAATAAAACCTCTCTTCGCAGCACGTCTTGGGGTTGTCATGGTAACGTAGCTGCACTCAAAAGCATGAGTCACATGATAAGCACAACACACGTCTGTTTGATGGTTACGAGTGCAAGAAATACACAGTCCACGGCTCACGAACAGAGCAAGACTCAGTGTTGCCGGGAAGATCTCAGAGTCAAGTGGGCGTTCTGCGTGAACCTTATTATTTCCTGATGATGCTGTGAGGGAGAGAGAGAGAATCGCTATGAAGGAATGGGGTAATGGATTCAGAATGCAGAATACAAGCAGAAATCATTTTTCAACGAGTTTGTGTATTGTACAGATAGCTGTCTCTGCCTGCAACTTTACAATTTCCATTCATTTTACACGTCAGTACTGTTCGGATATTTAACTAATTGTTTCAATTATTTCTGTTTTTATTACTCTTAGGCCATTTTAGGAGAAACATGTGAGACCGAGTTGATACTTATAGTCTCAGAACTCCATCTGAGTAACAACCTTTAAGATACACGAATAGAGCATTCAGCTATAGAGAGCCTTCCGCTGTGGGTCTGTTACAATCAACATCACAGTGATTAGTCTCATTCTGCCAATATCGTCATCAGACACACATATTTGTAATTTCTCGGAAAACATCTGTTTCAAGTGGCGTGACCAAACAAATTACAGTCATGCAGCTCTTCGCAGCTAACTCACTGCCTTTTATTTCTCTGGGCATCATTGCAGAGTTTTACCTGCTCTTTGTCTCGGCACAAATCAAAAATGTCTCATAGTTACAATTTCCATGGTAACTATGGATGAGCAGGTCATCTTTCAGACACCATAAAGAGCATTATAATCTACCAGAGAACCTACATCACAAACAGATCAGAAGATAAATATGAGACAAACACAGATGAGCATATCAATTCAATTAGCAATAAAAATGTATTAGATCACAATATGAAAGTAATAATATTGTGATCAATATTATGAGAAATATTAACACACAAGAGTTTGTATATTCTGAATATTGTCACAAAGGTTGTCATGAGTCACAACAGCGTAATTTTAAATTTTCATCTAAGTATTTCTTGATGTATTATGATCAGTCTAGTCAAGTGTCTGTTGAATTTCAACACATCAAACCTCAGGAGTGACATATGCCATCCAACAGCAATGTCAAAGTCTGACAGCATGACAAGACACATGAAAACTGTGAATTTCAGACAAAATGACAACCGGCAGTGAGCAATATTATTCTGGGGTGTGGTTGAGATCTCTGTAAGGACCCTTCAAAACAATGCGTGTGAAGTGATCGAACATCCCTCATCCAAAACAAACCAGTCTGTGTGAGGACCAATATTCTTCCCAGAATATTTTATTTTTATTTTAAGGTCAATTTCAACAGTGCTTAGCTATTTCCAAGGCCAATAGCAGATCTTATTAAACCAAACTCGAATTGTTATATTCCTGTAGCTCAGTCTCTCCCTCTCTCTAATGTCATGAAGTTGTCTCACAACAGTCTGGTTTTCTGAGTTCTTCATGCAACTTGTTTATTAATTTGTATAGAACAATTATTAAAGGTCCAGTAATTTCTGGAGGATCTATTAACAGAAATGCAATATTACACACAGTACACAATTATGTCTTCAGTGGTCTATAAAGACCTCACATAACGAAGCGTTATGTTTTTATTACATTAGAATGAGCCATTTCTATCTATAAACCGCGGGTCCCCTAGAATTTACCATGCTGTTTCTACAGTAGCCCTAAACGGACAAACTGCTGTACAGAACTCGTTCTGAAAAAACGTGATCTCATTCGGGTAAGAAGCAAAAATGTGACGGAATCTTAGTTCAGTGTCAGCCAGGGATACAGGATGGAGTGAGCCATTGGTTGAAATTTGTAACCTCACCACTGGATATCACTGAAAAGGACACAATGGTGCTTTAAAGTGATGAGTCACCCAAAATTTTTAAAACTGTAATCATTTACTCACACTTCTGTAATTGCATCCCTGTATAAATGATGTATTATGATCAAATATTATGATGAACACAGAGAAAGATATTTGGAAGAATGTTTCTCATTTTCAGTTCCGGGACAACATTGACTACAATTATAGGAAGAATTAAATGGTAGTCAAAGGTGGCCGAGAAATCTTTGTTTTCCTAAATTCTTCAAAGTATCTCATTGTGTTCAACCAAAAAAAAAAGAAAAAAATCCAACCGTGGTGGATAATGTCCCAGAAGTGAAAATTGTTAACATTCTTCCAAATGTCCTTCTCTGTTTTTATTTTAAGAAAAACATCTGAGCAAAAGCTGATACTTAAATGAAACAACACCAAACTGAGAAAACTGAAACAGAATGAAACAAAAACGATAACTTTACCTAAACACATAAATAGTTAATTCATAAAAACTGGAAATCATTTTTCAATGGTCTCGTATTTTTTCACGGCTGTATAAAGTTTTAACGTTTCATTTTTTTTCATTTGCACAATTCTGAATATTAAAACAAATGACATTTTTATTAATTTTCACTCAGAAAGTTCAATTAAACCTTGGCCTTATATAAACAAATTTTTGAATTTCAGTTTCATTTTTTACAATAACATAACATAAACTAAATAAATTTCCTATTATAGTGGATAATATCCCAGAACAGAAAATTGTTAAAATTCTTCCAAACATCTTTCTTTATACAAGTTTGAAACAACCAGAGGGTGTGTAAATGATGAGATTTTCCATTTTTGAAAGAACAATTCCTCTAAGATGGCCAGCTTTAATTGGTACGGGAAAATCCAGAATTCTCTCTTCCTTCAGCACAGATCTAATGTGGGCAATGTCAGCGTTATGGACATGACATTTTTGGGTTATGGAGGTAACTTAAAAATTCTCATGAAATTGAATGAAATTGTTACGATAATATTGAACCATCTTTTTGTATTTTTCTGAACCCTTGTTGATAGAGACTAAACAAAAAAAATGTCAGTCTATGAAAAAAAATCTATTTAAAAAAAGGGAAATAAACATGTGTTATGGACGTGACAAAAAAAGATGCGTTTTTTGGAGAAGATAAACTTTGTAGGATTTCTGTAAAATAAAACCACAATCCTGAAGCAATTACACCCAAATGAATGGAGCAGCAATATGTAGCGTTATGGATGTGACAATCCTGAAAATGGCGATGAAAAGTGCACTAAAAATGAAACAAATGCTTTACAAATTTGAAGAGAGATCTCAGATGAGTATTTAAACCACCAAATGTTACAATCTGTGCTGTTAACAGTAAAAACCGCTGGTGAAAACTTACTTTTTTGTGGTAAGGTTGACATTTTTGAGGAATTGCCCATGTGAGAACATATTTTCTTTTCTCTGACATTCTTACATCCAATATAAAGAGCCAAAAAGACGCATGGGAAAAGAAAACAAAATTAGAACCACATTTGCAGCAATGACAGTAAATAGCGAAAAACAAGACATTATCTTAAACCTTGTCGTATTTGTTCTGAGAAAAAGTCCCACACGATCTCACAATGTCTAAAACTGTGCTCAGATTGGCAAACATTTTGTCTCGAAACTTTAACTGTTATTACCTGTTATTAAAACATCTGAGCAAAAGATTATATTGAAATGAAACAATATCAAATTGAGAAGACTTATGATCTATGATTAACTCCCAGGAAAACATATTTTTGAGACTGGGCCAGTTTACAGGCAATTTAAAAGGCTTTTCCTGTTTATTGAATATGAAACGATTATAATGTGTGTCACATCTGTAAGGTTAAAAGCTCAGTAATTATCAGAGTCAATATGTGCAGTCATTTTTCTATTAGATATTTTAACTCTATTGAGAGCAGGTGGAGAACTGCAGCACCTGCTTCAGTAATTGAGTGTTGAGAGGAGAGGTGAGACGTCACCACTCACCACATACATAAAAATTTGCGGAAAACTAGTAGGAAATGTTGTGGATATTAAGTAAATGTTTGTGAGCTTTTATGCCATCTTTATACAATTTTCTCTTTCAAACTTAGTCAAAATTTCAATTATGGCTCAAATTTGATCGGCGAGCCAGAAATGTTGAATATTATGTCAATATAAATGGACTTTCCGCCTGAAAAACTGAAGTAAAGAATTACACTTCATTTAAAGTAATTTAATTAGTTATTTATGATATACTTGCATTACATACTGTTCTTTCAACTTATCTAAAGTCAAATGACATGAAATGGACATTTCCCACAAAACCGTAAAGTAATGGGAGACCATTCTGAACTCTAGTTTTCACAGTTTGTAATGATGTATAATTTGAGCTGTCGGGTAATAGACAGACAAAAGTAAGCAGAAAGATTTTCAAGAGTTTAATTTCTATTGTCCATTTGAGGAATAGTTCATCCAAAAATGAAAACACAACATCATTTACTCACCGCAGATTGTTTCAAACCTGAATTCATCTCTTTGTTCTGATGAACACAGATAAAGATATCTAGAAGAAGGTTTTCAGTTCTGGGACATCATCCACTACCATATTAGGGTAAATTATTTGTTTCGTTCTGTTGAACACATAATGAGATATTTTGAAGAATTTAGGGGGAAAAAAAGTTCTCGGGAACCTTTGATTACCATTTAATTCTTCCTACGAAGGTAGTCAACGATGTCCCTGCTTTGTTTAAACATATATGTTATATGTAATTTATACAGGTATGAAATGACATGAGCGTGAATACATGGTGACAGAATTTTTCATTTTTGGATGAACCATCCCTTTAAGGTACAGATTTTCAGTTAGATATGTAATGCAACGACTTATTAGAGAGTGCAATGAAATGAAATATAAAGATGAAAGAAATGTAATGTCCAGAGGAAACTTTAAATCAAAGGCAGAAATAAGCAACGTGATTTTATAATTTATCATCAGGCAAATGTTAATCATTCTACATCTATATCTGTGTGTACTTTTTCTTCACATTGGTCTCAAGTATGTACGATTTAACTTCCCTTTTAAAGATAACACTAAATTTGCTCTTAAACTGCTCTTTAACAGTTATTGAAGACGATCTTTATGACTGTTAAGGGATAGTGATTTTTATTCACCCTAATTTTTATCGAAACTGGTACATGACTCTTTTTTTCCGTGAAACACAAAAGAAGATATTTTGAGAAATGTTCTTCATTGGTTTTGTGTTCATACAATGTAGGTCAATGAGGTTCAATATTGTTTGCTTACCAACACTGAACCCAGAAGAAAATCATACAGGTTTGGAATGCCATAGGGATGAGTAAATAATATGAATTGATCATTTTTGGGCAAACCATCAAAAGGGGGTAAGGTATGTTCCTAGCTGCAGCTCTGTTGAAGCATGCTCTCTTCTACCGCCGCTCGGCTGTCTAATGGAAGTCAATGACTCGCATTAGAAAGGTTCCAGAACAGACGGAGTATCCATGGAAACCTGCGCTGGAAAGCGTGTCCGTTCCAATGCCTGCAGCGATATCTTGTAATTACAGAGCCATTTATTCTGTGCTCCAAGAAAAAAAAACATTGGGTGATGGCCGTAATCACGGCCGTCAATAGGATCCGCATGCGAGCACGCCAGCCTACGCATGACCTGATTTAAATTCCCACTAAATCAAGTCCTTCTGGCCTGTGAGAACATCTCGGCTCTGAAGTGACACACGATGTCATGTGTGCTGTCATGCACGTGTGTTAAAATAAATGGCAACATGGCAGGACAAGCGGAAGGCCGTGAACTCGCTGTGAAAGCAAATCGAATTGATCGCCTTGCGATGAAGACTCAATTTATGTGTGCAACTAATCAGCTATTCTTTTGGAACAATATAAAATAAGTAGATGTTTACATTCACACATTTTTCTTTTTGAAAAAAACTTATTTTATATTGTTCCAAAAGAATAGCTGATTGCCATCACATTGCCATGTTGTGTGTGGTTGTTATAATTATAATATTAATAACTATTATTATTATGATCATTTCTTTTCAAAGTAAGATATACAAACAAATGTTAACATTGACAACCAACATAGTCATATCATTCGTTTTGTATGCGCCTAGTAAGTGTGTGTGTGCGTGCGTGCGTGCATGCGCGCTCTAGCGATGTGTAATCTAAACTGTAAAAAGGTTGGAAATTAATGTTACTGAAAATTAACACATTAATAATAATAAAGTTTTATAAAAGTATACAACAGATGTAAGAAGGATGGGAAAAGGAGGATTAATAATAAAATAAAAATGTAATAAGAATAAAGCTGCCTCTGTCACCTATAGCCATGGCAGAAGCGGCAGAAGTCCCCGGCCCATGTTACGCTTCAAAAGGGGCGTCAGGGATGGATGAAGCGCAGTGACAAAAGGCCACACCCCAATACACTTCTCATTCCAGGCCACCAATCTACACGCCCTGCTTTATTTATTTATTTTGGATGTCAGCTAGTTTGTGATGCATTAAAGGGGTCATATGACAGGGCTAAAACGAATATTATTGATTGTTTTTTTATGTAATGCAATGTGTATACACGATTAAAGGTTCAAAAACTCGGTATTTTCGACACACCGTGCATGTTTGTATCTCTTCTCTGCTCCGCCTCCCTGAAATGAGCAGATTTTAAACAAAGCTCATTGCTCTGAAAATATGGTGTGCTGTGATTGGCCAGTTAACCAATGCGTAGTGATTGGTTGAGTACTGCAAGCGTGTGACACCTCTTACCATATTTCGAACATCAGTCAACTCATACCTCAATCTGACGTGGATTAGTGGGGGTGTGGTTACACGAGGCGTTTCAGGCAGGTCTGGGTGAGCATTTGCTTTTATAGAATACATCTTTTGTTCCCACACTTTCAATTTTGCAATTTTACGTGTCTAATACATGCATGGGCAAATTTATAACACACCAAAGACACAGAAAAACACGTGTTCGCACCAAATGACCCCTTTAAAAGAATAGTGGAGAACCAGTCCTGAACCAAAGCCAGGCCAGCACATGTGCCCCACTTACCCTGTGTTATTGTTATTATTATAGACAGAGGGAACAGAGACAGAAGGGATAGAGGAAAAGTTCCTTTTCTTGCATATTTTGCATGTTTATGAATAATTCCTATTACCAATACACTCATTATTAATATTGAAAATAATATTAGGTTGTGCCGTTACCTCCTACCCTCATACTGTGTAAGAGTGTGTGTGGTAATGCGTCATTGTGGCTGGAATCAGGTAAAGAAGATGTATGAGTATTAGAGGTTAAGGAGAGATGACCAGTGGGTATTTGTCTCTAGTGGATTGTTATGATGGGAAGTGGACAGGCTTTCCAATGAGATATAGTCTATTAGTACATGTTTCCATGCTGCAATATGTATGTTATTCCTTGATTTCCAGTTCACAAGGATAGTTTTCTTGGCGTTAGTTAGCGCCACAAGAAGATGACTGTTTTATTATTAGAATTGATTGTGTATAAGTCGGCAAGTATACAGAGGGAGGGGGACATTGGAATGTGACATCCCATAATGACAGACAGTTACACGATGTCTTAATTGTAGTGCAATGCCACGGTGCGTTGAGATTTGTGACTGGGTTATTTGTGTGCAATATTGGCAGGTTTCTGAGGGGGAAAAAATTCTCCGGTAAAGTGATATGTGAAGTACTAATTCTGTATTAGTTGTTAATTCGCATTTTTTGTCATTAAATAAATATTTTTGCATATTTGTGTCCAGAAATTTGCATCAGGGGTAATAGATAAATCTGATTCCCATCTAGCGAATGGTATTCTTAATGCGTTGGCTGAATGGGATTTTGGCAAGTAGATTTAAAAAAAAAGACTTATTCGTAATATCTGCAATGGGAGATGAAAGTTCTTAAACAAAACATTTTATTTCTGACTGTATAGATGATTTGGTATTCCAAGAAACAATTCCCCATCATGCCATATTTCTGGACCAAGTGAGAAAATGAGACTAAGTTATTATTATGACAGAGGTGTGGAAGTTGTTTAATGCCCTGTTGTATCCATGTGCGTAAATTTAGAGGTTTCTTGTTTACTGTCAAATCTTGGTTGTTCCAAATAGGGGTGTTTTAAGAAGGTGAGAGAGGAGTGGTTGTTATTTGGTCAAATTTCCACCATGCTGTCAGAGCTGCAGCTTTCGTTGGTGTTTTGAAACATGAGTGTTTTTCAATTGTCTGACTAAAAAGGGTAGATTTGAAATTTGAATATCCTTACAGATGGTTTGTTCAATATCTAGCCTTTAGTTATCTGACAGGTTAGGATGGAGCCATCTGTATATGATTTGGAGCTGAACTATTTGAGAAAGAATCAATACGTTTAAATGTCTCTTGTAGTGAAGATTGGGGGTCTTGTAGATATAGTATGCCATGGACGTATAGACTAATTTTGTGTTGTATATTTTTTTATATTTGATATGTTTGAATACCTTTAATGTAGCTGTTTTGATGGATGGCAAATGCTAATGGTTCACTGAAAATGGTGAAAAGGGAAGGGGAGAGTGGGCAGCCTTGTCTAGTTCCCCGGTGCGGTGAGAATCTTTATGATGTCAGTCTGGGGGTTATGACAGTGCCTGAGGGTGATGTATATAACATTTTGAACCAATTTCTGAAGGACTCCCCAATTATTTTTATTATTACTCGCTTAACATTACCGTTATTAATAACAATACTAACAACAACAACCTTAAAATAATAGAGGGAAAACAAGAGGACTATAAGGACAGGCTCTCAAACATTTCTCATATTTTAACATTTTATCGATGGTTTGGAGCTGCTGCAAGTTGTCATGGAAACTGATTAAAAAGACTATCAATAGGAAAGCTGAAAAGTTGGCAATTCCCTCGCTCACCCCCTTTCACCTGCTCAAACAAATGAACAGACCGAATATAAAGGCGACGGAAGTGAACACACCAAAAGCACGTGATTACAAACAACCGATAAGAAAGGAAAAAAAATGATGACGGCCACTACAATCATCATGTATTTCACTTTCTCTCAATAAGATTTGGACAAACGTAAGGTAAAGCCTGTTTTCTTTTTCAACCATGATCACAGAAATAATACAGTGTTCCCAAACATAAAAACTAAAATTGTAGTGCAATCACAAGCATGAAAAGGAACAACACTTCATATAAACTACAGTTCCCGAACTCAATAAAGGGGAGAAGAAACAGAATACAAACTACACCAACACAAATGAGGTCTGACTATCAACTGTACAGTACACAAGACCATGAGTATGTAGACACACAGACTAGCATAGAACAACACAAGACACTGGTAACTATGGAAACGATTGATAGCACACTAGGTAACTAAGGAAACGGATCAGGAGGAAAACTAGAAGACTACAGTTCTTACTTTCTTAAAGCAAATCTATGTCTAAAAACGGCCTACAAATATCTGAAACACCTTATAGCCACCACATAGCAACACCCTGGCAACCATCATGAAAATAACCTTTACACCGCTGACATTTCAATTAGATAAAAAATGTACAGAGGAAGATACAACAATGTGGAAAACGACAAAGTAGGACTGAGAGCAGACGTAGCCCTGTTGAAGAAAAAAGCATTTGCTGGTTAGTTATGCTTTAATGCTGGTTTAAGCTGGTCAAACCAGCATCAAAACATACCTAACCCAGCATATACTGTTTTTTTTCAACAGGGAGGCAGGACAAAAACACATTAGATGAGACACAGAGAGCTGAAATAAAAAAGGAGGTCTCGGTTGTCGTTTGACAAGGAGGAAGTTTGTGATGAACAGTCCCTGTGGACAAACTGCGTGAGAAATGAGACCTACGTCTGCTGGGATCTTGTAATGCACACTGAATGTCAACAGCACACAAGCAAGAGACCCGGAATATGAAAAAACCAAAGTGTATTCACACATCAGCCAGGACTGAGCAAGGCGTGATATCCTGTTATTTATTATGGTAATAAAATTCACACACGCTGTATCATAAGCAGATTTCAGAGGCCACGTGTGACTTTAGCCTATATTTACATAATAAGTATAACCCAAATTCCCATCACCTGCATAGTTTTAGGATCATTTTGTAAATAATTTTCTCTGAATCATTGGCCAAAAAAAGAGAACACAAAATAAACTAAATTAAGGTAACACTTTACAATAAGGTAATAACATGAGATAACAATGAATAATATTTATCAGCATTTATTAATTTTGGTTCATGTCAATGTTCATTTGATCATTTACTTAAACCTTTTAAGGATGAAAAGCTGTAACTGTTAACATTAGGGTAATGCACAATGAACTAAATGAACAATTATGTTGGCATTTACTAACAATGACAAAGATTAATACATTGATTATTTTTGGTCCATGTTTGGCTAATGCATTTACTAATGTTAACTAGCACATTTTTTTTGTAAATGGTTACAGAAATAAAGATGAGTTTGACATTAGATATACTTTTTTGTGTTTTTTGTGAGTGGCTTTAGGCCATGCAGTGAAAATGTTTAATAGACAAAAGACATTAAAAACTCATAGGGCTTTATTAATTAAAAGAATCCACACATAATGAATATATATCAACACTTCAGCCACACTAAAATTGCTTATTTGCATAATTGTGACATGATGTTGGGTTTTGAAATAATAAGCGTCAATCAACTGACAAACAGTAGTGGACTATTAAAGGGACAGTGCACCCCAAAATTAAAATTCTGTCATCATTTACTCACCCTTGTTTGTTCCAAACCTGTCTACATTTCTTTGTTCCATCTACACTCAAAGGTAGATATTTGGAAGAATGTCAGTAACCAAACTGATCTCATCCCCCATTGACTCCAATAGTATGTTATTTTCCCTATATGGCAGTAATTGGGTGGTGCTGATTGGTGCTAATTGCTTACTGACATTCTTCCAAATATCGTCCCCTGTGTTTAGCAGAACAAAGACATTTAGACAGGTTTGGAGGGTGAGTAAATGATGACAGAATTTTCATTTTTGTTTGAACTATCCCTTTAACTGTCCATTTTAGTCCACTAAACCACATGTGTGGTCACTTAGGTGTTGAAGCTCATTAACATTTGTCATCTTATAGGTTTATTCAGTTATCTAAAAAGAAAGGCTGAGATAATTGACAAGAATTTAGATTTCAAAACATATTTCATACTTCATTTCTTTCAGGTGGTTTACTTTTTTTCCTTTTAGCAGCTGCTAGATAAGGAATGTCGTAAACATTTAAATAAAACATATTTAAATATGATTTTTTTATTAAATGCACTTTTATGAATCAAAAATATAAATACCATTAGTCTCATTCATAGGTGTATATTAGAACAGCTGCACTCCAGTAGGTAAGACTGACACTGCCACCTAGTGCTCAACACGAGTCAAACAAATGAGTGCAGATGTTAAAATTTGGAGTCGACATTACCGCAAAGTCCATATGCATAACATTGGAAATGTAAGGTTAAGTCAAGCTCATTGCATTGTGGGATCACCAGGACAGTATACAATGGTAATCACATGATGCAATGTTCAATAATTAATTTCAAATATAATGCGCAGAATAGTGTATATATAGTACTTCATTAGTATGATCGTATGCTATTCAAGACAAGGCCACGACTGAAGAAAGCGAGAGAGAATCCAGAGCAATTTCCTTATGTCTAAGAAATATAGGAATATGATGGAAAACACAGCGCTTGGCCAGCACTGTGAGTATCAGACCTGTAACCGTCACAGGCATTCAATCAGATTACTTGTTGAGCAATATTCTCCAAGTATTACATTTGACCTCACGGTACTCTATATACACAACCTTGAAGTGCATGCCAGTCTCTGTCTGTAAATGTAATTGTTATTCATCTCACACCATTCACCCTCCCCCATCTCTCTCGCTCTGTTTTTCTCACTGTATGTGTTGTAAATCTCTGATCATTGCAGGCCGGTCATAGGATGTGATCTGATTTACAATAAGATCGTTAACCTTGAGAAACGGTCTGCACCACAAACACTCCGCTGTGAGCTTAACGCCGCTCCATCTCTGCAGAGCTGGATGCTGTAACCACGGGCAACAGCATCCTGCTGCTGATTGGATAAAGCCATGCCTGGGAATAATCAATATCCTTAGTGGATACACGCATGGAGAACTAATCACTGTGCAGAATGTACGAATATTTTTGGAGCAGATGGCAAGGCCAGTGAGGCATAAGAGGCTGTGCGCTGCAGGGATGCTGTCATGGTAAAGGGATGTTGTTGGGCACACAGTCAAGGATTCTTTCAATCTTAAACATAAAATGAATCCGTTTTAAATCCATACAAGGTGTTATTACTTGATTTGAAATAAAAAGGATTAAACAGATAATCACGCTGCCATGGGAAGCTTTAATTTAACAGCCTCATTTCAAACCAGTTGCAATGAAACATCACTGTTATACGCGCACACATACATTACAATTGTCTGTTAGTTACTCTTAACGTTTACAATATTCGGATTAGTACCATATTACACTGAACATGTTCAAAAAGTGCGGCAGTAAATTATGAATGATTTTTTTTCTTTTGAATGAAACTGCTGTATTTAAAAGTCAAAAGTGCTATTTACTTCCCTCACCTCTAGCTTGCATTATTTGTGTTATTAGAAACATGATATTATTCTTATTGTACAAAAACACAATCAAGTTATTGCTTATAAATGTTTGTCTGGATTCAGCTGAATGAAAATAATTTGTTATATTATGATCAAAGAATTATACAAGCTATTTTTGACTGCATAGAAATAATAGTTGTCAGGTTATTTTTTAACAAAAAGGTCATAACAAAATAAATTCGTGCAAACACTTGGATATTTTCCCCTATTGTGAATTCATCAGTTAGAAAGACTTCAAACATTTTGCACCCATTCCTGCATTTTGTGCATTTTCGCAAGAAATCATTAAAAGAAACAGACCGACGTCCCGGTCCTGAAGTCATGTCAGCATTTTCTATATCTCACTCTACACCAACTCTCTCACTTCAATAAAACAAACAGTAATAAAGCTTTTCTGTAGTGCATACTGTGCAGTCAGATCCTTCATATACGTAGAAACATTTGTTATAATTTTGACCAAACAGCTCTCTAAAGTATTGCAGACTTCTTGTTCATATGCTTCATGTTTCTGTGTTAAAGTGAAAGTTCACCCAAAAATTTAACCTCTTCTCATTTACTCGCCCGCTTGTCATTTCAAATGTCTATGGCTTCCTTTTTTTTGCAGAACACAAAGGAGATATTTTGAAGAATGTTGGTAGCCGAACAACAGTTGTACCCCTTCAATTCTATTGTAGGGACACAAAACCAATGCGAGTGAACTACATTCTACAAATTGTCTTTTTTTGTATTCTGCAGAAGAAAGTCATACAGATGTAAAATGACAAAGGGTAAGTAAACGATGACAAAATTTTCATTTTGAGTGAACTGTCCCTTTTAATATGTCAGAGGTCTAAGAAATAAGGTTGACACTTCGACTTATACCATAAACCATAAAATTGGATGTGTGATGAAGTGACATTGCAGAATGTGGCTTTGACCAATTGCAAAGTAGGTGAGTCTCACGAAAACATGTCAGGATTATATTTAACCCCAAAGTCAAAAGGGAATGATTGCCAAAGTCACTGTTTTACAGTTGTCATAATATTTTTTACGACGATTAAGTGCATTTTCCCCTGGAAATTCTACCAGGCAGTATTTAACATTTTTGTGCTATTTTAAATTATTCTTCTTATATTGTCATTATTGTTAACAGTCATTTTTTAAAGATAACAGTAAACCTTGCAATGCTGTGATTTCTGTCTAAATCAACTAAAAGCAGACTAATGCATACTGCCGTGATGTACAAATACTTTACAATTTAAATTCAAATAATAATTTTTTTTCCTATATTGCAAATGATTTTATCATGATGCAATATAACAGTGGAGTTAATTCGAATGTTGTCCTTGAAAATGTTGACCTGCATAAAATGCTTAATATTTTTAAAGTTAAAATGAATTGAATTTGGGGTTGAAATATAAGCTGGGCATATTCTTGACAGTTCATGAGATTTCCCTCAAAAGACCACACAAATCTTTTAAAGCAGCAACACAAGTTTGGCTTTAAATATCAGCAGAACCCTCAACATGAAGTCCCCTTGATCAAGTGTGTGATGTTTTCCTTTTTAAGGAGAATCACTTCCATTTCAGACCTCCGGTGTCTCTATACTCAGTTTGTACAGGACTTTCTTCGAAACGAACCTACAAACATAAAAACATTCAGAATTCAAGTGTGGATGCCAGTAGTTTTGTTGGATGAAAACATATATCTCAGCACAAACCTCGAGAAGGAGTTGTCGAAGATGAGAGTGAATTCGCCAGGGTTCCTGACCTTCACCTGTCCCTGAATGGTTTCCTTATGAGAGTTGCATCTTGTCAGAGAGATGAGAACCTGAAAACGTCAAATCAAGTTTGTAGATTCATTTAATCACCATTTAAGATTACCTCACCTGTCCAGATGTTTTTGTTTAAGGCGAGAGCAGGTGCTGTGGTCTGAAAGCTGTGATGTGTGTGACTACTAGCCCCAAAATAACCTAAATCTGTTTACCGGCTAAATAAAGATCTGAATTAACAGAAGGCTTAGTGTTGTGTGTGAACAAAACCATTTATATATAACTACACACTATACTTCACAGCCTCTCGCAGCTTTAACACCGACACCACAAACTGAGACGAAACTTTTGGATGTACAGTAGTAACATGAGTAAAGCCAGGCTCAGAAATCTGGTTGCAGCACACACATAAGAAGAATCTTGACAGATTATCTTATTTTAAATCTTAAACCTGGCTCAGACTACAGGAGTTTTAAAATCCTGAAAGATTAAATATCTGGTTGCAGCACAGACATAAAAAGAATCTTGGCAGATTATTTTATTTAAATTCTTAAACAAACTCACACTCATCAGTGTACAAATAAATATATACTACACATATTTTACATATCCATAGGATCATACAATGCAGTTTTGTAAAAGGAGCTAATTGTAACCGTTTTAAGGGGTCAACTATTTGTAGATGTTGACATCACATCTACATTTGAATCTCTTTTATAGCACAACAAAAATAGGTTTGCCCTTTGTAAACTTGCATTTCTGAAAAACTTTGGGGGGTGAAGTTATGTTTATAAACAAAACTAATGTTTGCAAGTGCAAAAATATTAATCGATTGGAAGTTTTTCATAATTGCACATCAAAAGACATTCTAGGACACCCAAATTACAGGATAATATTAAGATTATCATACCAGAGGACGCCTCTTACGTCATCTCAACGGGAAACAGAAGTAAATAAAGGGACCTATCAGTTAATTTCACGTGCTCTACTGGTCCTATTATGATAAAAGTGTATTTCCACCATAGATGAAGGAGATGCAGCGGCTGTACAACAGGTCTAGAGTGTGTAACTGTACCGTTTTGACTGTACTATGGCGTATCTGCGGTGAAAAGCAAATGTTTCTATAGCAAATAGTAGCAAGGGATTCATACGTTACTGTAGGAAAACTGTAGCAAGGTGTGTAACATTCAATCCTGGGGGTGCAATAATGCTTTTTTGCTAGGGCTGAACTAATGACTGTGCTTTGGGCGAGCCGCTTAAGTTTAATGTTAATAAATTACAGAAGAAAACAATTGTTGCTGCTGAGAATAAAGATGAATGCCAATGTGATTATAAGATACAGCGTAAAAACAAGCACATAAACGCATGTTATATGTGCACCTATAGCCAATAACAATCTGTTGAACGAAACTTACCCGGTACATTTAAAACCGACGCGACTTCACCCCTTATCTGTGCAGTTGTGGTATGTTTTTTAGGATACATTATAAAGACAATTATGTTGTTGCCACAAATAGTTACTCCATCTCCGCTGTCCAACGAACCCTTGCAGAAGCTTTTGCGGTCAGAAATTTTTAAAGGTCTGACAGTCATCTCCGTCACCTTGCATACGTGTCTCTCATTGGCTGTAGCTAAAGTACCAACGTCATCACCCCGATGTTTGATATGATCGGGGCAGCTCCGATTTCTATCAGAGCAGATCAGGAGGTGTAAGATTCGATCTGTGAACGCCTCCCACTACATGATAATCTGGGCCGAACCTTTGGCCTGATCGAGATTCTGGACCCAATTTTTTCTAAGATCTTGGGAGGGGAAATCTGGGTAAAATCTGGTCGAGAATCCAGTTATCTGAGCCAGGCTTAAATCAAGTGAGCTTGGTAGGTTTAGCAGTTCTCAGACATTTCCTTTCACTTTAATGCAAAATTTTGATATTTACTTTTCACCTCAAAATGTAAAAAAAATATGTTATGTTTATTAAAGTCCCGGTGAAATAAAAAATGACAATGCCTATTTTTTCATGAAATATTGCAGCGTTTACTGTAAATAGTTTATCAATGTGGGTCTTTTTCGTTTTTATATTTGTTTGCCCTCATAATCCTCAAAATCTGAAAATGCATCCTGTAATGACTATCCATTTTAAATCACGTAAATTCGACAGCTTGGGCGGAGCATCCATTAACTCCTCCCCTTCAACTGTCAGTATGCTGCCAGTTCCATTTCAAAATGCAATGGCTGGTTTTATACATCCAATCAAATCGCAAAGAAAGACGAAAGCTACGCACACTATATTTTTCATTCAAAATTCCATTTCACTCGGAAATGCCGCAAAATACGGAAGTAAAAACGATCGCAACTTCCAGTTCACTGGGACTTTAAAGCGGTTTATTACACAGCTAATTTGAATGCTTGATTCTGATTGGCCAGTCGCGACATTCCAAGGGTTATCTTCAAATAATAATCCGCTTCACGTTGGGTTCTGATCACAATGTCGGGTCTTATTTCTGCGATAACAACCGGCTGCCTGTACATTATCCCTTACTTATGCACGTTGTGACGTCGACGAGTATGTTACCTTAGCCTGTTCCAGAGCCGTGCCCGTGTTCTCTCTGTACACCACGCTGAAGGCGATGCTCTTGGGATCAGAAGAGAAGATCCAGCTGATGGTAGGACCGGGATGAGCAGCAGTTATGAGAACAACACTGTAACAGCTGGACTTGATGAAGAGTTCTCTGAACCCTTCGCCAAACTGAACCACGTCCTCCAGACTGTACGACGCTGACAACCTAAGAAAAGGACCCTGTATGATGTCATCAGTCCGAACACACCCATTCTACTTGTAACGTGTGGCTTTTGACATTTTAGGATTGAGTACAGATACTCATGAGAAACTCTCGCAGCCTCTATAGCTCAAGCATATGTAGTGACTGGATCAGTGTGAGAAAAGCCATTCAACCTCTCATTCCCTTTTGTGTCGGTCTCAAGATAACATGTTCAAAGAACAAAGCAAACCTGGCTCCATAGGGTCTGGTTTTGCATTTTGAACTCGCACCGATAGTGTGATAACCATTTGGTTCCTCTGTAGGACATTTACGACTCCTTAGCTTCAAAGCCTTGGTGATGATTATCTGTATCATCTCTAAGGCAACATCTGAGGCTAACCAGAGAAACTTCTCTGACAATAGGAACATATGTGCTTAAACTGTCCTTTTTGTATAAATGTAACTAAATGTCTGGTTATATGTTGGCAATCATGCCATCTTAAATAGTCTGTAACTCTTAGATATTCAACTTTAATTCAGGCGTGGTTTGTATTAATACATCCGAAAGAATCATAACTTGATACGCTTCAAACCTGTCCATTTTTGATATCCAAATGTTTCTCTTTACAATTCCTCATTGTTGATACATATTGTGTGACCATAGAACACATTACAATCATTATGTTATAATTTGGATTTGTATCTTGTAAAGTTACCTACAGGTCATAAGATGGAAATTAGCTGTTGAGTGAACAACGAATCTCTTTCCCCACTCAATTTTGATTGGCCGACTCAAACTCTGAGGGCATGCCCTTCATGAAGTTAAATGTCGACCAGGACACAGTTTCTTCTCCTTTTCTCCTTGGCTCTTCTCCTTGGGTCTTCTCCTTGGCTCTTCCTGAATCGTTGGACCTTGCCTCTCACCTCCCCCTTCCGGGGGGGTGAGGTAATTCTTCCCTAACTGGAGAAGGAACAATGGACTCTGCTGCCACGCACACCTCGACGAGCCATGCGGCCGGTCATGAGGGCCGAGGCCCGCAACTTTCAACAAGGACGCAACTTCCAGAGGCCCGCAACTTTCAACGAGGCCCGCAACTTTCAGCAGGACCGCATTCTGAAATCATCTGAACATTTCCATCACTCCAAGCGCATACGAGTACATCCAGCACAGAGCTTTGCAAGTATTCCGTTTCTATAGAATAGCTGCGTTAAGTCTGTGCCTCTTTGTTAAAGATGATTTTAATGATGTTCAGAAATCGTTGCCATGCTCTCTCTCTCTCTCTCTCTCTCTCTCTCTCTCTCTCTCTGCGCTTCCTAGCGCAATTGTGTTTTATGTTTTTGTTTGTTCTCATTTTTGTTTACCATGTAGAGTAGAGTTTAATAAAAACCCATAAAGGCATTTGTGATGGGTTCTCTTTGTTCACGCTCACAAACTTGGTCACTTAAACTGTGTTTCGATCTATGCTACCTCTGCTCTTAATTCTGTTTGGTAAAGTCACGTTACTTATAGTCATGAGATAACGTTAGTGTATAAAATCATTGATGTATTTGCTGGACTAATACATATGGGATTTGTATCACTATACTGCTAATCAGAATTGTAAATATGTATGTATAATGACGATTATTATACATATTTGCCTTTGAGCTAAACTAATTCCTTGACTGAAATTGATGTTTTAAATAACTCATTTCATATATGTTTGATCTTGATAGATCTGGTGGAGAATCATTTGGTGAGTTAAACTCATCCTTATTTTAACATGCAGCTAAAATCACTACATAAATTGGTGGAGGGAATGCGGGCACAGTTTTAAACCTTGTTTTGTGAGCAGAACTCAGTGACTATTCATGTGTGTTTTTACGTGTGTTTATTGAAACCGAATACTCTTTTAAATGGCACTTTGATATGTATGAATGAAGGTGTGGACCCGCCCACCTATCCTTGGAAGACTCTTGAGCTTCTCACAGAGAAAACCTCAGCGTCTGTCAAAGATTTAGTGACAATATAAAGACGAAGAAATCTCTTTATAACGCACTATATTATTATTTTACCGCCTACATTGAGCGAAGAAATCCTCTTTTAGCGCGAAGAAGACAGAGTGAGCGATGTTCCTCCCTCGTCTTACCTAAAGGCCTTATTGTTAATGCATAGCTAGGTGTAACTGATGTGTATTCCAGTGCAAATTAACTAAGCTATTGCGCTCCCTGGGGTGAACAATCAGTGTAGCTGACTGATAATGTTTCTCCCATTCGCTTAACCCAGCGGATTTTATTAGTAAATAACTCCGGGTCAGTTTTACTATTTAAAGGGGGGTTTAACAAAAATCTTGATCAAGTTGTGTTTTTGTTTTATGTTACGGTCGGCGAAGAAATCCCGACCAAGTACACAAATAACTTTCAGGACGGCGAAGAAATCCCGTTAGTCAGTTATAGTGTAGTTTTGTGTGTTTATTGTTCGTGTAGGTTGGAAAGCCATGTACCCGTGTTCAGAAAACTGACACATTAGACACGCGATGAAATTACACTCGTCGCCATAGAAATTGCGCGTAAACGTAAGTTTAATTCCACACAGAATTGTGGAACCGGAAGTTCGGCAGAAGACATATAACCTTCTACTAACACTAGAGGTCAGTTTGTCTTAAAGTGTCTTAACACTTCTCCTGTCTCATCTCTGCAGGACTTTCCCATTTTGTTTGGGCAACGCTTTGTGTGCAGTCTCAGCCAGTCTCTTCTTTTGTTTTATTTTACCGTTTACTGTATGAGAATATTTATTATTTGTTATTATATACAAACTATAATGATAATTAATATTATTCCATTATTGTTTTGATGGTTTGATTTTTCTTTATTTGAATCAGGGTTTCTTACATTCTGTTCCTGGCAGTTAGAATTGTATTTGATAATACTTAAATTTTAATTAAACCAACTTAATTGAATTTAAACTTTGATCAAAATAATCAGATTGCAATCTTTAAGGTGTTAGGATTAACTCCCAATTGCCTTATTGTTTTATCTCAGTTTTTCATTTAATGATTTTACTGACTTCACTATGACTCCATAGCGCCCCCTAACTACGGGCCCTGTCATAGACCTCAGTGTGGAGCAAGTTCACCCCTGTACCAGAAAGAAATAACCCTCCTTCTCTATCCTAACCTCTCTTTCTCTCAACTCATCTGACTTTTGTTTTTCTTATCAGAGACTGAACCTGTCTGAACATCAGTAAAATTCTTGGTAAATATGTTGATGAATCGAATAGCCTAAGTCACAGAATGACCCCATAGGTAAAACTCTTCAGCAACATTATTCATAATTTTCCTGTGTTCACCCACACAATTATCCGCCCCTGCCTTCACGGCTAGGATAATAAGCGTTAAGTTTGCGTCACTAACTGACCAACTCAGTTAAGCATTCAACACATAGCCCACATATTTAGCTCAGTAGATCTGTACGGACTTGCATCTTGCTGTTTGTGTCTCTCTCTCTCCCCTGTGTCTCAATATGTCCAGACCATCCAATCCTGTCACCTGCCAGTCCAGCTAGAAACCAGGCAAAGCGCTGCAATGGACTCCTGCCTGGGACCAACATCGGCACACGGCAACTGCGTTGAGAGCAATTGGTCGGGCGACCTAATCCGGCGAATGGACCACGATCGAAACCAGAGCTACAACTACACAGAGCCAAGAACTCATCTGAAGTGCACAGCCAGGATCATCGGTGACCACGCCCTCGACCAGATCGTCCTACTAGAGCCAGAACGAAGGAAGCCGGGAGGAGCCAGAAACACGCGCAGAACCGCCTAGACCAGCTGGACCTGCAAACGACAAGAGGATGAAGAGGACCAGGAGCTACAGGAGGAGATGAAAAGCTACAAGAGTCCTTTGCAACACAGACTGAGCAAAGAGAGCTATTGGAGCAGACGCCAGAGAGGAGCTGGTAGGAAAACTCCAAGATGCAGAAGCTCTCTATAATGGCCCGGCATACAGCAACACAATGCCATGGCCATGGCCTATTAAGGCCCTCTGCAAGCAGTCCATGCTGAAGTCCAAGCCATGACTCAGCAATGGAATGAAAATGAACTGAATTTAGCTTGCAGACTACAGTGTGAACAGACAGGAGAATGCAACAGATTCTCTCCTGTCGAGTCCCCCAGCTAAAAGCCCAAAGCTGCGAAAGGGGAAAGGGTGAAACCCCACTGTTCACACCTTTCTAGCCAGAAACATGACAGCTGTCACCATTAAATGCTGTCACCCTGAACACTGCAGGAGGCCACAACAAATGCCTTCCTGCAAAACATTGACTGTCAGGCATTAACACTGCCCATTGTGACCACAAGAGACAGATCACCTGCTTAGGATCACCTCCAGCCAAGAGGACCACAGCATCCTATGCCAGCAGTCAGATACTGTCAAAGCGGATTCCAGCAGCTACAACACATCTGCTACAGCCAGCATCCGAGCCTACATCAGACAACAGAACAGGCCGAAAGGGAAGAAGACTTCAAAGCAAAACTCTTCTCCCTCAGAAATCCGCATCACACTTTGAGTCATAACTTAAGCGCTACAGCCTTCTTCCGCCACGATCACCTGATATCTGCGGAACTACAGAGAACATAGCGCCGCCTCCATAAAGACTGTGTAAATCCTGCCTATCTCTGCACATCACAAAGAACTGACTATGTAGGGTGCACCACAGTAGCAGATCTTCAGCAGAGACTCAGCAGATGTTACAGCCTGCCGGGAACAGCCAAGCACCAGACAGGATTCCCTGAGACAACACAGTGTCACCACTTTCGTCGAACTTGAAAGACGGCGCCCCGTGGAAACCCAGCTGGCAACCTAGGAGCCACTGACCCGTTCCGGCCCAACAGTCATCGAGGAATTCATCCCAACACCATGGATGACACCTCTCCAGAGAGCAAAAGAACAGTGCAACTACGTCTGAGACAGCAGAGATCCTGAGGACATCAGAGGAGCTGATTTCACAGGAAAGGAGGATTTAAAGTCCAAATCAGACTCTTTTTGACCACGAGTAGTATGTGAAACAAACAACCCTCTTGAATGCCCTCCGTCTGAGAAAAATGTCCAGATCTCTGTTACCTGCTGGTTGACCACAGAGACAGTCACCTTACAGGAACCATGGGCAGATATCTCAGACATCAACTTTACACTGTTCACACGCTCTCCACAACAACACCAGCTTCAGACATTTCCTCTTCTGTCAAGTGCGCGCAGTTTCCATTGGACTCATGCCTGTCAACCACAGCAACGGCCCAGGACACCTGTGCCTTGAACTTGAAAGGGAATAACCAATACTGAACCTGCTACATCCTGGTTCTTGCAGATCTCACAGCCCCATGGGGGGCCCTCTCAAGTGTGAGAACATTCTACGATCTACTAGAACAGCTCAGAGCTTTGCACTCTGGTGAATAAATGAGACTGTTGTACCTGCATTCACCAAAAGGGGTCCCTGTTCAGCTCAACACACAGTGTGACCAAGCCTTCAACCACACATATTCAATGGAATACGTGGAGCATGGCCCACTCTGGAAGCCACACCCCCTTTGTACTGAATAAGTCATCTTTTTGCAGCGTGCATTCTGTACAAGTGAGTACATTTACCAAAGATTTTGAACAATGTCTTTATGAAGAGCATGACAGCGGATTACCACTCCAAGGAGATGGACCACGCCCTGCACCTGCCATCAACTGCCAGTGTTAGAGCTGCTCGTCACAAAAGACAATGATGCAGAATTAATGTCAACTATGTGGCCCCACTCACAGAACCACATGACATTACATCTCAAACTTGCTGCATCCTGGGCTACACAGGACACCACCTACAAGGTTCGTGAAATGTTAAAAGAACTGCCCACTCATGTAAATGAGCGCTCAAGACGGTGCCATGTACACACCAAATGGCACCTGCGCTTCACCACATGCCTGATTTACCCTTGCTGAACGGAGTTCCATCTGAAAGCTGGACTTGCCAAACACTGCCTTAACACTGGTCTACACTGACAGCGTGACCAGAACGAAAGGGGGGTAAACCAAGCACCAGCAGAACATGGCTCTTACCACAGCCTGAGTTCAGACGGCACCACCACAACATCGCCAGGGCCAGCAATGAGACCCCAACCTTGTCCTACACCGCTCACCAGTACTTCAATGAAAGACACCGGAGTGTGCCACCTGCCTTTGCCCGGCAGTCCCTGCTGAACATGTGAAGGCCAGAGAGCATGCGGCACCCGGCAAGATTCACAAGAGGAAAGTGATGTGAGTAACAAGATTTGGTATCATAACTTTGCCCAGCTACGTGAGACGTGGGGGGGGGTAGTTAGACAACACCCCTCCTCATGACACAGGACTACAGGCATTTGCATGGAAGCCAATCATGCCATCCCACCTGCTGTTTCATCAAGGACTGCTGCTGTGCATCTCCGTGGAGACAGGAAACACCCTAACCAACCTGTTGCAAGAACCAGCAAACAGGTGCAGGGGTGCTCTCCCTTGATGTCTAAGCAGGATCGAAAAGATGAAAGGTACCCAATTAAAGACAATGCCTGACCACTCGGGAGCATTCTCTGCCTGTATGTCGAGATCCTGTGGACCAATAGGAACCTCCAGTGATCCCGCCATCATGATCCAACTATCCATCGTCAGCTGAAGTTTACATTCGCACTTCGTCTTCCGAAAGGGGGGATATGTAGTGACTGGATCAGTGTGAGAAAAGCCATTCAACCTCTCATTCCCTTTTGTGTCGGTCTCAAGATAACATGTTCAAAGAACAAAGCAAACCTGGCTCCATAGGGTCTGGTTTTGCATTTTGAACTCGCACCGATAGTGTGATAACCATTTGGTTCCTCTGTAGGACATTTACGACTCCTTAGCTTCAAAGCCTTGGTGATGATTATCTGTATCATCTCTAAGGCAACATCTGAGGCTAACCAGAGAAACTTCTCTGACAATAGGAACATATGTGCTTAAACTGTCCTTTTTGTATAAATGTAACTAAATGTCTGGTTATATGTTGGCAATCATGCCATCTTAAATAGTCTGTAACTCTTAGATATTCAACTTTAATTCAGGCGTGGTTTGTATTAATACATCCGAAAGAATCATAACTTGATACGCTTCAAACCTGTCCATTTTTGATATCCAAATGTTTCTCTTTACAATTCCTCATTGTTGATACATATTGTGTGACCATAGAACACATTACAATCATTATGTTATAATTTGGATTTGTATCTTGTAAAGTTACCTACAGGTCATAAGATGGAAATTAGCTGTTGAGTGAACAACGAATCTCTTTCCCCACTCAATTTTGATTGGCCGACTCAAACTCTGAGGGCATGCCCTTCATGAAGTTAAATGTCGACCAGGACACAGTTTCTTCTCCTTTTCTCCTTGGCTCTTCTCCTTGGGTCTTCTCCTTGGCTCTTCCTGAATCGTTGGACCTTGCCTCTCACCTCCCCCTTCCGGGGGGGTGAGGTAATTCTTCCCTAACTGGAGAAGGAACAATGGACTCTGCTGCCACGCACACCTCGACGAGCCATGCGGCCGGTCATGAGGGCCGAGGCCCGCAACTTTCAACAAGGACGCAACTTCCAGAGGCCCGCAACTTTCAACGAGGCCCGCAACTTTCAGCAGGACCGCATTCTGAAATCATCTGAACATTTCCATCACTCCAAGCGCATACGAGTACATCCAGCACAGAGCTTTGCAAGTATTCCGTTTCTATAGAATAGCTGCGTTAAGTCTGTGCCTCTTTGTTAAAGATGATTTTAATGATGTTCAGAAATCGTTGCCATGCTCTCTCTCTCTCTCTCTCTCTCTCTCTCTCTCTCTCTCTGCGCTTCCTAGCGCAATTGTGTTTTATGTTTTTGTTTGTTCTCATTTTTGTTTACCATGTAGAGTAGAGTTTAATAAAAACCCATAAAGGCATTTGTGATGGGTTCTCTTTGTTCACGCTCACAAACTTGGTCACTTAAACTGTGTTTCGATCTATGCTACCTCTGCTCTTAATTCTGTTTGGTAAAGTCACGTTACTTATAGTCATGAGATAACGTTAGTGTATAAAATCATTGATGTATTTGCTGGACTAATACATATGGGATTTGTATCACTATACTGCTAATCAGAATTGTAAATATGTATGTATAATGACGATTATTATACATATTTGCCTTTGAGCTAAACTAATTCCTTGACTGAAATTGATGTTTTAAATAACTCATTTCATATATGTTTGATCTTGATAGATCTGGTGGAGAATCATTTGGTGAGTTAAACTCATCCTTATTTTAACATGCAGCTAAAATCACTACACATAATAGTGAATTATTAACCAGAAGCCCATGGGTAAGACGCGATCTCCCCTCGTGGGCAGATGTTAAAATCTATGCTTTTTATGTTTTCAGAATGTTGTGTTGTGTGTCTTACGTCATCTCTCCAGATTTCAGCAGGCAAATTTCTGCATCCTGAACAGAGCCAATCAGCTCGTCCGATTCCTCTGTGTTTGTGATGTCACTGTTCAAAAACAAAAAAACATAACTTAACATTTATTTGACTCTTTTTAATCCAGTAACACAAAGAAAAGTGCACATAATGTGTAACAATACTGCAGACAGAACCAGAATACAAATCTCTTACGAAACCCCTTAAATCAATAAATATAATATCAATATTTAACAATAAATAAAGTATCAATTAGACGGTCAGTGTTTTGTTGATAATTATAAAGCTTTTATTTATGATATTATTATTATGTATTAATTCAAAATCGAATTTGAAAATAGATATAAATATAACGGTCTGATCAGAGTAAAATATGACTACAATCCGCTAGACAATTATTCGTTGTCTGTAGTGCTACCTTATGTACTATTTATAGAAAATTTATATTATTATCATTTATTTTTTCTTTATTTCCTTGCTGTTTTGATCCCATGTCTCTATTACTTAAATGTGTTTTGAATAAAGCTGATTTGCAAAATTGTGAAAGCATCACAGAAATAACTTTGAATCCTTTTCAAACTAATTCCAGAAAAAGATAAATGTTTGATGTAGTTAGCAGTACATTAGCACACATTAGAATGTGCATCGGCATGCGGTCGTATCAAATGTGCTCTGATGAATGAAAATGTAATTCAATAATGAAACTGTGTTTAGCTCAGCAGGAGCCCTCTTAATTTTGTTTGACGTTTTACCACAAACAAATTACCGTGTTGTGTTTACGTTCAAACTAGTGCCGAGTATCTGTGTTAACAAGACCGGAATGTGTGTGCGTGTGTTCTGGTATGACCTACATCATAGCCTGACATGTTACACTGTAAGGATAACCCAAACACTCTTGGGTTTTAAATGACTTAATAAAGTAATGAACACTGTGCGTGCGTCTGTGTGAGTCTCACAGATGTCCCGTCTCAGAGAGTGCAGTGGTGTACAACGAATTATCATGGACACCGCTCACTTCATCTTCAGAGATGATGTCAAACACTGTATCGTCCGGCTGAGGGGTCTTCAGCTCCCCTGTGTGGAAAGTACTCACATTACACACAGAATTATTACAGATCCAAGTAAAAATATCCCAGTCTAATTTTAGGATGATGACCATCAGTATGATTTCATTCATTCATTTCAATCTTTGACATCAAGATGAAAAATGTTAAGGTGATATTTTCACAGAATGTTCCTTTACACTATGTAGCATGATTTTATGTAACAAACAATAAATCACATTATTTTGTGTAAATGACTAAAAATGCTGTATGATGCATGGCATGCCAGTAGTTGGTGAGGAATAAATCAACTTTCACATAAAAACCCTGTATCTCAATAGACCTCAATGACCTCTCACCTTTGACTCCAGGTGTGCTGGTTCTGGTAGGACTTGATACTGTGCTGTAGGGTGGATGTAAAGGACTACCTGGATCTGTCTGTGGGTGGCTTTGCTGAGTGTAGCAGTCCTTACAGCATCGCTCTTTAGTGCCGCCCTGCTGGCCACTCACAGCATAGTTGCAGCAGTTGTAACAAAAGGGACGCCCACATAACCTAAAACACAATGCAAAAAAGACATGTCAAGTTAAAAACATGTTTATTTACTTAATGTAATCATATAGCTGTATTTGAGAGCGAGTAGCAGGGATAATATATTTTAGATTTTAGTTTGATATAGTTTTTATTCATGTTTTATTCATATTTTTAGATAAGATTTTTAGTTAAATATTTAGCAACTTTGTATCATGCTTTTTTCACTTTAATCTCTATTTGTTTATTTGTTATATTGCGATACAAGATGAATTAAAAAAAAATCGTTTTAGTTTAATTTTATAATTTAAAGGAGTCATTTGCCGGGAGTGAGTGTTTTTGTGTGTTATAAGTTTATAAGTATAAGTTTGTGTTATCAGTTGCCCATGCATGTATTAAAACTCGTGAAATTGCAAAAATCGAGGTCTCGGAACAAAAGATGCATTCTTTCTAGAAACAAATGCGCTGCCTGAAACCTCTCGTGTAACCACACCCCCACAACTTGACATCAGCTCGTGGAGTGATTTGACTAAAACCGGCCAAATCCACACGCAAGTAATGTGGGCGGTCTTGTTAATCTCATTATACTGTCTCCAGCGCAGCCTGATGTTCCGAATATTTGAAGTGGCTTTTCATTTCCGTGCAGTATTCGACCAATCACTACGCACTGGTTAACTGGCCAATCATAGCACACCTCGCTTTTCAGTGCGATAAGCTTTATAAAATATCAGCGCGTTTCAGAGAGGCGGAGCAAAGAGACATGCACATGCATGGTATGTGGAAAATACAGGGTTTATTACCTTAAACCGTGTATACACATTGTTTTACATCTTAAACAAACCATAATATTCGTTTTAGCCGTGTTATATGACCCCTTTAAGTTCTTATATTTTTATATAAATTTAAACTATTTCAGTTTATTTCTGAGGCAACGTTTCAATTATTTGTTGGTTTATTTTTTCACCAATAATTATGAATCCAATTTATTTTATTTGATATAAAAAAAAAACGCTTTCAAAGTTTTAATTTTAGCAAAACGACTTCACATTTCCTGAAGTTTAATCCTTTACCTGCAATTGTGTTTGCGCAGTATCCAGCTGAAGTGGTTGTGGCAGCTGAGACAGTATGCCAGGTCTCGATCTGTCTGTTCTAAGGCCCTCCGTTTCTGCTCAAACTCTAGCGCATCCGACTTCTGCCACAAAGCATCTTTCTCCCTATAGGGGGCGCCAAAGATTAGTGATCCAATAGAAGATCCAACACAGAAGCTATAAAATAAAGAAGAAAAACTGTTCAGGAGGAAGGCACAAAATACAACACCTTATAAGTTCAATAAGTCTCTCTTCCAGGTTCCTCTTGGTGCGCAAAAGGTCATCTATCTCCGAGGACATCTTCAGCTCGAGGGTTTGCTTCTCCATCGAACTTCTGCTCAAATTCACACCCAGCTCATGACAGGCCTTCTGTGCAAGAGCCGACTGCTCCTCAGCTCTGACAGAAACATTCAGAATGACCGGCATGTTGTGAAATAAAAACTGTTATCGTTATTTTTTGCATTCATATTAAAACTGTGGACTATCTGAAAAGAAGTACAGAAATCTCTTACTTCGATAAGTTCTCTCGGAGTGTTTTTATCTGTTCCTCTTTCTGATCAATAACGGTTTCAGAATCACCAATGCGGTTGTTTTTCTTTTCGATCATCTGACTGTACTCGCTGTTGACAGACTTTTAAACATAAACACACATTAGTAAAATTACATATACATTTGCATGTGAAAAGAAAAGGAAACGTAAAATGATCTTTGGGCTCAGAAATCACAGTCAAAGTGTCCCTTAAAGAGAGAGTTCACCCCAAAATGAATGACTCCATGTCATTCCAAACCTGTATGACTTTTTTTTCTGCAGAACACAAAATGTTTTGAAGAAACGCTGGAAACCAAACAAAATTGACTTCGGTTGAGTTCCATTTAATGGACACAAAACCACAGACATTTTTCAAAATATCTTCTATTGTGGTCCACGGAGAGATTTGGAATGACATAAGGTAGGGCGGTCAAACAATTAATCGTGATTTATCACCTCCGAAATAAAAGTTTGTGTTTACATAATATATATCTGTGTATTCCACACATTCATTTTGTATTTATAAACACACACATTTGTAGATATTTAAGAAAAATGTCAAATATAAAAATTGATATACACTTTTTAATTATTGATAAATATAAATAAGTACATCTAAATAGAATCTAAATATATATACATGTATGTTTATGTTTTTCTGTTTATTAATACAAAACTATTATGTACAGTACTCAAACATATATTGTGTAAATCGCGATAAATCGTTTCACAGTTCTAAGATGTTAAAATGTGTAAATCATTTGATGAGTTTGTGCATCGTACTGTTGATGTCACATAGTGCATCCAGCAGCAGGGTTTCCTAAACTGTTTGTCTACCAGTGTATATACAAGTTGTTTCCATTACTTTGAAAAAATGAAATTGCAAATAAATGTTTAGGAATAACAAAAGTTGTGTAAAATACTATAATAAAACCTCAAAACAGATACAAAATAAATGTTTTTGAAGTTAAATGTACTATTAAATGATTTCAATTTACTTTCTCGGGTGAACTTCAAGTAAATGATGCGGGTCAAAGGGAATTGGTTGACAAGAAAGTTTGAAAACCCCTGAACTACAGTATGATGACCGTAATACCTCTAGCTCTGACACTTTGGACTCAAGACCCAAAACTTTCTCAAGTTCGACATCCAGTTTCTTTCTCTGTTCATCCAGTTCTTCATTTAGACGCTTCAGACAGACAAACCAAAATACATTTCAATGAAAACAAAACACATTTTGAAATGAGTCATTAAAACAAAACATCAGCATGAGTTGAATTGTGGATGTGATTAAAAAAACACAACACAAAACCAACATCTATGAGAAGTGTTCACTTCCATTACCTGTACTTGTTTTTCGTGGTGTGCAGCCTCGTTGCTTAGCTGGGACCTAAGGGTCTCCTCCTCTCTCTGCCTTGTCTCCTGAAGACTCCTCGTTTCTTCATCTGCCTTTTCAAGACGTTCCTGCAACTCCTGCACGACTTTAGGAAGTCCCTCCATCTCCTTAGTTGCTCCTGGAGTTTTGAATTATCCTTCTTCATGTCTTCCAGAGATTCACTCAAAGTTTGCAACTCCTCCTGTGCCTCCGTCTGTCTCTCCTGCAAGTTGACGGACATCTCCTCCCATCGCAGCTCAGCCTCCTTGTTCTGTCCTGTAAGCATGCAAACGTGAACCCCGAGCTCTGCCGTTTCCGTGTTGGCCCTGTGCAAGGCCTCACGAGCCTCTCCGTTTTCCAGCAACAGACTGTTGTTGTGTTTCTTCACCTCATGAAGCTCTTCCCTCATGGCATTCGCCTCCGTCTGGAGTCTCGCTTGGGCTTTAGCCTCCTTATCCCTTTCCTTTACCAGGGTCTCCTCTCTTTCTCTGCAACGCATAAGTTCATCCACGTGTTTGCAGTTTAGTTCTTCCACCTGGCTCTTGAGTTGCTCCGTCTGAGCCCGGAGGTCCTCTCGAGAGACTTCCGTAACCTCTTGCAGAGTCTGGATCTTTACCCTCTCCTCCGAGCTCACCAGGAGCCGAGCCCGGAGTTCCAAAACCTCCTCCTGAAGTCTGCAAACCTCCTTCATGTTGAGGTCAAGTTGAGCCTCAGCCAGGGCCAACCTCGAGGTGGATTCTCCAATATCAGGGCTTGAGGAGCTCTCTCTAGTCTCATCGTTCTTCACGTGGCCATTCAAAACACACTCCTCGAGGTGCTGGTTCTCCACCGATAGTCCAGCAGACTCCAGTCTGGTTCTCAACTGTGTCTCCGATGCCCGTGCAGTCATCAGCTCTCTCTCCAGACCATTCTTGGTTTGTGCCAGCCCCTTGCTGCTTTCTTCATTTCTTTTCACAGTCTGGATCAGCTTGGTGTTGATCTCCATTAAGCTTGTGCACTGGTTCTTGTACTCCTCCAGTTTCCTGGCTTGCGTTTGCAAGCTCTGACCGTCCGCAGCCAATCTTTCATTGTCACTCTCCACTTTGCGAATCTTTTCAAAGCAGACGGTAAGCTCAGACTCCTTCGCCTTGAGTCGCTCCTCGAGCACGCCCTTCTGTTGCAGCTCCGCTTGCGTTCGTCCATTCATCTCTTCCAAATGGGACTCTCGCATCTTCAGTGCGCTTTGCAAGTCCTGCAATTGCGTACAAAGGTTATCCGTCTCCCGATCCTTCAGAGAGAGCGCTCCCTGGAGGCGGTTTACGGTCATCTGCAGCTCATCTGCAGCTGCTCGTTCCTTGTTGGTAGTCGTGTTAAATGCGTCCAGTTTGCCGTCCACCTCTTTTAGTTTCACCTCCTGTTGCTTCAGCTCCTGAGCAAGTCGCTCGGCCAGTCGTCTACACTCGATTTTCTCTTGCTCCGCCTCTTTTAGTTTGGTCAGGAGCTCTTGGATCGTCCAGGCTGAGTCGCAGTAGCTGGCGGCCTGCTGTCCTTTTTCGCTCAAAGCTCCGTCGAGTTTGGCCAGCAGCTCCATGTTTCTGTTCTCGGCAACGTTCAGCTTGGCTTCTAGGTTGCGTTCTGATGCTTCTTGAAGTCGAAGAGCCTCCAGTTCCTGCGTGGTGGTTTGGAGACGATCGGTGCACTCTCTGACATTCTTGAAGACCTTCTGCTCAGCCACTGCAGACTGCACTCTATTGTCTGGACTTTTAGCAGCCGATAGCTGTTCCTCCAGATCCTTGACCACAGCCCTCAGATCAGCTGCTTCATTGGTCAGCAGCCGGATCTTCTCCAGGAGCTCTTGTTGTTTCAGCTCAGACTGGTCAAGCTCTAGACGAAAGTTCTCAGAAGCACTACACGAGAGCTCGCCTAGCTCTCCCAGATCACCTAGAAGACTGGAACCGAAATCCTGGCCTGAAATAAACTCCTGAGTTTGCTGCAAGATGTAAAAGGGAGCGATTTAAGTTTATTAACATCGTCAATATGACTTTATTTAAATTACTAGCATTCTTGCATCTAAAAAATAATATATCATAAAACGAACATAAACAATAATAATAAAAATTGGTAAAAACAACAATGTCAGGCGAGAATATTAGGCCTATATAATATAAGGCGAGAAACCTTCATAAACGCAAAGGAAGAATTCTTACATTTTTACAATGTTTTCACCCTTTGTAAGAGAAACACAACAATGCATTATGTTCAGTTTGAGAAGTAGCATTCGGAAACACACAAAACAAAAAATGAATAGACACTTCTGCTGTAATGTATGTTCAACTTTGGAGAATTAATTAATTAATTCAATGTATTTATTGGATAAACCCCTTGAGATGCACCATCTCCTTTTCAAGGGGGTCAATGTATTTATGTATCTATATCTAAGTCAGGAACCCAAAAGTTCAAATAGGGCCTAATATGTTACTAAACCTGTGAGTAACTGCTGACCAGACTGGTGACACTGGAGCAGCGACTGGGTGGTTTCCATGCATGGGATGAGACTGCTGATCCCAGAGTCTTTCTGTATGTGCACAAAACAAACATCTCTTTTGCTGAGTTGTTTCATTAAGATTATCTGGTCATGAATAACACAGGATGTCAGGATTGATGCCAATAGATGACCTTGTGTTGTTGCCTAATGCTTATGGGAATATTATAACAAAATTGATGTCATGTAATGCAGAAATATTTTACAAATATGCTATTGAATCTTAAAACCTATGAAATGCACAGATAAAAACTGGTTGAACGTGTTGAAAGTGGGATACAGTGCCCCCCACTTTTATTGGCACCCTTGGTAAATATGAGCAAAGAAGGCTGTAAAAACAAATCTGCATTGTTTATCCTTTTAAACTTTTATTTAAAAAAATCTACAAAATTCCAACATTTCATTCAAGTTAAACAATTTAAAGTGGGGAAATATCACATTGTGAATATTGTTTTTTCTCTAATAAACCTATCCACAATATTGGCACCCCTAGAAATTCTTATGAGTAAAACATCTCCCAAGTATATTCCCTTTAATATGATTTTTTCTGAGTGACTAGAAACACCGAACACAAAATCAAGATGCTGCCATAGCCAAATATCCATTCGAAGGATCAGGAGAAAGTCTTTGTGGAGAAATGGACTCTCAATGTATTCTCAAACCACACTAAGAAAACACTAAGAGCAGTTTTTCGTATTAATTGAGGTTGAGGGGTGTCTTAAATGCAAGGCTGCCAATAATTGTGGCCAACATGTATGGACGAAAAACAGCTTTGTACAATGTGATACTCCCCCTACTTGAAATTGCTTTCCTTCAATGAAACATTTGAATTTTGTAGATTTTTAAAGAAAAGATCAAAAGGAGAAACAATGCAGATTTATTTTTACAGCCTTCTTTGCTCATATTTAACAATGGTGCCAATAATATTAGAGGGCACTGTATTACCATTGTGATTCACCTGTTCAAGGGTTAAACCATCATGAATTACCTGGCAAAGGTGGGCCAGTCGGAGTCAAGATCGTGACCCCTGGATGTTACGTCAAACTGGACCTCATTGAGTTCATACAGATGGTTGATGATGTCAGTGTTAAGATGGGACTTTAGGAATGGGCTGCGTTCATAATACCAGTCACTACAGATTAAAAAACAGGTATAATAGAATTAAGTAGATCCGTCATAGGTATAACACAAGAAACACTGTGGTCAGGATCAGAATAAAAATTGCTGACATTACATGTCTATATGCTCTGGTAGAGGAAGTAGACAGGTTTCTTCTTTAAAGCGAAGTGAAAATGGACTGAGGAAGAGAAAAACTGAGGTGCAAACAAATGTTTTGCTTTAACATCCTCTGATGTAAATAGTGGCTATAGAAAAACAGAGATTTAACTGATGTATTATTTCATTAAATATCTGGACTGATGCTGTATCATTTCATTGAAGCATGCTTCAACTCAAACCATTTGTTTCAAATCTAAGCCTTTAAAAGTTAATGGAGCTAACTTCTCGTTTCACTGTTTGATGTTTTCAAGTGAAATTCCTAAAGAAGGAAATGCAATTGCGGTTTAAACCAAAGGGTTTGTTTACAAGTTGCCTAATCCTTGGTTTTATATGTGATACTGACAGATTGGACGGTTTACTTTTTCAATGCGAAATTATGAGTTCTGATGTTAAAATCATACTTTACATGAGTTAAGAAAAAGGTAGCGTGATCATAATTCCAATGAGTACATTACCATGTGATTTTGTAGTTCATAACACATTGCTGAAGAGTATCTGCAAGTCTCTGGTGCACGAGACAGTATCGTATGAAGGACCGTCCTTTCCCAAGTGATGTCTTCAGCTATGATCACAAGAAATAAACACAACAAGCTTTTGCACTGGATACAAATGACTTAAAGTACAGTACTGGCAAAAAGTCTGGCAACCGTCTCCTTTTATTCAAACATATTATTAAAGATGTATCAAAGATTTCTTATGTGTGTTTTGTAGTGGTGCTAAGAATGCAAACTGAAGCTCAGCTCTGAGAAGAATTTAAAGGGATAGCTGGCCCAAAAATGGCCATCAAACCTTTGTGACTTTCTTTTTTTCTACAGAACACATAAAATGATATTTTAAAGAATACTGTAAACCGAACAACAGCAGTACCCGATGACCTCTCTTGTAAAGACACTAAACCAATACAAGTGAATGGGAACCACCATTGTTCCGTTAACAAAATTCTTCAGAATGTCTGTTCTGCAAAAGAAAAGAGTCACACTGGTTTGAAATGACAAGAGGATGAATACATCCTAAATACATTTTTCAAATAAATACCTGAACCATCCATCTCACATGTTGATGCTTACCTCAAACATCTAGGGTCATTTTGTACAAAATATACCTTCTAACACTTTTGTTTTTGAAAATAAACGAGATTTGATCATGTAAAATTACTTAATCCTAAACATAGCAAAACAGCTTCTCATTTGATCTGCAGCAACAACAAATCCTCAGCAAACATCACTTACTGCAGAAAAACCCTGTGTTTATGAAGCAGTATTTTTCAAAAATAGATGACCATCATTTCACATTTAAATTAACATTATAAGTTTTTGATCTAACATTGCGTACAACAAATCTTAAATAGCTTAACTAGGAGTTTATTAAAATATTCTATATAGAAAATGATGTCAGAAAAAACAGCTGATATCACTGACAGTTCATTTGTCAAACAGAAAAAATGAGTGCATTGCATTGTGGGATACAGTATTCTGTGCAGTGTTTTCTGAAAACTAGAACAGCAGCAGTAACATTCAAGTGTCCCATGAACACAGAAAATGTGCATACTATGTAGAAAGTAAACACTGCATAATTCAAGAATAGTATGTGTCGTACACTATTACAACACAACCAATGTCTGTCTATGGGACACAACTGTCAGAAAAGCAAATGGAGGATTACAGTAGGTGACCACAGAACATAAGGACAACAGATGGAAACATCAGACTACAGTTAATGTTGGATTTTAAGATCCGTCTGGACTCTCAAGAAGACTGCATTTTGGTGCTAAATGTATTTTATTGAAACCCAATGACTCCTTACAGGGATAGTTCAAAATTCTGTCATCATTAACTCGCCCTTATGTAATTTCATACAGTTATAGATGACTTTGGTCCGATTAACACAGGGAAAGATATTTGGAAGAATGTTTGTCATTTTCAGTTCCGGGGCATCACTGACTGCCATAGTAGGAAGAATTAACTAGTAGTCAAAATGGCACCACACACTACCATTTAAGCTAAATAAACTTTCATTCTTAGAAATCTTTGACTAAATCCTACGTCATGTTCTTGTAGGTTGCTTTAAGCACCAGTAAAAGTAATACCCAAAGTCTACATGACATACTGGTTTCTAGTTTCAGTTAGTTGCGAAGTTAGTTCCTCATTCATTTCATGTCAAAAGTATTTTGTCTGTCATTTATTGTCCCATGGGTGAAGATCCTAGGTCTGATTCCTCAGAAAAGTACCCAAAAGAAATATGAACTATCTGTACTGGTGCACAACCGATATGGGAGAATATATGCTGAAAAGTTTAATACTTAAGTCAAGGGCACCTTTTATACGCTAAGAAATAGCAACCGTCATAAAACTTTAGACAGATTCTAATGCTACTGTAGTCTAACAATAACAACACGACCAACTTGGGGCCCGACACCACTGTGACCTCCTGCTTCAAATCCTCAGGAGTAGAGAAGACAACGGATGTTAAAGGGGTCATATGGCGCGAATACGTGTTTTTCTGCATCTTTAGTGTGTTATAAGCTGCCCATGCATGTATTAGACATGTAAAATTACAAAAATTTTAGTGTTGAAACAAAATATCCATTCTATCTAAAAGCAATTGTTCAACCAGACCTGCCTGAAACACCTCGTGTAACCACACCCCCACAAATGTACTTCAATTTGTGGTATGACTTGACTAAGACCGCCTGAATGCAAACGCAAGTTAGGTGGGCGTACTTGTAAATCTCATTGTATCTTTGCTGCCGCAGCCATGTCGTGGAGACGCTGTGTGTTTCGTTGCGAAAAAAGAAAGCCTCTTTGTTTGCCCTTCCAAAAGATGAGACAACTAAAAAACAATAGTTACATTTTATTAAAAAACACTGTTCCAGAAAAGTAAAATCCGAATATTCAAGTGTGTGCAGCACATTTCACCGAAGATTACTTCACGAACCTGGAAGATATTAAGACTGGGAATACACAAAAGCTTTGGTTAAAAAGTGGGGTGATTACAACCATTACAACTTCGCATAATAGGCGCTTCAGATTCGCAGACTGTAAGTATATTTCTATTGTAAAAGACTTTGCTACAGACTAACGCGGGTTGAGTTTGTCGTGTGTTTGTGATCTGCAAATGCAGAAACGCGCGCAACGTGAAAAAAACCCTAATAAGTCCTAATAATCAGTAATAATGTTCCAACTAGAGGCAACAAATGTTGTGTCGGGATTTATTGTCTTTGCTGAGTCGCAACGAGACGGGACGTAACACTGGTTGATCAAGAAGGGCCAACGCACTCGCATTATTTATTATGTTACCATATCCTGCTATAATGCAAGGTTCTTTCTATCTCACACAAACTCTGTGTGATGTAAATGCTTGTTTGTTTATAATCTTTATAACGTCCTATATAAAAGGAAAGACAGTTAGCTATAGTTTTTAACTATTTAACATAATATTTATTGTAATACCTTACCAATCCTTTACATCCTGCTCAAGTCACAATGGCAAAGTTGATGTATCGGCTTGATCATCTTCATTTTTTCGGTATCATATTCGGGCTCAAATTGATATAAGGAAGTACCGATGACATTTTATCACCTTCAAGTACAATTGCTTTGGAACCTGATGTCACGAATATGGTAAGAGGCATTACATTTCCGTGAAATGCTCTAGTATTCGACCAATCACTACGCACTAACCAACAGGCCAATCATAGCACACCTCACTTTTCAGAGCGATGAGCTTTGTAAAATTTGCGTGTTTCATTGAGGCGGAGCAAAGAGGAGATGCAAACATGCACGGTATGTTGAAAATACAGCGTTTTTTTTTTACCTTAAATCGTGTAAACACATTGCATTACATCTATAACAAACCATACCATTTGTTTTAGCCATGTCATTTGACTCCATAAAAATGACCTAAAAAATAAAGAATACATGTGAAGAGCTGGAAGATGTGTGTTGTCCAGCGGAGATGTGCGCACGTGCAGTGGATAACTGTACCTCGGAGATCGATTTGACAAAGCGAATCCCGTCATTAGTTCCTTTTATCTTGGCCAAACAGTCGCAGAAATAATCCCAGTAGTCTTTTCTGCTTCCCAGAAATGTTCTCTTCTCTTTCTGGTCAAACTTGACAAAAAAACAGCCACAGGTTAAAATAACACCGTAAATGTGAGTGTTGGACTCTTAAAATATAAAATAATCTTAGCATTACTTGCCACATAACTATGTCACTTCTTCTTGCATGCCAGTGATACCACAGTGACTTTTGTGAACATGAATTTCAAAAATTTCAGCCTAGCAATGAATCTTCGACATCTTTGTTACAAGCTCAGAATCTTTACGCGTATCTGTTTTACCATAATGTATGAGACGCATTATTATTTATTACTGTTTCTTTCTTAAATCAATTGGATAACAACAGTAACTCGTGTTACAAGTCAAATGATCTTAAAGACAGTGTCATACTTGCAGCAGGTACTCCAGTTTATAACAGAACTTGTGAAGGTTGGGGCTGTCATCAGTGATGGGTTCTGCTGTCTCACAGTGCTCTTTGCTCAACGCAGAAACTGCATCTGCATAAGAAAACATCTACATTTAGGTCTTCTGAAAATATTAAACCTGTACCAGTGTGGTACAATACAGTCAAAGTTGGATTTATACAGGACATGTACTAGAATATACAGTGCTGTTTTCTGGAGTTACACATGTTATGTTGAAGAATTGTATCCAGTCCTCACAGAACTAGTTTAGATCAGTGACAATAGGCTTTAGGTCCTGCCACACCACTTCTGGGGGGTGGGGGGTTGAGTCTGGGCTTCTCTGGACCATTTCAATACATTAAACTTCTTGTTTATCAACCATTCGCTGAATTCAATGTTTCTTGAAGCATGACCCTTCTGCCTCGGCACTTCAGCTTTAGTTTCTGGACAGATGGTTTTCAAATTCCCCAGGAGAATTTGCTCCTTCAGTCCTTCAATCATGGTAAAGTATCCTGGTGCAGTAAAACATCCCTAAACCACAACACTATGACCAATATGCATGACTGTCGGTATGAACGATTCCACTCTCAGGAATTATAAAAATTGGTTTATAGACAGATGAAATCAAACATAGTAAATATGGCGAAATGCTGAAAAGCACTTGGTTACAGTAATAATAATTGCCACTGAGGGTGTAATAAGTAATTGACTGTCATTTATATTTTATATAAATGTTTCATTAAAAATGCAAGAATGATGAACCACATGAATGTGTTTCTGTTCATGATGGGGCACATTGTGCATTCAAAGATTTAGTTTGAACAGCACTTGATGTTCAGTCTAAAATATTCAGGGATAAACACACATTAACTCAGCAGCACTGTATAATATGTCCAGGAAGCTTACACTTGCTACAACCGATTAACTTGGTTGCTGCACCTTTTGACCGTCCATGTCTTTCCAAGTTGTCATTCTGGATTTTAATTTTTTTTATAAATAAAGCTAATTATTGATAAAGAGCAACTTCTTTATGAGGATTTTTTATAGCAGCCCACAACTAGACAGGCAAAATGTTGGCTGATTATATGGATATTATTGTCATATTTTACAATACAGCGGGACAAACACAAGTGTCTGTTAAAAATGTTCTTGGCCAAATACACTACTGTTACTCAGTTCACATGTTTGTTAAGAGAAAAACTGCTAGAAAGAGAGTCATCTGTACCATGTAGATCTCTGATTATTCTCTGCAGCTGATTCTCCCCGACTGTACTCATGTTGGCCTGAATGTGTTAGTGCTGAGGATTCATAAAATGAACATTGCGCCTGTAAAATAAAAACAACAAAGAGGTTTTAAAAGCAATATCCTATATCCCAAACGTTCATTTCATTTAGAATAATTAAACTTATTAGTATGGTAAACGAAAGGACAACGTTCGATGTAGTTGTATGAATACTTGTGACATGTGAATAAAGTACAAGCAGTGTTCAGATCATTTAATATTATAAGAAATTTAGAAATGATTGTTACTGACTGTTTTAAAGCGGCTTAAGTGCATCTATAAACATCACATCCACAATGAACTTTTGAGGAAACAAAACGCACCTGCTCAACTTAACTTTCTAGAGTAAACAACAGCGTTTACAGCACCATAATTCGCCCACGTTTATATACCGACACGGTAACTAAGCCTGTAATGAATAGAAGGATGTCAATGACGATACATATATGTAAATAACGACATAGTCCTTAAAGAAAGATGATATCCGCGGTTGATATTTACAGTAGATACAAACCCTGCACCATTGCGGGGCGGCGACAATGGGTAACTGACAACGCTCTAGTCCAATCACAAACGGAAGATCTTGAACAGCAGTTCCATTGGTTCCGCGATCCCCATAGTTCGGTTGCGCGGTAGGAAGACAGTAAATACAATTATTCGTTTTTCTTTTCTTTTTTCAAAGAAAACTTAAAGTATTAGGTGATCAATTATTATTAATAAGTACTTAATCAATGTCACTGACATATAGAATTTTAGCGTAAGCAATGCATATGTATCTATAAAACCTACATTTATAGATTTAAATCGAATGCATATAGAACCATGATTTAAAAAAGGTGGTGTGGTTGGTAGATTAACAGTTTACGTCTCAGATGTTGAGTATGATTGACATCCAATATCTCAATATATTATATGTGACCCTGGAGGACAACACCAGTCTTAAGGGTACATTTTTTGAAATTGAGATTTTTACATCATCTGAATGCTGAAGAAATAGCCTCTCTATTGATATATGGTTTGTTTGGATAGGACAATATCTGGCGGAACAATAACTGTTTACAAAGCTGGAATCTGAGGGTGCCAGAAAATCACCTTTGAAATTGTTAATCTGAGGCACTGTTGCTAGCCATCCACTCACAAAAAGAAAGTTTTCTGTAATTTTTCCCCTCACAATGTATTTTTGCCGATTACTAAAAATGTTCCCCTGGTACTTAAGACTGGTTTTGTTGTCCAGGGTCACATCAAGGAACAGATAACAGGTAATGGGCCTGTGGTGTTTGAGGATGGGGGATGTGAGCATTTATAACGTGTGTATGTGTTGGATGAAACTCTTATAGGAAGAAATACATAATGATCGTTTCAGTAGCTTGTTGGGTTCAACATTAGTGCTTAACCTACAGACACCTGATTCAAAATACTTCAGGAAAAACATTATAAAGGTAAGTGATAAGATGAGGTTATATGTTTCTTATTAATATGTAATTCTATTTTTCTGTTGATAACAAATTAACGCAATAAAATGCGTCATTTACTTTTTCAATCATTTCGTATCATACTATCACCTATAGGCCTGCCTAGACAGATTATGTAAAATAAGATAATATAAAAACAACTAAAAGGAAAAGATTCCCTTGTTTCTCAGGTTTTACAGCCTTTCTAAATGGTTAATTATCATCTAATTTACATGTCCTTATTTACAGTTTGTCACCATGGAAACAACTGAGTATCCATATGATAATGATTATTTGAATGACAGTGATATCTGTAAGAAGGGGAGCGTGGTTCAGTTTGAATCATCAGTCACTCCAGTTGTTTTCATCATTGTGGTTCTGTTCAGCTGTGTGGGGAACACGTTGGTCTTGATTGTCCTTGTGAAATATGAAAATCTAAAATCTCTGACCAACACGTTCCTGTTCAATCTGGCTCTCTCCGATCTGATTTTCACATTCGGTCTGCCCTTTTGGGCCTACTATTACATGTACGGATGGACTTTTGGAAATGAGGCTTGTAAAGCGGTAAACTTCGTGTTCTACACTGGATATTACAGCAGCCTGATCTTCCTCACAGTTCTGACCGTTCATCGTTACATAGCCGTGGTGCATCCCATGTCAGTGGTCTTATCGCGGAGAAGTCTGCACTGCTACATAACATCTGCTATCATCTGGGTCATGAGTATGGGTGCTGCCGTTCCCCAAGCCATGTACAACTCCGTTGTGGACGACCCAGATCAACAGTTGGAATCTACCGACAAAATGAATCAAGAAGTTATCCAGCTCTGTGATTTTGACAATCATATTAACTGGAAGCTTGCCGGTACATACTTGCAAAATTTCTTTTTCATTTGTGCTTTCGTGGTCATTAGTTTTTGTTACACTGAAATCTTGGCACGACTGCTTCGACCAACATCTCACACTCGGGCCAAGACCGTGTGGTTAATCCTCTGCATAGTGGTGTTTTTTTTCCTGGGATGGGGACCGTACAATGTGGCCATATTTCTGGACTCTCTGATTTCTTGGGGAATCTTTCCATTCAATGAATGTCACGTCAGCATCACAATCGACTATTTGATGTACGTATCTCGGATGGTGGCTTTCTCTCATTGCTGCCTGAATCCCTTGTTTTACGTCTTTGTGGGAATCAAATTCAGAAACCACTTGAAGAAAATGATATGGACTGTTTGTAAGAAGGGCAGAGAGCCTCAAAATCGACAGAGCAGGATTATTTACTCGAATGGTGAAGAAATATCCATGCATTAAATGCGATGTGCCACTGGCCTTTTAAAATGATGTGTTTGAAATTGGTGGATGTAAAACTGTTTCTGCTACAAAAGAAATTTATTAATGTCAAGTGTCTTTAATTGAAATGTTAAGAAATGCTCCAAATTATAATAATATATTTTTTTTAACTTTTGCTTGGCTACAAAGAGATGCTTGGACTTAGCCATTCTATATATTTTCTGTGTTAACTATGCACTATTTGCCATAAATTGTTAAAATGCGAGGATAACAGTCAGCGATGATTTGTTTATTTCATGAATAAAAGTGATTGATAAGTGTTGAATTTTAAATATGGTTATGTGATCTTAATATTTCAGGTTCCATAAGGGAGCCACATGATGTTTTCTCTCCACATAAAACAGATTTTATTACACACAATTGCATTTGCTTTGCACAAAAGTTTTGTTTTATTTTTTATTATTTCTCAAACTTGTACATGGCTGCTGTTAGGAGGATTGCTCTGGGGACCCTTTGATAATATGTGTATCAAATGTTAGCTGGGGTCTTTTCCATAGTGAGGTTACTGGCGTCTTTTTTTGCCAGCATCTTTATTTGTCAGCTTTGATTAACCATGCAAATATTTCTGATAGTTTTTAATTTCATGTTTAAATTTGATGCATTTGCCAACTTAGTAATATTTAGAAATTAAAATGATTACAATCTCAGGTAATGTACATCTAATTAAAAAACATATATTTGTATAAGCAATACAAATAGAACATTTCAGTTCAAACATAGACACCCTCAGTTTCATCAACGTACATTATAACGGAAAACTGCAATAATAATAATAATAATAAAGTTTTTCTACTGCATCTTTCTACAGTATATGCTTGGCATCAGTGCAAAATTGTGAAAAGCACTATATAATTTAATTGCATTTAAATTTGCATTATAACTCACTTATGTCATGACATTAAAATCATTTTGACAAGTAGATGTGGTACAGTGTGGTTTTGGTGTCAGTTTTCATGGATGAGGTTAAGAGATTTTTTGTGTTTAGATCACATGATTAAGACAAGTCAAGTCAACTTTATTTATAAAGCACTTTTTACAATTTTCATTGTTACAAAGCAGCTGTACATTTAACATATTGCCTATAAGCAAAATATTAAAGTTCTACAAGTTAAAACAAAAGAAGAGAACACACACAGAATACAGACACGCACACAGGTTCACACACACCTACATGCATAAAGCATAACTGCACTCGCACAGTGCAAAATATACAAACACACGCACACACACCTACACACACAAACACACACACACACACACACACACACACACACACACAAACACACAGTGTGGTTATCTAAGTGAAGCAGACATTTAAGATAAAAGAAGAGAAACACAGGTCTTATAATATAGGGACTTTAAATTCCCAAATGTAATAATAAATAAATTGTTTTTATTTCATAATGTTACATTTTAAAGTTAAATTAATAAATACGATCAAACTTTCAATTCTAAAACTGATGTCAGCAGCCAACTAATCAAACTGTAAAAAATAACAGAACAACTTTCTAAAAGGATGGTGTTTTTATATTCTCATTCGGCTTCAAAGAACATTCCCAAAAACATTGTATGGTTCGACTTTTATAACAGATCATAACTGCATAAGAGTTATTAGTTAACTATTAGTAAAACTGTTGTTCTTTTTTTGATAATCCTGTATTTCTGTCTTATATTGTATGTTTCAATAAGGTCTTGTTTTGCAGAAAGACTAAGGCTTCTCAGAAATCGCAAACACACTGCAATGGCAACTAACACTTTTGGTTGATTCATTGTGAAACTGCCAACATTAGCAAACGGAAACGACTGCATTGACCAAAGAAGGATGTTGCTTTTCACACAATTTAGCAGATACACATCTCTTAATCCAGACACTGAGGTAGGCTTAAATTTCTCGGTCCTTTCGTCTTAAAATACCATTGTTATATCATTGAATACTGTTGCTCGTACACCCTTAAAAAAGGTGTTCTCAAAAGGTCCTCCAATGCCATAGAAGAACTTTTCAGTTCCATTAAGTACATTTATCATCTCAAGAACCTTTCAGTTTCCTTAAAACCTTTCTGTTTTCTTCTTTAAATACCCTTTGACTGTATTGTTCTTTGTGGAACCCCAAAATGGTTCTTCTATGGCATCCCTGTGAATAACCTTTTAAGCACCTTCATTTTTAAGAGTGTAGACTGCATTTATTGTAGTTATTGAATGTATTACCGCTTGGCGGCAAAATAAGATTAAACGTCAAATATCCACATTTCTACAGCGTGCTAAAATTATCGCTTGTCTTTCCTCGCCATGTTTTTATTCCTCAGAGATGCAAAAGGCAAGATGGAATTGCTCAAGTACAACAGCAGCCATGATCAGAATTACTCAGATCTCGAATATAATGAGTCATATTATGACTATGGGGTTGAGTTAATCCCATTGTGTGAGGTTTACGACTACAAAAAACCCACGGCTGTGTGCTACGCCATTATCTTCTGCCTCAGTATATTTGGCAACGTTGTCCTCCTGTGCGCCCTGACCTGTTATGAAGATCTAAAGAGAGCAACCAACCTCTTCATATTCTGTTTAGCACTTTTCGATCTGCTGTTCACACTTACGTTGCCTTTTTGGTGCGTAGAGTATCTCCACCACTGGGTCTTCGGTGACGTTACCTGTAAGATCATGACCGGGGCCTACTTCGTGGGCATCTACGGAAGCCTCATCCTTCTGACGGCCATGACCCTTGATCGCTTTTTTGTTGTGGTGGTGAGATGGGATTGGCTAACGGGAACTCGGAGGCTTCAGTTTTCGAAAGCGGCCTGTGCTGGCGCCTGGATCATAAGTCTGATAGCTTCTCTGAGAGACTCGATGGCATCCATTGCACAGAAAGATATGGACACCTACGCGTGTAAAAGCACCCAGACGGACGATGATCACGCAGGGTATTACACACAACTCATTCTGCTCTTCCTCGTACCGTTTATACTTATCGTTTTCTGTTACACCAAAATCTTGCTGACGTTGATGTCAACATCCACCAGACAGAAATACAGGACTGTCATACTGGTTCTGTGTATCGTCATCGCTTTCTTTATTTGCTGGGGGCCGTACCATATACTCATAGTGCTGATGTCTCTCTATGACCCCTGTAAATATGACCGACTGAATCTTGCGTTTGTGGTGTGCAGAATTCTGGCATTTTCCCACTGCTGCGTGAACCCAGTTTTGTTTTTTCTCAGATGGAGGTTTAAAAGCTTTCTCTCAAGATGTTTGTTTTGTTTTCCTGAGCTCAGGCGAATGGGGCAGAACAGAGCACCCACCGACCCGAGCGACTCCAGGATTCATCCGTACACCAATGAGAGAGATCTTGGGAACTGTGAACTTGACACACAGTAAAAAGCATTATTTAATATACTTGACTTTAGACTTGATAAATTGATTCATTGCTCAGGAGACTTTAAATGTTGGCTGTTTGAGTACACAGAATATGCACATCTCAGATAATTTGGTCTCAAAACATTTTATAAAAAACATTTGACTTCAGACTGTAAATGTCTAAATGTTACTGAAATGTCTGGCCTTTGATTGCAGATGTTTGTAAAGTCTGAGACATTTGAGATCACTTAATTTAGGAAAACTTTGTAAATAGATATCCGTATAGATTCTTAGGAGCAAGTGTTTCAGTTCACTTTTCATTTATTCTCCTAGTCATTTCAGTCTAGAAGTAACACTTGGGGGTTTTCTGCACAGTATTATGCAATTATTTTCAAAAGTGAAAGACTTTCTGCACAACAAATACTGCCTCAAAATGAGAAAATATATTTTGAATGAGATTTATAACTCGAAGTTGGTTTATTAGAGATCTGATGAGGAAGGGTTTGAGTGGGCTGGACGTTCATTCAAGAGTGGGACATGCAAAATAAGTCTCTATAGTAGATATTGTATAGAGGAAACCTCCAGAATCAAGGTAGTTTCTTGTTTCACATAAATCTGTCTTCTTTCTTTTTTTCTTCCTCTCATTTTTGTTATGAATATGCATTTTATTTCTGATAGATTTACATAAAATGTTCAATAAAAAGGAAAATTCTCAGATTATTGATCAACCTTTTAATAATTTTAGCTCTTCTTTTATTTTCTTCTGTGGAACACAAGAAAAAAAGTCTTCTTATTGCTTGCTGCTGTTTTCTATAGATTGTTGAAACCCTAATCTTCATAAAGAATAAAATCACCACAATGGGCCCAATATTTTAGGTTGCATGTAAAAAACCTGCGATTTTTTCAAAAGGTGTCCATCTGCTTTCCACAGAAACACATACGAAGTCGTCTTGGATAAACGTGTTTGGTAAATCACATCACACGCGCTCTTAGGAACATTTATGAAATTGATCTTTTGCCGCTACATCCTCTAATATCTTTATCTAACGCCAAACGCGCTGGATTTGAACCCTTTTCTGCTTCGAGTGCGCTGCTTCTCTCCAGCCAAAGACGCGCAGCATTAAAAGCATCAGATACGTTTTAACAACAGTAGTGCAGACACGCAGTGCAGGTAAATGGACACACAACTGTAAACAAAATGCAGCCATTTTAAAGTATTTTTATCTGTCAGTCTGTTTACTGTTTGATGTCTCCAACCTTTTTTCCGGATTTGTGATATTTTATGAACCATAACGTTTTTATCTACATTTAACATTCACAGTATTAATCAGCATGTAAACGTGTGACCCTGTGAAAACCCAGGCTAAAAACTAATTGAAGATAACAAGCATCAAAGATGCTTTTCAAGCACTAATTTTAAATTTCAATCTTAATAAAAAACGGGTTTATTTAGACTATATAGAAGATTTTGTTGTTATATATTTTCACAGAATATTCTTTCTGTAGGATGAATTTGTGTAGAAACACTATAAAGACTTTTGCTGGGTTTCACAAGCGGGTCACATTTTGTATTGAACAACTTTCTAATTGAGAAATTATTTAAAGACAGAAGTAGGGTAGTTACATTTACATTTAATCATTTAGCAGACGCTTTTATCCAAAGCGACTTACAAACAGTTTAAGGAGCAATAGGAATATGTCATACAGGAGCAATAAAAGGTGCCAATACAAAGTTACTGGTTATAACAAAAGCTAGACCACTGCATGTTTTTTTTCTGGTATGAAAGGCATGGAACGACTAATTTAAGTGACTGTGTGTTTCTGTGCTGTACTAATCAGACTTGATAAGTGGATGTCAAAATAAAAAAATTAACGACCAGATAAAATATCATATATTTATTTATATATATATATATATATATCCATGTGGGCTAAATTGATTAATTATTATTATTTTAAAAAAACTTGTTGTCTGGACCCCATTTGGAAGAAAATATAAAGACTGGACCTCTTGGAACTTTAATTGAATATCCCTGATATAGAGTATATAATGCAGCATTGTCATTTTGGGTAAAGTATTCCTATGAGAGTGGATTTGCTTACATACAAATGATTTCCTGTGTAACTAACTACATCACTTCTCGTTTACAAAATGTTTGCGCTTTAAGTAGCAAGTATATATGTTCACAAAGAAATGTTCCTTGTTAGAATAATAAGAAAGTAAAAAGGTAAATAAAAATCTTCATAAAATCAACCAAGAGATCAAATGTACAGTTGTGGCCAAAAGTAAAGTCGCCATGTTAAAACCATCAACATGTGAACAGTGCTCACATATTTGAAACCACATGTGTTATATATTCAGCAGCATGTGAAAAAGTGATGCTACACAAATGTTAATAGACTGAATTATTCACTGTAACATGATTGAACTTCTGTCATTTCACAGACAGCGCGATGCATCAGGAGATTGTACAGGAGGACTTGAACTTTAGCTATTATAACATGGACTACGTATACGATGGCCGTTTGATCACATTAGAGGATCATCTCTCTTATGGCCCTGTGATCTGTGCAGTATGCTATATCATCATCATCTGCATCAGTCTACCAGGAAACTGTTTCTTGCTGTGGGTCCTGAAAAATGAGGGTTTGAAGAGCGCCGCCGACTGGTTCCTTCTCTATCTCACAGCGTCTGACCTCATCTTCACCCTCATGTTGATCCCCTGGTCCATCGATAACATCTGTGGCTGGGTCTTTGGCGAGCTGGGCTGCAAACTATTCAACTGGGGCATCTTCCTGGGTCTGTACAGTTACATGACGTTCCTCACGGTCACGACGGTCCATCGCTACGTGGTGATCGTGCATCCGGTGTTCGCCACATCCGCTGCGAATCGCTTCAGACTTTACACACACGTCTCATCCTCCATTGCGTGGCTGATCTCCATAGGCTTCAGTCTGCCCGAAGCCTTCTACTCTGCAACTGTACACAACCCTGACATGGTCTTGTGTGTTCTCAAATATGACTCACAATTCACAGAGACACTTGGGTATTTCCTTCAGATAATTCTCTTTTTCATGCTGCCATTCATGGTTATTGCATTCTGTTATGCCCGGATGGGGTTTATCATTCATAAGAGCCACATGGCGAGCAGAGACAGACATAACGCTGAGTGTATTATTTTCTGTGTTGTCGTGGGCTTTTTTATCTGCTGGACACCGTACAACATCTTCCTCTTTCTAGTTGTCTTGAAGAGTTTAGATGTCCCTGCATTGACGGCATGGGAGATCTCGGAGATGGTGTACGTCATCTGTCACATTCTAGCGTTCAGCCACTGCTGTGTGAATCCTCTCATTCAGATCTTAGGAGGAAAGAAGTTCAGGAGATATCTCTCATGGTCCTCACGGAGGTACACAAGACATACGTTCAGCACCCAGAGCAGCTTCTCAGGGCAAACACATCTCTGAATTTCTGGACACATGACGAGCAGTGAAAATGAAGAAAATATGGGTCAAATAAGAATATATGAGACAGAGTTTTTAAAATCAAATTTAAAACACACATGGACACACAACTTCACAAAAGCTAAACACAACACGTCAATAGCAAATTTTGGAGCATAACAAACGTTATTAAAGTGTATATACTTAATGTGTTTAAGAAGATTATATGTTGACTTTAAAAAGTGTTTGCATCAGTGTTGTTCCATGTTACCAAATATAAAAGAGGAAGAGACAAAAAAAAGAGGTTGTAAAACTCAGTATTTTCATTTCATTTTATTTACTTATAAAGCACGAATAAACACAACAAAAGTTGACCACTGTGCTGTACAAAGGAGACAGTTAAAATGAAAGGAGTAAAAGAACAGACAAGCATAGTACAAAATAAAAACATTACAAATTTAAATATTGGATCAAATTTAGACTTGCATTAAAAGCAGGGCTAAGTAATTGCGACTTTAACTTAGATTTAAAATCATGAACAGAGGAAGCAGATCTCACAGATAGCGGCAGATTGTTACATAACATTGGACCCTCCACTCCAAATGCACTGTCACCTCTCTGTTTCAATCTTGATCTTGGATAAGATAGACTGATACTATTTGAGGATCGCAGACATCTACCCGACCTATTCAAGATTACAAGATCCGACAAATATGTGGGAGACAGACCATTCATAGACTTTAATACAAACAGTAAAATTTTTAATTCAATTTTGTATACCACTGTCAAACAGTTTAAAGACAGTAAAGACGGGGCAATGTGATCTCGTTTCGAGCCCTTGTTAACATTCTGGCGGCGGTATTTTGAACCATTTGAAGTCCTGACAGGGAGGATTTTGGCAGTCCAACACACAGGGAGTTGCAATAATCCAACCGTGATAAAACAAATGCATATATATCATTTTCCAGGTATTTAAAAGTTAAAAAAAGATCTAACTTTGGACAGAAGTTTTATATTGAAAAAGCATGACTTGACTACTGAATTTATCTGGTGATCAAATTTAAGGGAGGAATCAAAGATAACTCCCAAATGTTTGACTTTAGGTTTGATGTAAGAATTGAATTGTCCACAGTAGACTATGTTGTGTAAAGCTACAGAAAAAAAACTGTTTGTCTGTGCAGTTGCTGTGAAGAACCCGATTGGCACATTTATTTTTTAATGACGTACGCAGAAATTGCAATGGAATGGACGGGTAGTTTGTGAGCTTATCCAGTAGAGAGCAGCGCTGTTCAAGCAGTGAGTAATATACAGACGCCGAAAAAATGAAGAGAGCATTTTCAGTATTACTATAATGGTGTTTAGGTAAAATGATTATTTTGCTTCATTCTGTAAACTACTAAGCATATTTCTCCCAAATGTCAAATTAGAATATTGTGTCTGTTTGCATGTCTCTGCAGAAAATGAAAACTGGAGAAGGGTGACAATAACAGAAAAATGCTCTGGATTTTTTCAGACCCCAAAACAATATTTTTTATGTGATAACCTGGATTTTTATCACAGTTTCATGTCTTGACTCCTGATGCTTGATTTTGTTGAAGTTCAACAGACACATTTAGAAACGTAAATATATTTGGAATGGTCATTTAATTTGCCAAACACAACAAGTCCATTTAGATACTGGAGGATAAATAAAATAAAGTCATTTTTTTTCTCCACATTTCAAAATGTCCATTCTATAGACCTGAACATAGAATTACAAAAGCAATTTAGGCATCAATGGTAGAGCAAAACACTTATAATATGTCCAACGACAAATTATATTGTCTATTGTATTGCTGTACTTGATTTAATGAATGGAGATAAATTAAGATGACCATCAATGGACTAAAAAGAAGATTAAAATGAAAAGTGTGTTAGCTTTGCTGTAAATGCTTTATGATATTGAATAAATGCATCTCTGTTTTCAACAACACTTAACTGTTTTAAATCCTGTATTGATTATGTATTTTCAGTGTTCCTGTAGTTCAATTGGTAGAGCATGACATTCATTGCACAAGTCACAACAAAGGTTTTGAATAAGGTTTTGAAAAGGTTTTGAAGTGTAAGTCACTTTAGATAAACGCATCTGCAAATGCATACAGGTAACTTTGTTAAAAACCTCATTCGAAGCCCCACTACCTCCATAAAATGATCCCAGAACGTGTTTTCTTTATCGACGGCAGCCAGATGCTCTCTTTTCCGGACGCTTTCCCAGCTCGAACGAAGAGTCAATCAATTGAAATTTACAATTCAAAAGAATTAACCACACATTTCTATACATAAAACAGACCTACAGTCACCTCAATCATTTTAATTTTACAAAACATATATCAAAATAGATAAATCCTAATAATAGCAAAGAAATGGTGATTCACTTTTGGTATGGATCAAACATTTTAAACAGATCACAAATCTTACAATAGAGATGCTTCACATTTGAAGCTCTTACATACCTTGTCCTCTATCATGCTGTGCAATTTCGCCATGTTAACGTGGAGGTGAACATTTCAAAAGAAAAGATGAGATCTAACTCCTACTGCTCATAACAGAAAGCAAAACATAGAAGACATATTTTCATTTTCTGTGGTTTGACGCATAAAGAACCACAATTCAAATGCAAATGTCCTACGGGTGACACAAAATTGCCTTTGAAAGACTCTGCAAGGCTTTACATTAAATTTGAACTCATTTTGAATTGTTGAAAAAGTTGAGATGGCAAAAAACCTGTTCACTGCATCTGTTTATGAGTTTCTTGAAAGATATGGTCCTTTACCAAACTGTACCTCTCTGGCAAATGTGTACTCAGATTATAGCCAGAAGCCAAACAGATGTTGTTTTCTGCTCAATAGTGTCTCATTAGACCGATCTTGTTTTTACCTTCTCTCCTCCTGTCTTTATTTAACTTAACATGTTATTTCGATTCTTCTGCTGTCTTTTGTTTTCTAAAAAATCTATGGATGAAAAGCAAATGTAGGATCTTTTTTCATCTATTTTTACATGTATGCAGCCGTTTGAATATACAGCAAGTGGGCGACTGTAAAGCATTAAGTCAAGGGTCAACAAATGATTACTTTTACATTTTTTTATTTATTTATTAATATCTGTTGGAAAATGCTTTGAGTTGTTACTCCTATATACTTTTTGGAATCATTCGATCTGTATGTCCATCCTCATTCGAAAGAAAAATAAAAGAAAATAGCTCGTTGATTTATCCTAAAGTTGAAAAATTGACCCGGAAGTTTCGAAAGAGATTTCAACAGTGTCTCAAACTGAGCTCAGATTTGTCAAGTAAGTATTCAAAAGTCAATATTATTGAAGATTTCAAAATGAACTCAAATCAATATGAACGTCAAATTCAACCAAATCCAGATTATTTCACCTCTACAATTTACATTCATTTTACACCTCCATACTGTTTGAACAAGACTCATTTGTTTCAGTTTGTATTTCTCCTAAACAATCAAATATCTCAGAATATGTTGATACTTAAACAAAACACAACAAAGAACTCCATTAGCTGCTGAGCTATGAAAGAGCAACATCAACATTTTCATCTTCTGTATTTTCATTAGTCTATATCTAACAATTGATGTTTTATGTTTAAAATGACTGATTCCTGTATTATTGGAAATAATAACAGATAAAGAATGAAAAGTTATTTACAGGCATGAGGGGTAAGGTGGTGCCTTTGCCACAGGCAAACCACGTAGGACTTCAGGGTTAATAGAGAGCAGATTTGGGTGAAGTAGAGTGTTAAAATCATCTCTTCCATCTCACTGGCTCACTGAGAAAATCGATGAAGTGATCAAAGTTTTCATGGTTTTAAACTACGCTCATATGTTCATCTGACGTCTGTTTATTATTAATTTGAAGAAACTGAACTGATCTTACAAGTGAGATGTTCAACACAACAGCAACGACTTTTCTTTTACATGATTTTAATCTAAGAGTCTGAATGGAGCATTAGACTCTCATCTTACTAAAACAAAATTCCTGTCTTCTAAATATCAAAGGAATTATTTTCAGCTCCCTCAAATCTCTTTCTGCATGAAATGATGCATTTTAATAACCAGGTGTGGTGTCAATTGAAGCCGATAGACATCTGTTCTCTCAAAGATTTTGATCCTGCTCTCCGTCTCATTATAACTAGAACCGTCTACTTTATTAGTTGTGTTTGCTGTAAGGCAGACGTAAGGTTAGGGATTTAAAAAAACATCTAACGCACCATTTTTGCTACGGACATGAACGACAACTCGGATGATCTTTTATTTATAATTTTTTAAATACACAGAACGAACCAACGTAGACAGGGACCCAAGAAATATAAGGGTGGGGTCTTTTGACTTAGACCAATGGGAAACTGGCAACCACCAAGAATACCATAGCAGCTGCAGTAACACACCAAAACCCATCAGAACACCATAGCAACCGCATAGCAACCACAAGAAACTTCACAGCATCACTGTGGTTACTTTTGTCACTTTTGATAACGGCTGCAAAATATTAAAACAATGCGATATTTGATAACGTGTTAAGTAATATGATAAATGCTTGTGTTTGTAAAATAAAATTGAATTATAATAACATGTATTAATTGTATATATATTTACATGAATGTATAAAAAATATATGAAAGGAATTTATATTAAAATATATATTTAGAAATCGTGGATAATGCTTTTAAGAAATAATATTAAAAAAAAATTTTTTTTTATATTCTTTACCCTACTTCAAGCACTTGTTTTAAAATAGACAGCTGTCATATCACAACACAGTCTCACGGGTGGGCTGGTTGGTTGTTCAGGGCAAATAGGGCACCCCTCTGTTATAAATAGTTAAAAATCTTTTAATTACTTTATAACATAACATAATTTTTCATGTCAAATTCTTAAATGTAAGCCCACAGGACTATGAATCCATGAATGGTATGTCAGAAAGGTATCATCTTAATTTAGCATTTAAATATTGCCAGATCTCTCAAAGTAAGACAAGATCAAAACGCGGTTTGAAAAAGCACGAGCAGTTTGGCCCTTGACGCGTCCCGTAGTTCGGTTGATTTTACTTTCTTTATTAGTTAGAATAATCTTTTTTTTATGTTCATTGATGGACCAAACAGTGTCTGTATATTATTTACAAGAACCGCTTATGAATGGGAAATATTAGAAATAAACTCTATATTACCTATTTTTATTCAGAGTTGTCTGCAGAACACAACACTTTTCTTAACACGTTTTTTGTAAAAAACAAAGAAAGTGCCACAACAACAACAGCTAGTAGACTTAACTGCATATACCTGTCGATGAAACGATCTGTCGTCTTCAGTGAGCGGACACAGACTGTGAGGAAAGAGCGTTAAATGCAAAACGAGCAGTGGAATATGCGGATTTTAGCGGTTCGATAAGAATTTTTTTTCGCGTGGCTTACCAAAGGGCGCAAGCACGTGGCAGTGGCCATAGCCACAGAGCCACCCCCTTGACCGCGAGGTTCCTGTTGGTCCGCGAGATTCACGGGAGAAATAACAAAACGGGAGTGTTGACAGGTTTGGTTATAAATATATTAGCCTAATGTAAATACACACACAGTCTGTGTATTGGAGATCGTGCTCGAAAAGAAAGTCGTGCTCACGGTCACGAAAAAATTGGGATATTCGTGTCCATGAACACAAATGAATAGATTCAAAATTTAGTGTCTATGCAACGAAGTGCTTTGAGATTGGGCTCAACCCAACATATCATGACCTCTTCTTCACCATCATCTTCCTTCGAATTCTTATACACATTTTCACGAATTAGCCACCTTGTAAAATACTTAGGAATTCCTGCGAGATTGGGCTGAAACTTTTCACAAAAGAAATAATTAAATGGAGTGGACAAAGTGATTTTAAACAGCAGCGTGCATGACTAATGGCGGAAACATGTTAAAATCATTGCCGAAATGTCCTTGGGAAGACAAATGAATTTTCAGCAGAATAATTAACTTAATTAACAAATTTGCATGCATATTCATCAGGCCCATCCAAGTCTCTCCAGCTCAGTTTGATGAACGCGGCTGTGTAATAACAGCCTCATTTACATTCTGCCTTCCATTGGCATTTCTGCGGATTACGACGCCGCAGACCCGCATGTCTGCGCATATATCTCACGCAGCGTCGGCGCAGACTCTGAGAATTGATTGGCCGCGCAGGTACATGTAAGATCCCTGTCGCGTCTGTTTTAGTCCCGACTCTCTGTCCTTCATGATGGCTGTGGATGAATAGCTCCCTCGCCCCCTCCCTCTCTGGTGGGCACGTCTTGGCATGGCTCCCACCTCGTAACTCTCCAGAGCTGCCCGGCTGTTCAGCGTTCCCTCCTGTCCCTGCAGGGCAATCTTTAAAGGCAGTAAGGTGTGACGCTACCGACTGGCAGCTTGGCAGCGGTGCCCGAGGATATCGACGCTCTCCGAGTCGTGCGCGGATCAGGCGTCGCCGTCGTAATCGTCAAACTATATATACGTTATTAGAAAGCGAGCGTGGGTGCGTGGATGGGCACTCTTATGTGTAAATGGGATTGTTTTTTTATGCATTTAGATGAGTCGCTGCTGTAAACCATATGCCCCTGTTGCCACTAGGCCATATAGAAGTTTGTTTGCCAAACACAAAGAGGCCATTAAACATGCATACATAATGAAACTGAATCATGTTTTTAGAACAAAGGCTCTTTGCTCCTCATGCACAGTTTTTATCCAGATTCTGAGACATCTTTAAAAGCAATTTAAGAGAGTGGTGGGTGGTTGCCAGGGTGTTGCTGGGTGTGCAGTTGTTAGTTAGATGCTCAATTCAAATGGCTCAGATCTTTTTTCTTTGTGCATCTTTGAGAATGTTTAAGCCATTATCACCCAATCGAAACGTCTAAGCATATAAGTGTCTCTCCTTACAGGGACAGTTCACCCTAAAAATAAAACATCTATATTCACCCTCATGTCATTCAAAACCTGTATGTGATTATTTCGTTAGTAAACACGAAAGAAGATATTTTGTGAAATGTCTCAGTTTGGTTTTGTGTTCATACAAGTCATTGGGTTCAGTGTTGTCACTAACGTTCTTCAAAATACCTTCTTTTGTGATCGGCAAAGCATAGGAAGTCATGACGTGAAGTTGAATAAAATAACGAAAGAATTTAAATTTTTGGGTGAACTGTTCCTTTAAGAAACCACACGATTTGAAACAACATTCATCTCTGTACAAACAAAAGACGAGCTACATTAAACTTTATAACTGAAGCAACAATGAAATGTGTAAGAAAGATTTGATCAATTCACAAAAGAACATGCCCGTCTCAACGAAAGTTAAATCGTGACGAGACAGCAGAAAAATTTAAGAAAATGCACAATTTGAGAGTAGCATCCCCTCCCACACAAGAAATTACACTTTTGCATTCAATATGTTTAGCGTATCTGCTGTAATTAGCACCTGGGTACTCTAAGCAAGACTGACAACAGAAAATTGGTTTCATAAGTAAGACCTGTGAAAATGTTTCGCTCACACCTCTTTTTGCTCCTGTATGTGTTCACACTGTGTGGTTTTAATCTGATTGAACTGAATTTATGTTTTGTCATATATTACAAACACACCTAATGTATGAGAATGCGTGTTTGTTGAAGTTTAAGCGGACATTTTTTTCCATTATTTACACACCTTTGTGCTATTCTTAACATATATGACTTTTTTTCATCTGCAGATGGCAAAGGAAGATATTTTAGAAGAATGTTGGTAACCATAAAAATATTGGACCCCGTTGAGGTCCATTGTGGAAACAAAACCACATTTCTCAAAACAACTTTTTTGTTCCGAATGGTAAGAATCATATACAGGTTTGAGTTAGATTGAGGGAGATAAAACCCTTTTTTATTTTCGAGTATAAACTATTGATTTAAAGGGACAGTTCATCCAAAAATGAAAAATTCTTTCATATTTTACTTAACCTCGAGTTGTTCCAAATCTGTATAAATATTATTTTTTCTGATGAAGACAAAGAAAGATATTTAGAAGAATGTTATAACCCAACATTTCTTGTCCAAAAAGTACGAATAGTAAAAGTGTCCCAGAACTGTTTGCTTTGCATTCTTCAAAATATCTTCCATTGTGTTCATCAGAACAAAGAAATTTATCAAGTCATTTTTCCAACACTCTTAAAAATAAAGGTGCTTCAAAAGGTTCTTCGATGCCATAGAAGATCCTTTTTGGTCTAAATGGTTCCATAAATAACAATTAACATCCAAAGAGGTTCTTGAGATCATTAAAATAGGGGGAAGTAGATGATTCTTTAAAGAACCTTTGACTCATTGGTTCTTTGTGGAACCAAAAATGGTGCTTCTATGACATCACAGTGAAGACCTTTTGAGAACCTTTATTTTTAAGAATGACAGTTTGGTTACAAGCTTCGTTCAAACATCTTATTTTGGGTTCATCTGAACAAAGACATTTATAAAGATTTGGATCAACTTGAGAGTGAGTAAATAAAGACAGAATTTAGATTTTGGTGTGAACTGTTCCTTTAAGTGGGAAATTATTGAATTATTTTTGGACCTCTTTTATCATTGAATGCTGGAATTCATTCATTGACAAAAAATTGATAAATTGCAAATGACAGCCTTTCCTCTGCTCAACCACGGCAACGTTGGCACGATGTTGGATTACGACCAGGTTTATTGAATGGATAATACCAATCTGCTCAAATATTCAATGACCCAATGAAAACGCAGGTGTTTTAAGAAACGTTTCAAAAGTCCAACTGTGTTAACTAGACCTGGTATTTTAAAATGCATTTGAGGTCAGTGGTCAAAGATACCCATCTACAAATGGAAACGCATTGAGTCTAAACATCCCTTTTCTTTTAAAAAAGGCCTTTGCGTAAAAGGCTGCGTGGAGTTTTTCAGGCTTCTAACATCTATGGGGTGTGCGACAGCCGTGAGGTTTGATGGTACTATTGATGGGAAAGTTGTGAGGAAAGTCACAGAGCCACAGAGGAATTTGATTACCTTCATCCATTATCCGCACAGTGAGCGACGGAGAAACTCACCATCTGTCATCCGTTTCATTAGCATCGTCAACACCTGCCCTGCCTGTTTACCACTTCCCTCTCTCTTTCATTCGCTCTCTCTCTCATCCAGATTTTTTTTAAACAAGCTTTTGATGAAATAATAAATGTTTTTCTCTGCTCCTGTAAATATATTCTTATCCTGTTTAGTCGAGCATATGTGTTTCATATAAGCTCCCTTCACAAGTTTGCGAAAGTTGTGCAGAGTGGAAGATTTAAACAGTGGTGAAGAAAGATAATTCAATTAAATCTTTTCATCCATCCATCCTTCAACTATCTATCTATCTATCTATCTATCTATCTATCTATCTATCTATCTATCTATCTATCTATCTATCTATCTATCTATCTATCTGTCCGTCCGTCCATCTTTCTCTTTATCTATCTATCTGTCTATCTATCTGTCTATCTATCTGTCTGTCTGTCTATCTATCTATCTATCTATCTATCTATCTATCTATCTATCTATCTATCTATCTATCTATCTATCTATCTATCTATCTATCTATCTATCTATCTATCTATCTATCTATCTATCTATCTATCTACTAACTAAATAACCAACCAACTAACCAACCAACCAGCCAACCATCCATCCATCCATCCATATATCTATCTATATATCTATCTATCATCTGCCGCTGTCCATCTAAAACCAAACTGTCACCCAGCAACTAATGACAAACATACATGACAGACTGCAGACCAGCACACCTTGCCTTTTCAAAGTAAGGTAAAAGGAAAAAAGAAGAAAACAGTCCTTCTGGTTACCACGGCATTCTGCATTCCTCCTCCAACCCTCTCTCCAAAATCCCCAGGTGCTGCTGCGGGCCCCATTAGCGCCCGAGTCCCTGCCTCCAGCAGGCCATGCGTGTCCCCAATGACACTTTGTTGGATTAAAACCAAGTTTTTCCCCCTTTGCAGTCAGACAGCTCACTTCCAACCAATCAAAGGACAGGAAGATAAGTGGGCGGAGCAGTGGTGAGTAAAGCCGTCCCAGTGGACAGGTGGAACAGATCCGAACAGCAGAGATGCGCACTGTTGGACAAGAAAACAGAGAGTGAAACAAGACTGTCACAACATCAAGTCGGGTCACACGTCTAGTTTCTTGGCTTTTTATTGAAAGAAATAGTGTAATTTGCTTACTATCTTTCTTTATCTGTATGAGTTTTTTTTTCTGTAAAAGATAAAAGATGATTTGAAGAATGCTTACATAACTTTCTCTATACAATGAAAGTATACAGTATATTATGTAAAAAGGTATAAAGTAAATGTTGCTGCGTTTAATGCCCAGAAAATACATTTAATTGATATACTTCAATACAACTTTAAAGTGCAAACCACATGCTTACATGTAATAATTCTCAATTGCTTCATCACATCTACATCTCTTGTAAAAACTGTTTTAAAAGCCATGAAGTCACATACAGCATCATTTGCAGATTTATTTCTGCTGAATGTGGAAAAAAAAGGATTTGACTTTCAAATTCTTGAACATTCGAAGACACTTCTGTGCCGTACTGTAATGCAATTTAAAACAGCAATTGACTTTGACTGAGTTGTTTCAACAGTTCACAGTTCAGCGACTCCCGGCACAAACACACAATAACACATCTGCTGTTGAAGCGACGGCAGACCTGGGTCAAGTTTACCTCCACCTTGGATATAAAAATTACTCACAGCCCTCAGGGCAAAGACTCCAGTCTTCTTGAAGTCACTGCTTATGTTTTGTTAATTGAGAGGTCAAACAATGAATTCAGGATCTTTCCCATTTTAGGATTTTTACACTTGATTTACTTTTCAATGTTATACAACAATAGACACATTGACAATGCTGGCTATTTTAAAAGAATCTTCTTAAAATCCATCAATTTATCATCATCTTCTCAACAAAAGATTTTGTTCATCTCCGGCCAATAGAATTATGACTGCTGTCTTTTGGGACATGCCTTAAACTAGATTTATTTTAAAACTACATTGGATCATGTCATGCTTCGGCATGGTCAGAACCCAATTGCAGGCAGACAGGAGGTGAAAGGGTTAACAGATTTATTTATTAACATTAAACACTAACAAACAGGCAAAACAAAAACCCACGAGGGGGAAAACCGGACAGGATGAAATATAAACTTTAACAACAAAACACTGACTAACTAAACTATAAAAACAAACACTGGAATCAAACACTAAACTAACGCTTACTAGACAATGGAGACAGGAACAAGGCAAGACGAGGGCATGAAGCATACGTGAACAATGAACAACAGGAACAGGGTAAACAGCTACAGCTACAGCAACAGCAACAGCAACAGCAACAGCAACAGCAACAGCAACAGCAACAGCAACAGCAACAGCAACAGCAACAGCAAGGTCAGACTTACAGCAAGGTCAGACTTACAGCAACAAACTACGGGTACACATCTAGAACGACCATGTATCACATACAATGAACGCGCACAAGACAATGAAACATGAGGACTCTTTATAGGGAGGGTAATTAACACAAACTAGGAAACATGAGGGTAGGAACGATGACGCGACTCGGGGAGAGTATGGAAGGCCACAAGGGTCAAACACATCTCTCCCCATATGAAACAAAGGATTCTGTATGATTCCACCTCTAAACCAAGAAATACCTGACTAGGAGAGGTGAAACCATGACAGAACCCCGCCTTAAGGAGCAGCAACCTGATGCTCCTCAAAGGCACGAACAAGATAAGGCAATTGGGTTCTGACCATGCCGAAGCATGACAGAATGCACGAGCCAGTTAGAACCCAGCAAGCAGCCATGGTGAACTGCTTGCGATCCCGCCAGGCGCGCCACCTCTGCGGTATCCTCCAAGGAGATGATGATCTGGGGACCTACGTAGAGAGGTTCCTGGATGCCGCAGAGGAGGTGGTCTTTGGGGAGGCGGAGCTAGAGGTGTTGTTCAGCCGCGGCCTAAGGGATCCTCTGTCGCCGGCGGAGATGAGGATGCTGAGACCGCTGGACTTCGATGTCGTGTGGCGGTATGCCACGAACAGGTCGGAGTCCAGGCTCCCAGTGCAGGCCTGTTATCCATCTCCGCTGGTTGCTATACCAGAGGGTCGTACCCTGCAGGTCGGGGTGCCCTCCGCCTCATCCGCAGCAGCTTCACCACCACCGACTGGTCTCCGTGGCAAGCGGGGGAGAAGAACGTCTTCGGGGTCGTCCTCGGAGGCCTCCAACCCCGAGCCAGCTGTACCCTTCACCTCCTTCCTTCAACCGACCACTAGAAGGGTGGCTCGACTGAAGAAGAAGAGGCAACAGAGGGCAGCCCGGAGTCCGGTGGTCTCGAGTCCGGTGGTCCCGAGTCCGGTGGTCCCGAGTCCTGTGGTGTCTAACCCCATATATTTTTGGGGGGGGCGCCGTGGGGAGGTGACGGTCCGAGCGGCCAGCCCGGCCGCAGATTCCTCCCAGGAGCCGGAACCAAGCCCGGTCCAGGAGCCGGCACCAAGCCCGGTCCAAGAGCCGGCACCAAGCCCGGTCCAGCAACCGGCACCAAGCCCGGTCCAGCAACCTGGCACCAAGCCCGGTCCAGCAACCGGCATCAAGCCCGGTCCAGCAACCGGCACAGAACACTGCCCAGCCGCCAGCACAGAACGCTGCCCAGCCGCCAGAGAGCGCTGCCCAGCCACTGTCAAGTCCGGCATTCCAGCCGGCACCCAGCCCGGCCCTGCAGCCGGTGTCAAGCCCTGTCCAGCCGGTCTTCCGACCGGCGTCAAGCTCCGTCCAGCCGGCCTTCCGACCGGCACCAAGCCCCGTCCAGCCGACGATCCAGTCGGCCTTCCAGCCATGGTCCAGCCCGGCATTCCAGCCGGGGTCCAGCCCAGCAGTCCTGCAGGGGACTAGGACAGTTCCCCCCCAGGACTTCCCCGGTCAAGCCTCCTGGGGCTCCGCGCCCTGGCGCGCCCCATAGGGCTGGAACTTCCCCACCCAGCCCTTCCCTTTCTGGACTTCCTCCCATGTTTCCTCGTTTGCCCCCTCCCCTGTTTGTTATTTTTATTGACTCACCCCAACCCATTTGTTATTATGTCTTGTATGCCCCTAGTCATGTTTACCTTGTCTGTCTGGTTTTTGTCTGTCTCCCAGTCGGTCTTGTCTTGTTAGTTACCCCTTGATGAACACCTGGAGGCGTCCATTTAAGGGGGGGCTTATGTCATGGTTCCACTACCATGTCATGTTTTATTCTTGTCTCAAGTGGAGCCATGGCATTGCCTGATGGTTTTATGTGGGAAAGACATAGTTCTTTCTCGTGTCTCGTCTTTGGCCCCGCCCCTCTCTCTTCTCGTCAGCTTTCCCTGAGTGCTAATCCCCAGCACCTGTTTCTCGTTAACGATCCTATGTTTGTTTCCCCTATAAAGAGTCCTCATGTTTCTTTGTCTTGTTGCTCGTGCATTGTACTTGTACGTGTTCGTCCTACCTTGTACCTCTATGAAGTCCCTCGTCTTAGCTCTTGTTAATGTATGCTGTTCGTTTGATCTTGTTCCTTGTTCCTGTCAAGTAAGTCTAGTTTAGTAGTGTGTTTATATTCAAGTGTTTGTTTGTAGTTTCAGTAAGTCAGTGTCCTAGTTTTATTGTTAATTCTTCAAGTCCTGTTTTCCCCATTGTGGGTTTTGTTTTGACCTTTTTGTAGTGTTCTTGTTTTCTGTTTAATAAATCTGTTAACCCCTTCATTCCCCGTCTCTGCCTGCATTTGGGTTCCCACGCCATGTCTCACCTTGAGTTTCATGACAGGATCATTTGTAGTATGCTGGAAAAATTGACACACTAAGAGTTTAATGTTTATTTTCCAATAAACTTCACAGCCTGATTTATTTAGGATTTTGTTATCGGTCGTAAAAGCAGCAGGTGTGCTTCTGTGAAATGGCAGTTGTGTACTATAGCTATTAGACAAATAGTAGAAGACATAAAAATCTAACAAAAAAGATTAGTTTGGATTATTCTATGTGTTAAGAAAATTAATTTCATTGATTTGCTGGAAGGGTTTCACATGGTTCGTTTAAGCTTCTCACTATTCCTTACATCCTCCTGTGCCAGAAACAATGAATGGAAAAAGTGTGACATGGATATCAAGTTCTTGGAGATCTTTAATAGCTCACAACCAACTATTACAAATGATCTGTCATCACTTTTTACTAATGGAAGTTAAATATGTCTCTGATTAGTCTTTCTGGGGCGCCGATAAACTTATGATTTATATAAATGACATAAACTCGTGCATTTTTAATCAGCTAGATCATGTTCATTCGCCTAAAAATATTTAATATCATATGAATAAAGTTCTGTCATGGTGGCCTAGGGCACATGAAAGCTATAATAGGTCTACATATAGTTAAAAAAACTGATCTATCTTGATGTGAAAGTTTAGGATATCACGTGAGATTATTATGCTACTAATAATGATTAGTAGTAATATAATTAAATTATTAAGAGTAAAAAGACATGTAAAATAATGCCAATTCTGCTTTAAATGTATAATATTCAACGAGAACTTTGAATAAAAGACTCAGTTGCTTTGGTGCATTTCTCAAACCACAAATAACATTTTTAAAAATCCTTGTTTAACCTCAACAACATTTAGTCACTTATGCACAGAAAGCAGTTTTAGACAAGGGGCAGATGCTTTGGTCGATCAATGCATTCGAGTAGCCTATATGTAATTGTCTGCTGTTTATTAAACATTATGAATTCTGGTCGCAATGGGATGTTGTGACTATTACCGCATTGCAATGGTAAGCCCGGGATATCAGGAAGTATATAGAAAATCTACATTGATTCCTCACTGCACGGCACTGACTACAATTTTACTTTCTGAGCAGTGCACTCACTAAGTTCGTCTCAATTTGCAGTTTGAAGGCCACATTTGAAGCCTGCACTGCAGACATCACAGAGGTTTATTTATTTAAGATATGCAACCGTTACATTTAAAGGTAAGAATAAACTACAGTGATACGTCTTTTGAGAAAGAAATGTTAATATATAATGTTTTTAGATGAAAAAGACTCGATGACGTAAGCAGCCTTCGAATGCGACCTTCGAATTTTGCAAATTTGAAAGATGATTTGAGAAATGCGCCAGCGACTGAGAAAAACTATAAGAAGGGACTTGGAATATAACTTTTAAAGGAGAGGTTGTTCGAATGGTTTCACTAGATGTTAAATACGTCTCTGGTGTCCCCAGAGTGTGTTTGTTAAGTTTTAGCTAAAAAAACATCACAGATCTTTTAATATACCATGCGCTACATGCCCACTTTTGCATGTGAGGATAAACGCGCTGTTTTTGGTGTGTGTGTCTCTTTAAATGCAAGAGAGCTGCTAGTCTCCGCCCCCTTTCAGCAGAAAACGTGCAAAGTATGGTAACATAAAGTAAAACGACATACAAGTTCTCGTCTTTGAACACCAAACATGTTGTTTTCGATAAGCACACCCGTTTCCCCCGGGGCCATTCTCGAAGCCCTTCCGGTCCCATTCTCGAAGCCCCTCCGGTCCATGTTGGGAGAGAGAACCGCGTCGCGTGTTTACAAACCAATCACACAGTTTTCTGGGGCCCGTTTCAGAAAGCAGGGTAAGATGCAAACTCAGAGTAAGTTAACCCCAGAAAACGGAATACTCAGGGTTTTTGGTTTCAGAACGCGAGGTATGTCAAACCCGCGACAACGGGGCAAGCCAAGCCCATTTCAGAAATCGTCATCGAGGTATCGTATACTCCGAGTGAGTAGCCAGTGTAACATACTCCGTGAACCTAACCTGGTCGGGAGCAGGTTTTATTCCACAAACCCAGGGTATGTTACAATCTCCACCCCTTTTCGAAGCGCGAGCTTTTCATGTTATGAAAAATACATTTTCTTAACAAGACTCATACATTTTGTTAATATTCAATTTATCCTGTTAAAATGGTATATTGGTTCGGTATGAACATGTTAAAAAATCATTGTTGAATGAAACAACAATATTTACGATTATAAATTCCTTTTTTTTTTCAAAACACTACAAATTAGAGATGCGCTGATAAGCTAAAATGTCACCCACATCCGCTGCTTCAAATAAATTATCCACCCGCCACCAGCCCGCACGTATAATTTTCTCTAATATAGATACCCGGACCCGATCGTCACTTTAATTACTCAGTAACTTTTCTAGCACTATTTTTGTACTGTAAATGCTTGAATCTAATCTTTCGGTTTAGCACCCACATGATGTGTCATATAAGAGGTACCAGTCTTATGGCTTTCATATACATACAGTCCCTCACAGTCGTTGCATATTACTGCAAATTAGCTACTGATTAAAAATGCATTTAAAACATATTCGTATTTTTTTGAGAAATTTTGTTAATATTGTATGTGATATCATCCACCCGCGAGCCACCCGCAATTGATCGGAATGTATTTTTTTATTACCCGACCCGCGGATCATCCGCAGCGCCCGGGAATTTAACCGCCTTCCGCGCATCACTACTATAAAAATCCGTCCTTTTTAAAAAAAAAAAAATGTTGGTTTATTTCTTATTAAAAATAAACAAACAAGAGAACATGAGTCATATGACATCAAGGACTCATACTATACATTAATATAAATCAAATAAATGCAAATGCATGAAATAAATAACAGCGAAATGAAATAAATAGTAACAAACTAAATAGTAAAATAAAATAAATATTTTCAATTTCATGTTTCAATATTTTCCACCACATACAATAAAGAATTTAGAAATAACACATACAAATACCACTAATGATCGAATTCTGATTGGTCGAGAGGACATATCGCATTTAAAAACTAAGGTTTCGGGACTTATAGCGTTTTAGAAAGAAACTGCATCTTGCAGTACATTTTAAACAAGGATTTATATGCTTGTAACGGTACCTCTAATTCGATGGTCGAGAAATAAACAGAGCGCTTTTTGTCACGTGCCGTTGCCATGGTGAATCGTGCTATCTTAACTCAATTGATGATGCACGCATGTAACCTAGGATGAACTTACTCAGGGTTGATTGAACTAACTCAAATCAGATGGTCTGAAACTGAAAACTCAGAGTAGCGATTCTCTGAGTAAATCAACTCAGAGCTCAGATTTTATCTCTGTGTTGGTTGAACTTCCTTATTGAAACGGGCCCCTGAAGTAAAGATACTCAAGACAGACGCATCGCTATTTCTCTAAATCAAATTTACGTTACACAGAACAATCCTGTCGCATGTTAACTAGCCACACACACTAATTTTTTAAAAGTGAACGGACAAACGTCTCAACCTGACATCTTATCTACTTTTTGGTTTCCACAGGTCCCTGAGCTTTTACTTAAAATACCGGTACTTACAATGTCTTTATTTGCAGCTTTGCCTCGTATGTTGATGGGTCTTGTTCAAAGCCCTCTGACGGTGTCTACCTGTGTGGCTATGCTGTGGTTTCCGATACAGGAGAGGTAAAAGAGGCTTTTGCTCTGGACTACAATTCCACACAAGCAGCGGAGTTGATATCATTAATACGGGCCTGTGAGCTGATGACAGGAAAGAGAGTAACTATCTACACTGACTCCAAGTATGCTTGGAGTGTTCTTCACCACTATGCTAAAATGTGGGAAGTAAGAAATTTCACAACTTCTGATGGAAAGCCAATAGCCCATGCAAATTTGATAGGACAGTTGACTGAAGCAGTTCAGCTGCCGCTCGAAGTGGCCATAGTAAAAGTTAAGGGTCATGCTTCGGGGGAGGATGAAAGGGCTATAGGCAACAGAAGGGCTGATGAAGCCGCAAAGGCAGCAGCCCAAACTCAGATTAAATCACCATTTCATAAAAAGGATGAAACACAGGTAGCAATGACAGTACACATAACGAACATACCTAACATTGACATCAAATTCCTCCAAAGTCAACCAACGACAGGGAGACTTAGAGCATTGGAGTAAAAATGTTTGTGCTCCTGACATAGAAGGGATCATTAGAGACGAACAAGGTAGAATAGCGCTACCGAAATTAGGATTAATTATCCTAATTAGACACTACCATGGTTTATCTCACACCAGTTGTGCAAAAGTAGTTCAAGCAATTAATCGATTGTATTGCATTGCCGATGTTCATAAAACAGCAAAGCTCGTTTTGGATGCATGCTTAACATGTGCTCAGGTAAATCCGCACAAATCAGCAAAGCACGATGCATTGACACATCCGGAAGCTCCTTTTCAACATCTACAAATTGATTTTACGCACATGCCGCCAATAGGTAATTTGAAATATCTTTTGGTAATTGTTGATCGATTTTCAAAGTGGCCTGAAGCATTTCCATGTACAAGAGAAGATGCTAAAACGGTGGTAAAAATCTTAACAAAGGAGATATTAGCCCAGTCACCATAGAATCTGACAACGCGACAAGCTTCACGTCGAAGGTAACACAGCTCTTAGCAAAAGCGTTGTCTATTGATTGGCATTTTAACATTCCGTACCACCCGCAAAGTGCAGGAGTCGTGGAAAGATGCAATCGAACGCTGAAAACACGACTAACAAAAGCGGTACTCGAAACGGGAAGAAAGTGGGTTGATTTATTGCCCGCAGTTTTGACGGAAATGAGAATGACTCCATCTTCCACGACAAAATTGTCACCTTTCGAGGTACTAATGGGTAGACCTTTCCCGACCCCGTGGGTCAAAGGCCGGTCTGGTCTTTCTTCCTTAGGTGACCTTGAGGTGATCCAGGAAGATTACGTGACTTCCCTAGTCGAAAAGTTAAACTCTATATGTGCTGATGTTTCTTTGTGTCTTCCTCTTCCCTCAGAGCAGCCTACTCATAACTTTGTTCCAGGACAAAACGTCTTGGTGAGAAGTCTAAAGCCAACAAAGGTTGGAGAACCGAAGTACCACGGACCAGCGACTGTGATTGCCGTAACACGAACAGGAATTCTGATGGACTACCAGCCACAGTGGATACACGCTTCCAGATTGAAGTTGTGTTCTTCAGGAGAGCAGGCAAGCTCCAATTAACATAGAATCTCAACAGGGGATTCACCTTACTGCACCTCAGGGTGTAGAAAGCACTGACTAAGCTGAGAACAGAACTACCTTTTGTGAGGTGGGGGCCACCCAAAGCAAGAAGATAGAAGGCCCATTGAGCCAACAGTGTTGACTCCGTAGCTTCCCCTGAAGTGCACCGAGGGCCAAATTTTTGTTCTAATCGTATCAAGGGAAATTGTTATCCTAAGTGCAAAAATACGCATTTGCAACTATCATAGTTTCTATATTAACACATATTTCTACTATGTTTTGTTTCTTTAAAGGGACACAGGGTTGTTTATAAGACCGTTGGTCTGAAAGTGGCCATTGTGAGAATTTGGGTTTGGCCTGTGTCCCATACATATTGTGTGAAATGTATTGCAATGATTATTGTTCACTAATCATATTATGAGAGATGTATTTCAATGATGATTGTGCATACATTATATCTAAAGTCATATAAGGTCAAGTGTGGGCCTAGTTAAACGAATCTTCTCAAAGTCTTGCAGAGATAGGCTAACATAGAAAAAGTTAATGATTTGTCTTTTTTAACGTTTTCTGAGTTGGCAGGTGGACCAGAGACCCGAATTTAGCATCTAAACATGGACAAAGTATGTCTTAAGAGTTTGAGTTGTTTTCTAAAGTCGGTGTTTATTCCGTGCTAGTAGCCTATGGTGAAAAGGATTTTAATGGGCGATCACACAGAACTTGCCTCTTCTGTACGAAAATGCGCTGCTCTTTTGATTTTGAAAAGAACATCTAGCGCTCTAGTTGCTGTTAACTGTCGCATCACCAGAAACTTAAAAAAGGTACAAGCAGAGGGCACTTGCTCTGACCTTGCTCGGTTAACCTGCTTCACCCTACACACAGGTTTCTCCTTCATTATTGCAGTCTACGGACTACTGCAATATTCTCCTTGTTGGTCTTCATGCTATCAAACCAATTCAGCTGGTTCAGTTCAGTTCGCCTCCTTTTCCAAGAGCCATTTTCATCTCCCTTCGCTGGCTGCCGGTTGAAGTCCGTATCAGATTCAAGTCACTAATGCTTGCATTACAGGACTATCACTGGATCTGCACCGGTATCCTTTCACACCCTCCTACACCCCATCAAGAACCCTGCGTTCAGCAAACCAGTGCATCTTGTATTGGCTTCTCACAAGGGCAATAAATCGCTTTACCACTCATTCTCATTCACAACTCCATCCTGGTGTAACATTCTTCCTAATTCAGTCCGGTCAACCGCATCTCTCACAACATTCTCTTTTGTGAATACTTGACATGCAAATGAAAAAAAACACTAACCCTCTCAACATGTATTGTTCTGGCTTTCGTGGAAACTTTGTATTAGCACCTTTTTAACTATTGCTCCTGTATGACATATAGCTATTTGTAAGTCGCTTTGCATAAAAGTATCTGCTAAATGACTAAATTTAAATGTTTCAAGCAACTGTAAAGTTCAGTCATCACATCGGAAGGCTCCTTTCACTTCGATTGGACGATGGGAAAAAAACATTTTTGCTCAGAGTTTAGTTTTTTTCAACTTCAGGTGCTCAGAGGCTTTTGACTAGGGATACGCACTTTAATACTGCATAATTTTTCTCACGCTGATAGCATTTGACTAATATTTTTTTTATTCTAAGATAAGGTTTCGGGTATGTAATTCATTGTAATTATATGGCGAGATTTTGCACCACTTCCGGCCATACCTGTATCCCTTCTAGCAACAACCCGCTCAGGCGACAAGAACGCAAGCGGCCCGGTGCACATAAGCAGCGCGCCGAACTCTCCCTGCTACTAAAAACAATTCAAACGAGGCGCGTCTAACAGCAAAAGACGCGTTCTGTCTGATCAGGCCTAGGCTTAAAGTCCCCCTCGTATTTACGATTTGTCCCGCATGATTTGCTACGTCCGGATACTCTGCACTTAAGTCCGTTTTCAAAGACCCGCTTACACAACTTGTTTTCATAGGCGAGGTTGGGTGGATGAGAGTTCGTTAAACGCAGCACAGCGGCGCCGCCATTTTGGAAAGGGCAACCCACAAACAAAAATGAACGTAGTTGCGAAAGAAAACTCGATAAACCCAACAACGTTTACATTTCTCCACAAATTTTCCCAGTGTAGAATAAATGTGGAGTTGCAAAATGTTCGGACAATTGATCAATTGTTTTCATGAGTATTTTATGTCTAGAAAGCTTTAGCATTTCAAGGTAAGAATAATATGGCGGCAACGTCGACTTATAGCGGTAAATGCGGCCTACACGCAAAAATGTCTTCCGGATTTCTTCTGCTACAATCATGGACTTGAGCGGGTGTCAGAGAAGGCATAAAGCGAACGCAGTTGTTTTTACAATTGTCAGTTGTTTGTCAATACATTTAATGTTATTTTAGCCTTCAAAAAAACATTGCAAAGTAGTTGAATACTATGTGTACTATGGTGTGACGTAGAAAAAAATAAGAAAATAAACTGTTCTTATTTTATTGTTTTATATTATTAACATTGATCACAAAAGAGAGATTTGTTTTATTGTTAGAATTTTTTTCATTTTTTGCCGTCACACCATAGACCACATTTGCATATTAGCCTGTCAACTACCCACGTTCACATGCATTTTAGTTTGGTGTGATTTACAGATTTCACATAAAAAATGCAGGTTTTAGAAAACCAGCAAGCATAGAGAATATGCATTTTAATTGGACTTAAGAATGTCTTATTGAGAAATAAAACTATTGTGACAACACAATATTGTGTCTTCCAATGCCTAGTACACATCCCTGTGCGACACAGATCAGAATAATACTGCACCATCTCCCAGCTGTTTAAATATTTCCTTTGTAGACTGGCGTTCAATTTAATAAGGACACAAACAAAAAATCACATTGATCAAAAACTAAAAAATATATGTTTTTTATTCGTTTTTAAATTTGGAGCCATATAAATGTAATTGCATAGCGTTGACTGTTATGTAATTTTGGTCCTTTCTTCTCCTAATACACAGTCACACCTCCTGGAAGATAATTGCTGTCTGTCTCCTCACTCCAGACCTCTGACTGCTGAGTTCAGAAGTGTTTCCCTCTGCCCAGATCTCGTGCCAATCCGATGCCAATCTGCCATGCAAATGAGCTCCTGGCTTCTGCTATGGTGTCATTTTATGGCAGCCTCGCACCCATGGCTCCCAGAATGCACTGCTTCCCACACTGCCTCTGCTCCTTAAAGCATCTAATTAAACAGCAGATCCCTCAGCCTCTCACACCATTCCACAAGAGAAATGATTATTAGGAATTTAATAGGGAGAGTTTCGTGTCCCAGGCCATCTGTGTCCCGCGGAAGGCTGGAAATTTGGGCAGGGTTGACGATATGAGAACTGTGCGCTCTCTCTCTCTCTCTCTCTCTCTCTCTCTCTCTCTCTCTCTCTGAGAATTATTATTCACTTTTGCAGCCAAAGTTTAAGGTGGTAAATCACCATTGTGGGGGCAGAACATTTTTCACTTTTAATCACCCAGATTATTTCTAACAGGCTATTTATTTAATGCAATGCCAGACTCGGAGGAATGTGCCCTGCATTCAAGACACGGTTTGTCCATTTAAATAGCTGCTATTTATCTGACCACAATTCCAATTTCGTTTAATTTATTATAATCCGTAATTTAAGCAGTTTGTTAAATATAATTTTTTCATGAATTTAACTAATACACCTTTTCTTTTTATTGAATTCCTTTGCTTGAAAACTGTCTGTCTGTTTTCACATTTACATTGCCTTAAATGTATGCATTTGCTGCAAATTTATGCTTTTTTGTATTTGGACACTTTTATCGAAAGTGACTTACAGAGCAGCCTATTAAAGTATTATTTCTAAATTTTATGTTCAACTTTTAGCTTATCTTACATCTCAGTCTTTACGGTATATACTGTATGCTGTCAGCAAATAGAGTTATTTATTATAAATGATATTCATATTTACTTACTCCTGACATATCGACAACTGTGCCACAGGGTGCAATTATGATCCACTCATTAATTGTTTCGCTTATAGAGTAAGTTCATTGTATGTTTATATGCATATATGCATGCACCGCATACATTATGAATAGCTTTTTAATATGGGCCGCATACATTCATAGACAACAGATATGTATGTGAAAAAATCCCCCCATCCTCCGACTCTGCCACCCACACGGAAGATGCCATATGCTGTTCTACACTTTACTTCTACAGACTAGAATAGGTGGGGGTGAAGGGGGGACACATTCATGGTTAACCTCTCAGTCAAAGGAGAGGAAATGCATGCCAACCATTCAGACCTTCACCCTCGAGACTGTTTGCCTGCAAACCCCTCACACACACACTCACACACTGCTGTCAGGGAGCAGCTGTCAGGGGCTGACTGAAGTACAGGATTAGTGTGAGAGGAAGGATGGTTTCGTTGGCCTGCAGGTTTTCAGCTCTTGAGATTCACATGTCAAACAGTGTCTGTCTGAGGGACACAGAGGGACATTTTCACACTCCAAAACAGAGCAGGACAGGATGATGAAGATGATGATATAGAGAAGTACAACTGAAACTGAATTTGTGTTTCCAACATAATTTAATATCTGAGGTTTAAAATTCTGTAAATTTAAGTATTCTTTTGTTTCACACATCAATCAAACATACAGACAGTACCTGAGTTTGTGAACTTTATTCAGGTAGCGCTATGTAGACACCGAATGTGTTATATTTAACCATTAGGTAAGTATCTAAAATGAATTTAAACAACTTCAACTGAAATGGCAAATATTTATTTTACTCAAGCACATAGTTTTGTTATATATTTAAATATATTAATTGTAAAGAACCTAAAGACGACGAAACGAAGACGAAAATTTTATAAGAAATAAATCACAATAATGTTATTTTGTAAATAAATAATTTGTGAAGAAATATTTTAGGTGTTGTTTTCTAAATATCTATTTGATAGATCAGTACATGTTCAGTGAAATATTGTGTTTATTTTTGTACTCAGTTAGAAGGTTTTTCAGACAGTTGGGCGAAGTGACAGCTGACAGCCTTCAGATTTCTGGCTTCAGTCAACCTCCATTTCATAACTCACGAATTAAATTCGTTTAATTCAAAAGAAGAAGTTATTTAATCTGATTTTAATTGGTATTTTTATTATCAATAATAATTCAGAACCAGAGAGATAATCATTTACTGGTCTTAATTTCGTCCCTATATTTTACAATGGTGGAGCAAAGTTCGAGGTTTTAAAATAATGCCTGCCTTTGTCTTAATAATACAATTTTAAGAAATTGTATAATTATCTACACATTATAACAGTATATTAACAGTATAACAGAGTGAGAGAACACTACGTGTTTAGATATACTCGTTAAATATTTTGTTGTTATTATTATTGTAAGTATTGTTGTTTATAGGCTAATATTAATTATTGTTATCATTATTTAAATTCCGTTACGGAGCCAACATTTAATATTAACATATTATTAACAAGTTTGTGAAAGGTCATAATAAATTCAACATGTTCGCACAGAAACCCCAGTGGAGCATTTATTCCCAAAAAATATGAATAAACATAAGGTCAAATTCAAACAATTGCCAATTGAATATTTATTATTTCAGTGTTTTTTTCTCTGTAGATGGAGTTCACAGCCGGGTCAAACCCGTTCGTCAGAAAACAGATCAAATATTTTACAGAAGTGTCAGATTCGTTCGTGCCATAGAGGATTTATCTCAGAAAGCATCGATAAACGTGCTTTTTTTTGGACAATCCTTAGAATTATTATTCAGAGTTCTATATTTTAGAGTTTGTTCACCTAGAATAACTTTAGAATAAAGACCAAATGGATGCCTTTTAAACTTTCAAACGAATTTTTTCTTTATTTTTCTTTATTTTATCCGGATACATTTCAGATATATATTAACGTGTTGAAAATAAATCGTTGTCTTTATTTAAATAAATTATGATTTGACTGACACAAAATAACTGTCCTTAAATGATCAAATAGCGCAATCGTGTAACAATAATCATTTATGTGATATATTATATGACTTAAAAGATTACGAATTTTTTTGCTTTTATAAACCCTTCAGGTAAAAAACAAGACAGTAAGTTCACAGTAATTTTTTTATTTCGATAAGATGGCCGCAATACAGATGAAGTGAGATTCTTAAAACAACGTTCGCATCATTCACATCAAGACCCGATGTCTGCCGTGAATTACACAAAAAAGTTGTTCACAGCAAAATCACAATATAGGATCTGTTGATTTTATGCGGACTGGGGAGTTTCTGTAATTCAAAGACACAAATGCCTATAACAAACAAGAAAAAAAATCACACGAAATGTCTATGTACATGTCTGCAAAACTGCCACGATGTCACACTGTTGCATAGATCCATTATTGCTTTCATGAATCGAATGATTTTGAGCTCGAGAAGCACATGATAATACAGTAACAAATCCATTTCCACGAGATGGGACAAGCGTTAAAACGTGTGTTTGAGAGGCCCGTTTTAAATGTAATTTATTTCTATTCGATTATTTGATTGTAATTGCTAGGCCTACCATAGCCTGCCTCTGTGAACATGTTACCTCACCACATACAGTAGCCTACATCAACAAAACCATCTCAAATAAATATAATTGATTTTACAATATTTTCTTAAGATGAAAGTAAGATTGCCAAAACATTTAAATGCAAAAAAGCCCCCCCTCATCTCCAACGCGCACTAATGAATTGACAGATTAGTGTAACTGGCATCCAACCCCTACGCTTGCTTTTAATTATGGAAACCCGTATTTAATTCGTCCTGGCTCTGATACGATTGGCTGCGGGGATGTAAGTCATAAGGGAAATGACCGTCTGGGGAAACGCGGTACATGGAGCCCCGACCGGCCACGTTACAGTATCTCATTCCATAATGGCAGTTCTTACTGTACTCGACTTGGTCCTCGTGCTTTTTAAGCGAGAAGATCCCATTATAATTGATTGGGGGACTTATTTGCCCCTCGAAGTGCGGACTGTTGCCCTCCGGAGAGGCACTGTCGTAATAGGACTCGTAGGATGCGTAATAGTTGTATGGCCGGAACGGTTTGGCGCTGTCCCGGGCCCCAGAGCTGAGGCCGGTGGGCGTGCCCATCTCCGCGTTTGGATACGGATACAGAGCATCATATTGAGGCCTGCCAGAGAACGACACTTCCCCGTTCTGATCTGTGAGGAAATTTCTGGAGTTCAGCTGCAGGCAGCCCGCAACCAAGTTGGTGGTGGGCTGCGATAATCCCTTGCACAAGGTTTGCACGAAGGCGAGCAGGTCTGGTTTCTTGCCCGCACTGAGAGTCTCGGACAGAGCCCAGATGTAATTTTTGGCCAGCCTCAGGGTCTCGATCTTGGAGAGTTTTTGCGTTTTGGAGTAGCAGGGCACGACCTTGCGCAGGCTCTCCAGCGCGTCGTTGAGCCCATGCATGCGGCTGCGCTCCCGCGCGTTCGCTTCTTGGCGACGCACTTTCACGCGTTCGCCGCGTCCGTTGGGGAACTTCTTTTTACGCGGGCCTTTTTTATTGGGCTGACCGTTCTCGTCACGATCGTCCTCTCTTTCCTCATCCTCCCTGTCCGTGATGTCGTCATCGGCATCCTTGTGCTCCGTGTTGGACGAGTCGTGGACATCATCTTGACGGGGGAATCTGGCACCAAACTGAGATTCGCGCATCATGTCTGGATCTTCAAACGGTACGGTCAGCATCGTTTGCACCTGCGTTACGGCAAAACAAACAACCAGATGATAGGTAAAATCAGTGACAATGGTACAAGGTAACCAAAGGGTGTGGGGCCTGCTGGAAAGGATCGGACATTTTATTCTTCGAAATGTTTTTTTTTTTTATTTAAGTGTGTTTGAGCTTTATGTATTAACTAAAACCTGGAGTGTAAAAGAAACGGGCAAAAGATTTCGTTCTCGTGCATGTGCACAAAGACAAATGAGAAAAACGCAGACATGTCACCAGAACGCGTTGTGCGCATACGCGTCCCCTAAATTGCAAACAATATCACTAGAAAATTACAGCTAATTATAACAGATCGAGTTGGAGAATCTTCTTTTTGCCTTCAATATAACTAAATTTTTTTTTACAAAAACCAATAAACAAGAGATATCTATTAGATAATTTTTTTTTGCCAGAATTCATGCTAGGTTCAATTAAAAATTCCTCCTAACACTCATTTTTGTTTATTCATGTTTATGTTAAATATTAAAAATTATAAAAAATGATAGATTAGATGGCTCACCTGCTTCCTTCAGTGTTTAGCTTGCATGTTCAAATTCCTGACGACATTCAGAACTGCCTCCCATGTGCTCGATGTGAAGCTCTAAGAATTCCTTTAATCTCTCTTTCTCTGTCTCTCTCTCTCTCCCTCTCTCTCTCACTCACTGAGAAATGACACCCATGCCAGGCAGCAGCGCTGGTACCCGTGCCATCTGCCACTGACGTTCTGTTGGTCACGTGATGCCGTCTCCAGGGACTTTCACTCGGCTCTCATCATCTGGCGCTCACGGTAATGGGCACCGGGAGGCTCTCATTTACCGTCAGAAAACTCCGCGTAAAAAAAGATTAATGCCAGTTCTGCCGCGTCTGTACCTGTGTAGAGACTGCTAAATGCTTTTGATTTAAAGTGACGCATGGATTTGATTTGGCTATGGGACGTTTGATAGGCCTGTGAGTCCCGTGGATAACAAATAGCTTTGCAGCACAATTATTCATTTTAATAAAGTGATCTCATACACCTGGATACCAAATGTTTATTACGAAAGGAACAGCATCTTCAAAGGAGAAGTTCACCCTCGAAAGGAAAATTCAGTCATCATTTACTCACCCTCTTGTCATTTCAAACCTGCTTTCTTTCTTCAGCAGAACACAAAGGAAGATCTTTTGAAGAATGTTTTAACAGTCCCCCTTCACTTCTACTGTTACCAATGCAAGTGAATGGGGGGACTGTTAAAAACATTCTTCAAAACATTTTCTTTGTGTTCTACAGAAGAAAGAAAGTCATACGGAATTTTCATTTTAAAGATGAACTACTCCTTTAAAAAACGTCTTACGATACTCATAGAGGATGCGCAGTCAAACTGTTTACAAGCATGAACACTGTGAAAACCTTATTTGACTGAATCAACCTTACCAAAAAGATGTTGGTCGGTTCAATAATCTGGAGACTTTCAAGGTTCATTTAAATCAGCAATTGGGTGTATTTAAATCTATTTAACCCAACCATGGGTGGGAAAATCTTCCTCGATCATGGTACAGAGATATGAGTTCATTTTATGCCTTTTCATCACAATGGGTCATCTTTGCCTCGCTGTGCATTTTTTAGAACTACAGCTGTGTTTAGTTTACGCTTCATTGTCCCTAAACCACATCCTACACAAACTACTACTTTTCCACTAAACATTTCCAGCAAAGGGCAGTCCCCAAAACACACACACGCTCAAAGTCCCCCGAAACGCCTCAGCTGGCATTCTGTGTGTTCTGGTCCAGTTCACACCAGCATCTGATGAGTGAAACTCCTCATTTCAGACTAATCAGTTTACTGCACTAATTGCAAATGCAAATATGCAAATTTAAATTAATTAATTACTCCACTAATTAGTTCTCTGGTCTTTTCAGGTAATAAATCAGTGTGTAGTTGAATGAAAGAGAGGATGATCCTTATACTCTTAAATTGATACAAGAGGACTCAACACGGTTGGCATGTTCAACACAATCTCATGGCACTTTGGTGCTATTTCGCAAGGGGATAGTTCATACGAATTTGTACAATCTCGTTTTCGTACAACGTGCTATTTCCCCAGAGTTTTAGGGGTGGACCGTCATGCTTCAATAATCGATATACAGAATCACCATTTTGTTGGTTTCCCGACGAGATCAAGTGGACAAATATGAAAAGAACTCAAAATACAAATTCTGTGGTTTTGTGTCTATACGACGGAAGCCGGGTATCAGTGGTGTTTGGTTACCAATGTTCTCCAAAATGTCTTCTTTTGTATTTTTCAGAAGTTAAAAGTCATAGAGGTTTGGAATGAGTAGATTATGAAAGAATTTCGGGGATAGACATTCCCTTCACGTGCTTCTTTCGAGATCCGCTGTTCGTTAGAAGAATTGTCGGATCTGAATATTTGTTTCCAAAAAAGCGGATGGTATGGTAAACCTGAATGATGGCTGGCTATATTCCTCCACCTGTAAATGAGGCTTTTTGTTGCCGCGGCGATGACAGCTCGTGCTAGTCAGCTGTTTTAATTATCACATTATCAGCGTTTAAAGGCAGCGTGACAAGCCGAGTTGCTAATGAAGGTGCTGGATCTCTCACAATGAGAGACGGAGACTCTTGGCAGATTCGCAGGTGACACTCTGGTGGTCTAATTCAGAGATGCTGCATGGTGACGTGGAGAATCTTTCAAGCAACCGTGTGAAAAAGAAAAGAAGTCTTTACCTCTCTATGAGTACATGCCTGTAATAAGCTTTGCTAAACTTTTTCACAGATGTTTCTGGCGGCGGCATCAACTAACACCTACGCTTTACCGGCAGTGTTGGGAGACGCACCCTCACCTTGCGGTTCATAATCGCACCTCCGCCGTGCTGAAAGATACAAAAATCAACATGATTTCCAATGTCGCACATCATACACAAAGCACGTCAAAGCATCTGTCCGATTTCAGATTGAGGATGAAGTTTCTGCGAGCTTTCCTTCAGATCCATCAGACGTGATCGTAATATCAAAGAAGGCGCACGGACCGACGCTCGGAAGTCAACAGCTGTTCTCCGAAATGTGATTCCTTACATTGCTTTTGAAAGTTTTAAATCATGTACTCACCCGCATTGTGCTTCTGTGGGACACAAAACAAGATATTCATGAAAAAAATTCAAACAAAACATTAAACAACTACAATAGAGCATTTATCCGCTATTACAAAAGCCACACAATAGCTTAATGTGAACGACATACATTTTTTATTTCAATACTTTATTTTTGCAACTTAAGGTCTTTGCAAAAATGTTTGTATGCGTTTTTCGTATTTGGCGCGTTTGCACGGTGTCTCTGAATTGTCAAAACGCACCTCAAAATACTATAGCTACGAATGCGAAAAACGGATCAAATCGAACAGAGTTTCAATTTTCTTATGACAGACGAAAATATAGGGAAAGAAATATAGTAAATGTAATTGACACCGCGTGAGGTCATATTTATTTTAATTAATGATTGTGATTATTGTTATTTATTTTTAACGTGCGTAAATTTCTGACGGAAATGTCTGACTCAGTGTGCTTTTTAACTTTCATTGGTCTGCACATTTCACAGAGTTTTCAGTTCAGGTTGTTTTAGTCTCAACTAAGGGGCCGTTTACATGAGACCTATTTCAACTGACCGTTCTAAACAATGCGGAGGCTTCCCGTGAGCTCCCGCTGCTCGACTATGCATAATCGTTTCCCCAGCAAAATGTGGATTTGCTACACCAATAAGACCAGCGGGAACACACTTTTTACATTCGCCAGCCATTGAACACACATATACGTTCACGGTATTTAAAAGCACTTTTGCCATATAAATGTGCATGTGGATCATGTGCCAAGGCACGCCCTTGTTTCTTTACACAACAACATCGACATCCTTTGGCCTGGCGTGCATACTACATCGTTTTTATCCGTTTTCCTGGATCCATGTAAATGCAGACATGTTTGATAACGCTGTCATGTGTATGTGAAACTTTTCAAATGAAAAACGTTACCGTTTTTCATCGTGTAAACGTGGCCTTAGTCTTAGATGTTACTCTTAAAATTGTTTAGGTCGAATCAAAAACAACAACAACAAATGAGACAATTGTTAGGCATAAAATGAATGTAGATTGTAGAAGTCAAATAATCTAGATTTGAGTACATTTGATGAGATCTTCAAAAATATTGCCTTTTGAAAGCAGACTTGACCAATCTGAGCTCAGCTTGAGACATTGTTGAGATCTCTTCTGATACTCTAATGACAGAGACATTAGAAGAGATTAGACATCCATTTTATCTCATTGGTATAAAAAGTGAGATGGAAAATACTGTCACTCGCTTGGCCGTCCCGGGCAGTCTCGCTCCGAGAGACCCGTGCAGGGCTGGCTGGGCTCTTGACTGTTATTCTGAAGTGATTAGAGGACTTTGGGTCTCAGAACCATCATCTACAGCTGTGCTGTTTCTACCAATTACATGGCCCATATGCCAGCAGCCCGCACCGCCCAGGTGGAACCTCAGATGGAGGAGAAGGTGCAAGCGGAACATGGCGGTGGTCACGCACGCAACGCACAACACTTACAAACACATATGTGTCTTATTTCCTGAAAGATACACAAACAAAGCATGGTAAATATAGAAAGCGTCCTTACGTGCGTAATTCAATTAGGACAGCGCGTCGTTCATCCCAGCAGGACACAAGACATTTGGCACTCACATTCTGTCTAAAACAGTAGCAACATTTTTTATGGCATCTCAAAACAGATGGGGATAGTGAGTTTTGCTAATGAATTCATGGCTGACAATGTAAACATAAAGTTCGAAGGTAAGGTTTTTTTTGATAAAAGGAATTTATATGTTGTGCTTTATATCACAGCATGTGTTAAAGCACAGACAAATAACACATTGATTGTAAAGCTAAAAAAGTTGCTTCTCATAGCACTTGCGTCATTTTCTTTTACTAACTTGATTGAATATCATCATACATTTTAATCCTGTTCTGTGTGAATCGCCACCATAAAGCTTCCTTAAACTTAAAATGTTCTCATTTTAAATGAAATGTATTTTATTTTATTATATTTATATACTGCATATAGCTATTTATTCATTCAGAGGTAGATTACTTGGAAATTAACTTAGTTACCAATAGCAAACTACGTGACAAAATTTGTAGTCAGTAACGTAATCCATTAGATGTAATCAGACTGCTTTTTGATTACATTCAGATTACATTACATTTTTCTGTCATGTGTATGTGTATCTGTTTTTTCTTCACCTGGGGCCTCATGAATCAACGCTGCGTACGCACAAAAACGTTGCGTACGTCAGCTTTCACGCTCACTGTCGGATGTACTGATACTAAGAGTGAAATTAACGCGAAAATGTGCATTTACAGCTTTGTCCGTACGCAATGTTTTAGTATGAATTCAAGGCTAGTCTTTGTACATGAGACCCCTGGTGTATGTGTCCACAACACTTTTCTTGTTTTATTTTAAATGATTGAAATTCTATTATATTCAATTATAAAAGTACATGAAGTACTGGAAGTTAGTAAAAGCCTTTTTCCTGAAAGACTGCAATACAAAAGCACATGGTGTTACAAATAAAGTAGGTAAAAATGTAAAAAAAAGGCCTTACAGATGTGAAATATAGATACCAAATGAATGTAAATGGCTGTCATATTCTTGCAGTGATGGGCAAAACAATAGTATTTAGACAGAAATCTGATTATAAGATTTAAATTGAAAAATAAGCATTTGTCGACTTAATTAAGATTTATAAATACCTTCAAATATTTTTGCCACATCAACAACGTTTTGCACGTAAATGTTGTTGTTTCTTCACAACAGAATAAATGGATTGCACATGACTGTTGCAAAACAACAAAATCAAGATGTGAAAGATTAAATATATCACCCACCTGGGCTTGTGAATATCTAACCCAAAATCCAATCGAAACAATGGAGAATTTATCAATATTTTTTACATTTATAATCTTTGTGAACAAACATTTTGAAATGGATGATATATTGTGAATGATGGGCATAAACAATTCAGCATCACAAAGCAGATTTTGGAATCTGATTACACAAGTAATCAGTTACTACCGTCTGTATATACATATATGTATATTCTAAACCCTTTTTAATCACCAGCTTGATGTTCAATTGTAAAAGTCATTTTATGAATAAATAACATTAAGAAAGTTTAAGAAATTGAATATAATCTTCAAAATCGGTATCTCACTATACGTAGTCGGCTATCTGTATCGGTGGATAAATTTAGTATCTGTAACATAAACACACAAAAATGTATATTATTTTATATCAATCTTTTCTCGTTCAGACTTTTAGTAATAGTCTAACTTAATTTAGCACATTTTTAATTTATAGGCTGTAAGTATGATCACTTGTTTACCCAAAAGCCTTTACTAAAATATAATATTGACATTTTTGTTTGGTAACATCTTGCATGCACATCACATAATATACAACTTTATATTGTGATAGCAGTGATGATAATATTTTTCAAGGTTAAATGTTAAACGCTAAACATCTCTTTTGGGCTGCTCTTTCTCTCCTCGCCAGCTAAATAATCTCAAGTCTTCTCATCAGGTTGTCTGTATTGGCAGACTCTGCCTCTCTTTCTGACTCAATGCCAGTAAATGATGGAGCCTACGTACGTATTGTCGCTCGAGTGCTAGTTTGGATCAGAAAATGCTGTTTCATCACTGCCTGGGTCCTGTCCAAATTCTGACTTCAGCTGTCAGTCACAAAAGAGGATTCGGGCTTGTGTTCACTGTGGTGTTGTGGATGGATCTCTTGAGGCTGTGGCTCATTTGACAGGGATAAGAGTGGCGTGTGTGTACAAACTACATTTTTAATAGTGAAGTGTGATCTCAAGAAAAATCTAATTAAACTAAATTTGTTTAGTTACATTTAGGTGGTATCAGTTCCATGTAATTGAATAGAAACTTAAAGCATTTGGAATTTAAATATGACTGATTTTAAAAGAAAACAAAAGATATTTTTAGGGCTGTCAAACGATTGATCGCGATTAATCGCATCCAGAATAAAAGTTTGTTTTTACATAATATATGTCTGTGCATATGAATTTTGTATTTATAAAAACATACATGTATATATTTCAGAAAAACATAAAAATGTATGAACATTTCCTTAATATTCCTTAAACTTTTATTCTGGATGGGACTAATCGTGATTTATCGTTCAACAGCACACATTTTATTGCTAAACATTGAGATGTTTATACTTAATTTACATATACAAATACCTAAACAATTTAAGAATGTGTGGATGCTACAATTTCACAGGAATTGACAGAGGTAAGTTTATTTGCCACAACTTTTGTTTGGATTGGTCTGTATTAGGTAATGTTGTTCCTTAAATGTAAACACATTTTTTTTATCTTTTATTAAAATAACATTGGAGTCATATGACTTCTACAGAAGAATTAAGGTCTGTGTTAAAAGATGTATACGTTAAAGTTGCGAAACAGTTACCTTTCAAATATGTTTTTTTTGTTTATTCTTCTCCAGGACACCGTGTTGTCCTGTATTTAGTATCCAAATACATTGCAAATGCAAAAAGACCATATATAAGACCATAATTTCATATTACTGCTGTCCTCTGAAACCTAGTATCACCATATTTGTGATTTCAATTTTTTTCTCCATTTCCCCAAAAGCAGAGGTTTGGGAAGGAGACTGCCCCTAGGCAAATTTCAGAATGACAATCACTGATGTAAAGATTTTAGACACTTACTCTTAAATAACACATAAAAACTATATGTAAAAAAATGCACTGATAGAACAGGAATGATCTGCCTTACAGGCCCTGTTTTGACAAAACTCATCAAATTCCATCAAATAAATGACTAAACGGTATCTGTTTCAATAAAACGAGATCTTTGTTTGTGTTATTTGTTCTATTCGAAACGCAATTCAAGAAAGGGAAAAAGAAACATCACAGGAACGTTTCAGGCAACACTTAATTTGACACCTTTGTTTCTGCTGTATTCTTCAGATAACACAGCATATGGTCTGTTGCTACGGTGACTCGCTCTTAATTACAATATTTCTATTCCAAACTTCTGTTTCAGTACACTGACCTTCAGTATAAAACAGAGCGACTGTGAGTTTCTCACATTCTATATACAATATGTTCAGTAAAAGATGTTAAGTCTTAATGAAGAGAGAGCGTTCGTGTGTGTATGTGCTTGTGTGCGTGCGTGCGTGCGTGCGTGAGTGTACGTGTATGGATGCGCTTCCGTCTGCGCCTGTGAAATAAATGATAAGCACACGACTTGCACTGAACAACATTGTGTCAAATATCATTTCCTACAACACCCATAAAGGTGAACGTGGATTCGCACACACAAACACGCACGCTTAGATGCCCAGATGATTATTTCTGAGTTCCTGTGAAAAATTGAAAGCGGTGTAATAGAGGTGTGATGTTGCCTTCCAGAGTTTTTGTTTGTGCTGTTTTTGTACGAATCGGGCATCGTTTTAAATTAAAATCTGTGATGTAAGAAAGCAGATGGCGGCTCACGAGTGAAAAGGTTTGCTCGGTTTAATACTTCCCACGGCATGTATTGTATGAGGGTTTGATGTGAAACGCGCAGTTCGCATACATGCATCTGTTCTATGATCAGTAAATGTGTGTGCGTGCGAGGTGTCTTCCCTGCGTTACAATGAAGTGAATTGCACACATCGAAACAATTCAGATAGTTTGGTTTGTTTATTCTCTTGTCATTATATTTGCATAAGTTAAAGTTTGTATTCCCTTTCTTTAAAATGACAGTACACCCAAAATGAAAAATGTTGTCAACCTCATGTCATTCCGAACCCGTATGACTTCATATCTTCTGCAGAACACAAAAGAAGATATTTGATTGAAATTGGCAACCAAACAACATTGGTCCTCATTGACTTCCATTGAGAGACAATATTCTTTGTTTGTGTTCCACATACAGTAGCTATAGGCTACATACATGTTTTAACATGGTGTTGATTAGCCTACATTATGAAATACGTTTAGGTTTAATAGAGACCCAGTTCTATTGTGTTTAAATTCAGAATCAGATTGTGTTATTATGAGTATAAAACCTGTAGCTGAACACGATGTGGTTTCGACCCTAAACACCTCAAGTACGTAAAGGATAATCCACGTCTAGCCGTGCATTAAAGATTTTTAATGCACGACACGGAGGCGAAGTTTGTGGAGTGCATTCCACAAAGTGCATTCAAATTCTTTAATGCTCCTTTAGCCGTGGATTATCCCGTTTATACTATGGTCATTTGCCAAGTTAAAGGTGTAATTGTAGTTTATGGTGTTTATGGAGGTCTGTTTGAGGATTCAAACAGACCATGGTAAAAACATACATACATGTGATTCCCTGTAAGTCACTTTGGATGAAAGCACAAGCAACTGGATATATTTAAACCTGAATCTCTTATACCGAACCATCACACTTCTGCATGTTTAGTTTTTACATTATTTAGTATTTTTTAAATCAGTTTTCCTATACAAACCCGTTTGCTTCTTACCCCAAAGTAGCTAATTTCAACTTTCACTATCCTGATGGTCCTTACAATGAGGTCAAACCCCATGAATCCAATTAGAGAGATTTTCCCAAACACTAATTTTCCTTACAATCTGTTCTCATTATGACAGTGACATCTAGTGGTCGAATATGTTCAGACGCACAATATTGCAGGTTATTTTTTGTATCGATATGTCTGTTATTTAGTCACACGTCTTCACAGTGATGCCATAGAAGAACCATTTTTGATTCTAGAAAGAACCATTCACTCAAACGCTCTTTAAAGAACCATCTTTTTCTTACCTTTTTATAAGCTTAAAAACCACAAAAGAACCTTTTGTGAAACTGAAAGGTTCTTCGGATGCTAAAGGAAAAGTTATTTTATGGCATTGTGCACCGTGTCATTGTTTTATGTGTCCCATCATGAGTTTTTACACATGCAAATACCAAAAAAAGTTACAATGTTTACTTTTTAGATGATTGTGACGTGGAGTAAATGAGTAAATGAGTAAAAGTTCCTTAAAGCACCCTTAACATCCGAAGAAGCTTACTGTTTCACAAAAGGTTCTTCAGATTATGTAAAGGTAAGAACGAGATGGTTCTTTAAAGAACCTTTGAACGAATGGCTCTTTATGGAACCAAAAATGGTTTTATGCCATCACTGTGATGAACCTATTAAGCGCCATTATGTCTTCCATTCAAACACTTCGGTTCCCAAAAACTGCAGCACACTTATTCTGAGCCCTTTAAGTTCATGTTTATTGGTGTCTCTCTTAGTCTGCTTCAAAACAGAAATCACGGAGATCACAGTGTCAACATTTACAGATTGATCACGATCTGGTCATACACACTCACACACACTCACGCTATAGCCCATGCTGTCACAATCTCTCGCCACACAAATCACCACACTCGCCACATTGATTCTACAGGAAGGAGAAAAACTAAATCAGATGGCCAATGTCATGAAGTTAACATTCTGTTCATTCCGCTCTGTATCCATTTTGTCAGGGCAAAGTTGTTCATTTTGTTGGTTAAAAAAAGAGGGCAAACACACACTGTTGCTAAATAATAACAGCAAATCACAAACCATAACCTGTGAGATGCTAAAGTAATGCATGGCATATAATTTTACAGGCAGTAACAAAAATAAGAATTCAGAAGCGAAACATTTATACTCTCAGAACAGGAATGCTTTCATCGAGTTAATCTGTAACGTTTTCTCCTTTAACAGATCAATGAAACATTGTTAACACGCGAAACAGTAATCTAGATAGAACTCAGACGGGTAATGAATGCCGTAACAAACTATTCATGTATATTTTGTCAGTTACAGGATAGGTTTGGTAAGTGAAACAGACAAGATCGTGATGAAATGAGACTAAAACAGTGATATGGTTATGATTCACACGTTACATCATCTATGATGACTATGAGAGCATTTTTCTGTTGGTCAGTTTCAGAAAGACTACATCAAGAAAGGCATTTGAAAGTAAGCCGAGATGCATCTCAGGTCGAGTCAGCAGAATATTGACGTGCTTGATTAGAAATACTGCCACTTCATACGGCTTTTCTCAAGTATAAAAGCTCTGATCTAATCGACAACGTTTATTTACAGTAATAATACATATACACATTCAGGGTTACAGACTCTATTTGCAAACTTAAAATGCCGTTCTGGAGTGCTTGTCTTGTAAAGCGCATTTAAAGTAGCTGAACAAAACATCACTATATTGTCGAGCCTGTAAGCAGATCTGAATGAATATCGATTACTGGTTCAACTGCTGAGTTATTTACAATTTAACACAGGCCTGACCTAAAGCCACAGAAAAGTTAAGAGATCCTTCCAAATTCATGTCATCAGCATTTCTAGATGTACTGTGGTCATTCCAGTCCAGTGTCAATTAGAAAGGCTGACAGCAAGACACATGAAAAAACAGTGGGAAAAAAACAGATGATCAAATATAAAAATATTTTTGAACTTTTCATAAATACAATTATGACCTAAACGCTAATACCTGTAGATAATAAATTCAGAATAACTTAAAATATCGTGAAAAGACCTCTTAATTTTTTTCCACAATTGACTGTACGTACATACCAGACATGTGACGGTATCCATATATACTTTGATAAATAATTGCTGGGACTTTTATTGCATATTTAAAAAAATGAAAGGGGTCACGTGTTTTTCTTTGTCTTTGGTGTGTTATAAGTTGCCCATGCATGTATTAGACTTCTAAAATTGCAAAGATTAAAGTGTGGGAACAGAAGATGCATTCTATCTAAAAGCGAATGCTCACCCAGACCTGTCTGAAATGCCTCGTGTAACCACACCCCCACAAATCTACATCAGTTGGTGGTATGATTTGACAAAGACCGCCCAAATGTATATGCAAGTAAGGTGGGCGTACCTGTGGGTGTACCACACTTGTAGCATTGGACCAATCACTATGTACTGCTGGTCAATCATAGCACACCTCGCTTGTCAGAGCGATGACTTTTGTATAAAAAAATTGTGCGTTTCAGAGAGGTGGGGCAAGGAGAAGATACTAACATGCACGGTATGTATAAAATCCAGAGTTTTTTAACCTTAAATCGCTTATACACATTGTATAACATCTAAAACAAACGATAACATTTGTTTTAGCCGTGTCATATGACCCCTTTAAGTGTAAAAATGTAACATTAAAAACAAACAGAAAACTAATAAAATTGTCTAATGCAACTGTTTTAGTCCAGATTAAAATGTAATTTATATCATCTCTGTTTTACTGTACATATCTAAAAAGTAATTTCTTAATTTGCAAATTCATAAACAGAGTTGATGCTTTTATTATGCTCTAGTCACTCTCATGTCTGTTTCGTTTATACTCAGAGCCTCATGAAATACTCATGAAATTTTCATTATTTAACGTTAAAGGTACAGTCTAAATACATTTTTTAAATTTATTCATTTGGCTGACGCTTTTATCAAAAGCGACAAACAAGTAGGGTGCAGTGTGCAGCTATCACTGCAGAGCAAACAGGGGTAAGGTTTACATCACATAACAAAAAATGACTACATTTTTAAGCTGTGAAATCAATGAAATATACTGTTAAAATTGTGTAAACGTAAGTTAAAAAACGTCTGAGTAACTAAAATATTTCTTTTAGAATTCCCCAAAATGTATTTAATTATGTATGTTAAAATATTTTTTTTATTAAATACATGTTTTTTTCATTACATAAACTTAAGTCATATCTAAAATAAACTGTTGGATTTTTTATAAGTTTGTTTAATATGCCCCACTGGAAAATCAGTTCAATGTTTATTTAAATATTTTATTAAGTTAATATTTCTGTATATTTTTGTTAAAATTACTAGGCAAATTAATTATTTTTTAGAGTCTAAAGTGTTCACGAGAACAATTCATTACTGAACACCGGCACATGTCTAGTAAACACAAAATCATATTAAGTTGTGAACCACAGATGAACTTTACACACACACGCCGAAACATAGAAGCACATTAAAGCATTTGTTTGATGAATTATAAATTACGATAAAAATCCTCAACAGCATTCCTCTCCAACAGTTTCATGTGTTTCTTCCTTCAGCTCTTGTTTAAATGGATTCATTTGCTGCCCTCCACAGGTTTGGCAAGGAAATTTTGCCTGATTCTTCAAATCAAACAGGGCTTCATGGATCTTCTTAAAGAGTCAGCACAGGCTTTCGAGGGGATAGTGGAAAAAACATGAGGTGATGCAAGCGTTAGCTATGTCCACTAGAGGACGCCGTGTACCTTCAGTATCCAGCGTTCACCTTTAGATATGAGGATAACAGCTCTGAATCTGACCGCCAGACTGGAAATCACATCAGGCAGTTTCTGTTTAAAAACAAAACACAAGCAGGTATGTTAGAGATCGTTTTTGCATAATGTGAAACAAATTGGTTTTCAACAAAACATCATAGAAGGGAGTGTCTGTAGCAGAGGAGACGTTTTTATGATTACCATTAAGTGATCTCTTCTCTTCATACACCGGCGATTCTCCTGTTTACAGACATACAACAATCATCATATGTACCTGGTGTGAGGTGTAGCCAACTGTTGTAGAATAGATGCTTTGGTAAAGTACACAGTCAAACTACCACAACTAGACTTGCATGTATATTTTGCACAGTTTGTATCTTCTGTGTACTTGATGGATGACAGATTATGATCTACATATGTCAACATAAGTAGAGAACAGACAGAGCATAATGCATGTGTAGTGCAGTGCATTGTGGGATACAGTATTCCAGATCAGCAATGAAAGACAGCATTTCACAATGCACTGCGGTTTGACGTTACCAAGTCAAACATTACATATGACATATATATATATAAGGGGATCATGTGACAGCGATGTTTGAATCTTACATCACTCCATAGTGCTTCATATACTTTTTTATTACTGACAATAATTCACTATATATTTAGCATACTAAATTCCCTTTTCTTTAGTACACAGCATGTGCACTGCATTGCTGAGTCAAAGTTCACTTCAAAACAAGCATTTGAAACATTTCTGTCTAACTGTAGCTATATAAAAAGTAAATAAATAAAACGACAAAAGCGCATAACAAAATTGCCAAACAATTATAAATGAAATTACCATGTAAACTAAAACTATAAAAAGCATTTTAAAATATGAATATAACTAACATAGAAAAACCTCAAATAGACTATGAAGACTATGCAAATACTGCCTGTGTTTGATGACATGAAACATTTGACAAATATGTGATGCACAAAGACAATGGCCAACACTTTTTCAAGTTTTGTTGTTGCAAAATGTGCTCATATACTATTAAAATTGTATATACTGTATGTATTTAGTAAAATAAATTGGCTTTGCTCTTGTCACTCAGTCCGTCTGTACATTTCCTTGATTAGCCACCAGGAGCCAGTAACAGATAAATGTTCAACTGGAGATGACCAAAAACATTTTTCTTTTAGTTAAATGTCATCTCAAAAGATGCTGCTAGTCTTTATAATAAGACGTACCATTCAGTAATTTTTGTTTTTCCACTGATTGGTCACTTTCTCTTGAAGGTCCGGTCACTCCCCCTGGGTCATCCTCGGCCCCCCTGTCTTGCTTGGTTGCTGGGGTCTCTTGGTTTTTGTTTTGCACTGATGTCCCCTGCTGTTCCTCAGTCTCTCGTTTAGCCTTCTCCTCACTCTCTGATATCAGAAACGCAGCAGGACATGCATTATTGACTGACACGCTCACAATAAGTCGACTGAACAGACCAGGTTTTTACTTTCAATCCATTTACAAAACCAGTTCCTATGCAACTGCTGATTCTTTTATATTTGAGCAATAAGAAGTCTCACCTTTATCTGCTTTCGTTTTCCAGCGATCTCTATTGTGAGAAACCTCGTCATTCCAGATGGCTTTAAAGTTGGTCACGTCCACGGTGAGAAGAGACGCGCTGCCATCAGAACCAGAACTGTTCACGCTACTCCGCTTCACGTCTCCTGCAGTTATACTGTTCAAACAGATGAGATCTCTTTAATATCTCAAATATTTTTTCTAAACCTCAATGAGATGAAAGGATCATAAATTGAAACTTTTGATCAAGTCTCCCGTCTCAGATATTTCTTCTCAGAAAAAGATTTGTCAAGTCTGACGTTATCAAACGTCAAAGTTACTGAAAAACTCAAACATTTTACATTGAATTTTTGATTCTGCTTGTAATTCAAATTTTTTGATTTTTCTCCTAATGTTTTTGTTATAGCCATCCTGTAACGGCTGAAAGGATGATTTGACTCAAGACAATATCTTGTCATGTTTAGAAACACTGCATCCCCTCCAATTCATTTTAAAAGCTTTCAATGTTCTTCACACACTTTTATGCATTTGTCTCGCTCATGAAACCAGGTCTCTGGTTTGCTCTGTATCCAGCTCTCCTCGTAGGTGGTGAATTAAATCAAACTTGAAATTTAATTCAATAGATTTTCCCAGTTCTGACGATCTACAGCTGGCCGTTGATCACTTACATTGGTTGCTGCAGTGTAGCATGACTATATATTGTTCGCTGTAGTGTAGCATGACTATATATTGTTCGCTGTAGTGTAGCATGACTATATATTGATCTCTGTAGTGTAGCATGACTATATATTGATCTCTGTAGTGTTGCATGACTATATATTGATCTCTGTAGTGTAGCATGACTATATATTGGTTGCTGTAGTGTAGCATGACTATATATTGTTTGCTATAGTGTAGCATGACAATATATTGGATGCTGTAGTGTAGCATGACTATATATTGTTCGCTGTAGTGTAGCATGACTATATATTGTTCGCTGTAGTGTAACATGACTATATATTGGTCGCTGTAGTGTAGCATGACTATATATTGTTCGCTGTAGTGTAGCATGACTATATATTGATCTCTGTAGTGTAGCATGACTATATATTGATCTCTGTAGTGTTGCATGACTATATATTGATCTCTGTAGTGTAGCATGACTATATATTGTTCGCTGTAGTGTAACATGACTATATATTGTTCGCTGTAGTGTAGCATGACAATATATTGGTTGCTGTAGTGTAGCATGATTATATATCGATCGCTGTAGTGTAGCATGACTATATATTGATCTCTGTGGTGTAACATGACCATATATTGATCTCAGTAGTGTAGCATGACAATATATTGGTTGCTGTAGTGTAGCATGACCATATATTGATCTCAGTTGTGTAGCATGACCATATATTGATCTCTGTAGTGTAGCATGACAATATATTGGTCGCTGTAATGTAGCATGACTATATATTGATCTCTGTAGTGTAGCATGACTATATATTGATCTCTGTAGTGTAGCATGACAATATATTGATCTCTGTAGTGTAGCATGACAATATATTGATCTCTGTAGTGTAGCATGACAATATATTGATCTCTGTAGTGTAGCATGACTATATATGGATCTCTGTAGTGTAGCATGACAATATATTGATCTCTGTAGTGTAGCATGACAATATATTGATCTCTGTAGTGTAGCATGACTATATATTGGTCGCTGTACTGTAGCATGACTATATATTGATCTCTGTAGTGTAGCATGACTATATATTGATCTCTGTAGTGTAGCATGACAATATATTGATCTCTGTAGTGTAGCATGACAATATATTGATCTCTGTAGTGTAGCATGACTATATATTGGTCGCTGTAGTGTAGAATGACTATATATTGTTCGCTGTAGTGTAGCATGACTATATATTGGTCGCTGTAGTGTTGCATGACTATATATTGATCGCTGTAGTGTAGCATGACTATATGTTGGTCGTTGTAGTGCAGCATGACTATATATTCGTTGTTGTAGAGTAGCATGACTATATATTGGTCTTTGTAGTGTAGCATGACTCTATACTGGTCGTTGTAGAGTAACATGACTATATATCGGTCGTTGTAGTGTAGCATGACAATATATTGATCGCTGCAGTGTAGCATGACAATATATTGATCTCGGTGGTGTAGCATGACTATATATTGGTTGCTGTAGTATAGCATGACTATATATTGTTTGCTATCGTGTAGCATGACAATATATTTAATTGCTGTAGTGTATCATGACTATATATCGATTGCTGTAGTGTAGCATGACAATATATTGGTTGCTGTAGTGTAGCATGACTATATATTGGTTGCTGTAGTGTAGCATGACTATATATTGTTTGCTATAGTGTAGCATGACAATATATTGGATGCTGTAGTGTAGCATGACTATATATCGATCCCGGTAGTGTAGCATGACAATATATTGGTTGCTGTAGTGTAGCATGACTATATATTGGTTGCTGTAGTGTAGCATGACTATATATTGTTCGCAGTAGTGTAACATGACTATATATTGTTCGCTGTAGTGTAGCATGACTATATATAGATCGCTGCAGTGTAGCATGACAATATATTGATCTCGGTGGTGTAGCATGACTATATATTGGTTGCTGTAGTATAGCATGACTATATATTGTTTGCTATCGTGTAGCATGACAATATATTTAATTGCTGTAGTGTATCATGACTATATATCGATTGCTGTAGTGTAGCATGACAATATATTGGTTGCTGTAGTGTAGCATGACTATATATTGGTTGCTGTAGTGTAGCATGACTATATATTGTTTGCTATAGTGTAGCATGACAATATATTGGATGCTGTAGTGTAGCATGACTATATATTGTTCGCTGTAGTGTAGCATGACTATATATTGTTCGCTGTAGTGTAACATGACTATATATTGGTCGCTGTAGTGTAGCATGACTATATATTGTTCGCTGTAGTGTAGCATGACTATATATTGATCTCTGTAGTGTAGCATGACCATATATTGATCTCTGTAGTGTTGCATGACTATATATTGATCTCTGTAGTGTAGCATGACTATATATTGTTCGCTGTAGTGTAGCATGACAATATATTGATCTCTGTAGTGTAGCATGACTATATATTGTTCGCTGTAGTGTAGCATGACAATATATTGGTTGCTGTAGTGTAGCATGATTATATATCGATCGCTGTAGTGTAGCATGACTATGTATTGATCTCTGTGGTGTAACATGACCATATATTGATCTCAGTAGTGTAGCATGACAATATATTGGTTGCTGTAGTGTAGCATGACCATATATTGATCTCAGTTGTGTAGCATGACCATATATTGATCTCTGTAGTGTAGCATGACAATATATTGGTCGCTGTAATGTAGCATGACTATATATTGATCTCTGTAGTGTAGCATGACTATATATTGATCTCTGTAGTGTAGCATGACTATATATTGATCTCTGTAGTGTAGCATGACAATATATTGATCTCTGTAGTGTAGCATGACAATATATTGATCTCTGTAGTGTAGCATGACAATATTTTGATCTCTGTAGTGTAGCATGACAATATATTGATCTCTGTAGTGTAGCATGACTATATATTGATCTCTGTAGTGTAGCATGACAATATATTGATCTCTGTAGTGTAGCATGACAATATATTGATCTCTGTAGTGTAGCATGACTATATATTGGTCGCTGTACTGTAGCATGACTATATATTGATCTCTGTAGTGTAGCATGACTATATATTGATCTCTGTAGTGTAGCATGACAATATATTGATCTCTGTAGTGTAGCATGACAATATATTGATCTCTGTAGTGTAGCATGACTATATATTGGTCGCTGTAGTGTAGAATGACTATATATTGTTCGCTGTAGTGTAGCATGACTATATATTGGTCGCTGTAGTGTTGCATGACTATATATTGATCGCTGTAGTGTAGCATGACTATATGTTGGTCGTTGTAGTGCAGCATGACTATATATTCGTTGTTGTAGAGTAGCATGACTATATATTGGTCTTTGTAGTGTAGCATGACTCTATACTGGTCGTTGTAGAGTAACATGACTATATATCGGTCGTTGTAGTGTAGCATGACTATATATAGATCGCTGCAGTGTAGCATGACAATATATTGATCTCGGTGGTGTAGCATGACTATATATTGGTTGCTGTAGTATAGCATGACTATATATTGTTTGCTATCGTGTAGCATGACTATATATTGTTTGCTATCGTGTAGCATGACAATATATTTAATTGCTGTAGTGTATCATGACTATATATCGATTGCTGTAGTGTAGCATGACAATATATTGGTTGCTGTAGTGTAGCATGACTATATATTGGTTGCTGTAGTGTAGCATGACTATATATTGTTTGCTATAGTGTAGCATGACAATATATTGGATGCTGTAGTGTAGCATGACTATATATCGATCACTGTAGTGTAGCATGACAATATATTGGTTGCTGTAGTGTAGCATGACTATATATTGGTTGCTGTAGTGTAGCATGACTATATATTGTTCGCAGTAGTGTAACATGACTATATATTGTTCGCTGTAGTGTAGCATGACTATATATTGTTCGCTGTAGTGTAGCATGGCAATATATTGATCTCTGTAGTGTAGCATGACTAGATATTGATCTCTGTAGTGTAGCATGATTATATTTTGTTCGCTGTAGTTTAACATGACTATATATTGTTCGCTGTAGTGTATCATGACAATATATTGGTTGCTGTAGTGTAGCATGATTATATATCGATCGCTGTAGTGTAGCATGACTATATATTGATCTCTGTGGTGTAACATAACTATATATTGATCTCAGTTGTGTAGCATGACCAGATATTGATCTCAGTAGTGTAGCATGACAATATATTGATCTCTGTAGTGTAGCATGACTATATATTGGTCGCTGTAGTGTAGCATGACTATATATTGATCTCTGTAGTGTAGCATGACCATATATTGGTCGCTGTAGTATAGCATGACTATATATTGATCTCTGTAGTGTAGCATGACAATATATTGATCTCTGTAGTGTAGCATGACAATATATGGATCTCTGTAGTGTAGCATGACTATATATTGGTCGCTGTAGTGTAGAATGACTATATATTGTTCGCTGTAGTGTAGCATGACTATATATTGGTCGCTGTAGTGTAGCATGACTATATATTGATCGCTGTAGTGTAGCATGACTATATGTTGGTCGTGGTAGTGCAGCATGACTATATATTCGTTGTTGTAGTGTAGCATGACTATATATTGGTCTTTGTAGTGTAGCATGACTCTATATTGGTCGTTGTAGAGTAACATGACTATATATCGGTCGTTGTAGTGTAGCATGACTATATATGGATTGCTGTAGTGTAGCATGACTATATATAGATCGCTGCAGTGTAGCATGACAATATATTGATCTCGGTGGTGTAGCATGACTATATATTGGTCGTTGTAGTGTAACATGACTATATTGTTCGCTGTAGTGTAGCATGACTATATATTGGTCGCTGTAGTGTAGCATGACTATATATTCGTCGTTGTAGTGTAGCATGACTATATATTGGTCGTTGTAGTGTAGCATGATTATATATTAGCTTTTGTTACATAGTCTAACTATATATTGACTATATATAAATTGCTGTAGTTTAGTTTAACTATATATGAGCTGCTGTAGAATAGTGTTACTACAGATTGACTATATGAATATATATATATAAGTTGTTGCGTACTTATATTTATAACATACCACAGTATACTACAATGTACAATAGTTTACTATACTATGTATCAGGGTATACTATGTTTATTCATGTGGGACGATGTTGGTGGCTAAAACAATTAATGATTTAAGCATCTTTAAGTTCCACTTCTATTTTTATAACTGAAAAATAAAATTGAATTCACTCTGGATCAAGTGTACACTGCCGGGTCAGTTTTCAAGTTTCAGAAACAAGAGCGGTTTAAACCTACATCTTCATACCGCCCATTTTTCTCCTTGAAACGAAATGCCTGATGGAATTGGATTTGAATTGGTTTCCCATAATAAGACAACAGCATCAGTAAATTGGGTCTTGATGAAATTGTGCCCTCAGCCACGGGCATTATAATTGTGTTAGCAGTAGGAGTCTGAGGATTGAGGGAAGAATGTGAATTGATCTGTTGTGTGGATTGAACCGTCTCATTCTCCATTCATTAGAGCAATAACAGAAATAAGCTGTTTAATAAAGGCAGACTGACAGGAATAGGCATTGTTTTTCTGCCTATGAATAATGATGCGCTCGAGGATACAACATCCGGATGCTAACCTGCGGAATCCAGCGAGACCTGAACTCGTTGCCTCGTCGATGAGTGGAGTGACGATCTTCTCTGTCATGTCCGTTAGAACCGTAAACGTGGGAATAACAATGAAGTCAATGAACCCTGCAGGAAAATGTACATATTAATAGTTTTACTTTTGAATTAATGGACGATCTTCAAAAAGTAGCTCTAACATGGAAAGCTTTCTTTACGAACGTTCTTGATCGCAAATGCTTTAAGGTATTGCAAAATCGTGTGTTTTGTGTCTGCATACTTCCATGAAGTGTGTGTTGTCCGTCACCTACCGATCTGAGACTGGGCCACCATTGTGGATTTGCGGTCACACAAAGGTGAGAAAGGCAGTCCAAGTTCGGCTTCCTTGTCGCCCTAAAAATACCAGCACATACTATTAAATTTGAGAAAAATATATGTTCATTTTATACTGCCAAAAAATAATTTATTTCTTGGTTTTTATGTTGTGTTTATAAGTATCTTAAAATTCCTAAAGATACATTTTTCCTAAATGTTATGCTTAAAGTTTAAAACAAGCAAACATATCTATTGATAACGTAAGCAAACTAAACTTGAATTAAGTTTTCAGAAAATTTAATTCAGTTTATTATAATCACCCTTTGTAGGAGATTTTTTGAGCCTAAACTCACTTAATTATGTTTAAGTCTTTTTTTAGAGAACAACACTAAACAACAGTCAATATATCTTGGTACAATAATTGTAATGTGATGTGAAAAATAAGACAATTTTTTATTGCATTATTAATATAAAAATGTTTTTGTTTTTCTACTGTAAATGTCTTACTCTTGTCTTGATTTATACTAAAAATAGAGTAAGTAAACATTCTTAAATTAAGATACGCTTACTTAAAATAAATGCCGAGTCATGTTGTCTGGAAAACTAAATTGAGCATTTTTGCTTCAAACAAAACAAAATATCTGCCTAAAGGCTAAGAAAGAACAATCTTGTATTCCCTTTAAATTAAGTTAGATCAGGCAAATATTTTTCCTGTCTAACGGCACTCGACATACAGTAATGTATTGTATTATTATTATCATTTAATAATGTATAGATATTTGTACTGGAAAGCAAGACAAAAATAATATAAACTGTATTTTGCAGCGTATTAACATAAGCTTATTGGCACAGCTCTGAAAATGAAAAGTATTCCAGCTTCATAATGTAAATGTTAATGCTTAAATTTAATGTCTCAGCAAATTCGATGCAGCAAAAGTCCAAGCAAGCTTAATCCTAAACACTCAACGTCAGCGTGATGCGTTGAGTTCATTCCCTGACTGAAGTTCAGAAAATTCTGGATTATAAGAACAGAAGTGATGTCTGAGGGTTTCAGACAATGCTGATGGGCAGATGCGTCACTCCTTCTAGTTCAGAAAGATTGTATTTATATATGAGGTATTCGAAAACATTTCATGAAGGCTGGCTCATAGAAACTGTCAAGCTTCTTTGTTTTGATGGCTTCTGCTGTCAAGATCGATTTTCCTCCTGAAGTCTACAGCTGCTAGAACAATACACACGCAAACCTTTCTGTTCTCTAAACCTGTCAGTCAATCACAGCACATGTATGTGGATTCTCTCTACACACGAGAATTGTGATTGCTGATGTTCTTTCTGTAGCTTTAGTGAAAACATTTTGCTTCCATTGTGCTCTTTACAGAGCAACAGACGCATGTGGTCAGGTTGCATGGTAAACTAGCCTAAAAAACTACAATGTACAATATTTTAGAAAAAATGAATGTTTCTAATTGATTTACAAAACGTGACATTATAACCGTTTACTGCTGTAAAGGATTTATCCACAAATGAAATCCATATGGGGTGCTTAATTTAATATGTAAATCATTTGCAAGGCAGGATATGTGGGCATGAAATATAATTATATGTCGTATGAACAGAATGCATTCAATAGACTGTGTTCAGTGATCTTCTTCAAAACTACACTTAAATAAAAATTAAAGCATTTTCTGTCATTTAAAAGTGGACACAACTACTACAGACGCAACAATCTAGTTTATACGACCAAAAAGTGGATGTTAAGAATATAAACTAAACCAATTTGTTTCTAAACACAAAGTTGTTTTTATTTTCTGAAAACCTGCTTTTCAATAACACAAAATTATTAAAAGATCTACAGACATATATTAAAATAGAACTGAATATTCCCAAGATTTAGCTCGAAAATTGATGTTGTGATTTCCTTGACTAATAATTAAAAGTGCACATCAGGCTTTTATAGCAGCAATGTTTTCAATGTCTTCAATTTAAATTTTATAATTGGACGGAGTTATTGCAGGACTAGAGTTCTAATTTAATTTCATATAAATGAATAATACTTAATGGTGAAGTACTTGATACAAAGTGTTAAATGAAAAATGTATAAAAAATGTAAAGTCGCTTTCTCTATGCCCTGAATTTGCACCCCAGCCCTGGAGGACTACCTAGTTTGACTATAGATACTAGTAAATGGTTGTAATGAAAAACTTTAATTCTAGCACTTGGATCTGAATTGCAAGTTATTTAAAACGTTTAGGGTCACTTGAATGAAACCTTTCTAATCGAAAAAGTCTTTAATCAGATATGACTCCTTCTCTAGTTTAATTTGAAAGATTGTATCTCAAAAACACTAAAACATGTCCAAAAAAGAGTTGATCTGCAAAAACATATATTTAATATATTGTTTTAAATATGTTTTTTATTGGGTATTCTAAGTTTTAACATTTTAAAACAAGTTATCTGCTTATGCAAATAAACTTTTAATTTGTAAAGTAAACATTGTTAAAATATTTATAGCAAAATATTTAGGTGAAAAGCGTATCAGGGGATTTGGGTTTTACTCTAACAGAAAATGCCCAAAGGTTAATAAATCAAACTTACAAAATCAGGTCTTTCCTAGTATATGCTTAAATGTTCGAAATTATTGTGCCAACATATTCATTTCTTGCACAAGAAAAGTACAATTTTATTTTTAAAAGTAAAAATAAATAAAAACCTATAAACAGTAGTGTGCATTCAGTATAAAGATGTCTGATCGGCAATCACAACAGAACAGGAAGATAAGTGAGAAAAGATGAAAAGAATTGTACAAGATTAAATGTCTTTTTCCAGCCCAACACACACACCTGCCAAACCAGCCTAGGGAACAAATAAATGTCAGAACCAACCTGTCGGAAAAACTCCTCCAGCAGTGTTGCTGTCCAGCGATGATGTAGATCCCAGTTTTTGGCGGGATGACTGATGTCAGCCGTGTGTAACAGCAGAGACAGAGCCTTAGGTTTGTCAATTCTGTTTCACAAACACGCACACACAAACAAACAATCTGAGTGTTCAATATGACGGCTGAATAGATCTTTGCCTGTTTGAGAAAACTGTTTGCTGGAGGATAATGAATCATGACTTTTGTTTTCAACAAACAAGAAATTTGTTAATTGAATTAAACAATGTCTCCAAACAGTGTGAAAGACTGATCATGTTTTTATAGGGGAGACACATGAGAGAAATCATCAATGAGATCTCTTTAATATCAGAAATGTTTCTCTAGACAGCGTGTGTCAACTAGAATCTCGCTCCCAAGATATTTAGGAGAAAGAAGTGCTTAACACAACTGAAATCTCTTCATGAAAAATCCCTAAAATGTCATTTTGAACGAGCAAACAATGACAGATAACGGTGCATCATGTTTGGTATTTGTTCGAAGATATAGAGGGTTCTCACCCCTCAGGCTGTTGAAGGAAATTCTTCATGGCTTTGACTTGCTGAAAGTGGCAGGACATGTCTGTAGCAAGAACCATCTCCACCACCAGCGCCCTGAGCTCTCTAAACACACACACATACAAAAACACGCACAGCAGTTATTTTCCTCACCAGAGGACACCGCGGTGTTCTGCTTCAAAGTGTCGGTATAATAGTTTTCTTACTGAATCAGAAAAAAAAATGGTTTTGTGAAATAAAAACTGCACCAAAATTTTCTTCCGACTTTCTCTGGCTTGTGTTGAGAACAGCACAGCGTGAACAGTCACAAATGTCTCTCAGCACTTTAATGTTGGTAGTTCATTCAACAATGGAAGCGTACGGCACCGTGGGCTTCCAGAATTACATTCACTTTGACACAATCTATTCTTTTTTATTCTTTTCATTTTTTATCGATAACAATGTGGATATGTAAGTTGCAGCAATGTATCAGCCGCCAAACATTTAGAGTTCTGATCAATTTAAAACCATTGACATATCGCCCATAGAATGAAAAAGGCTGATGTAACAAAGTGATGTTGTGTATTTTAGTATCGTATGTCTGCCGTTTTCTCTAATGTTGTTGAAATTCAGTCTGTACCAAATATAGTTGGTCAGACAAGCATAAACCAAAAATGTTGGTTTAGTTGTTTTTAAAACTACTCTGGTTTGTCATAAATAAAAAAATTAGTACAGAATGACTCGCAAACAAACGACTTGTTTGAACCGATTCGTTTAAACTGCTGAAACCTTTCAGTCTCTATCTTTTCAGTCACTTGATTTAAAAACATTTCTGTTTGGTTGAATAAAACAAATATTTTATATATCGTAATAATTATCAAGTTTTATTATGTTATGTAAATAAGGATGCCGCATCACCTCCGCCTCATTTTGAGCCAGGAAAAACCCTGATTCTTATTAGGTGCACATGGCTCGATCATTCAACACTCATGTGAGCCATGAGCACTAAATTCAAGTGTTTAGAAAACAACTAAAAGTATGCCACTTAAGCCGTTTTAGAAAACCAGAAAGGGCTGTTTTGCTGAAATATCAAGGGAGGGTAACACGACTAAGAGATTTATATTGTTGTTTAACAAGTGCATCCCTTTACTGCATATGTGCATTGCCGTAAAATTGTGTCATTATGCCAAAAGCGACACATGAAGCAGTTTTGAAATAGAAATGTGGAGAGATCCTGCTATACCTCCAGTCATCTTTGGAGAGGTTGCACAGAATGTTCATGTCATCGTCGTCCTGCAGAAGTCGATACGCCGCGCTCACGTGGTGACTCTCCAGAACCGATCGGTCGTTGTACAGGATTGCCGTGTCAGACCTTCAGGAATGAACATGATGTTGCAACGATTATCTTGGTTTCATAGCCTGATCTAAGAGATCTGATTATAATTTATTCTGGACAAAAATGTCAGTTTTCTGTGACAATAAACTGTCGTGCAGTGTAACATTCACCACTTTATCAGAAAGTGCAATAAATGGCAAAAAATATTTAAAGACGACCAGGCTTTGGTCCTAAACAAACACATTTTTCATGGACTTCCCAATTTATCCTGTTGTTCTGTCATGCTAGTTTAATTTTGTCTGCTCACACCGGGATTTGGGGACCGCAGGTTGGCGTTTGTGTCCATTTGTGTGTGTAGGTGGCTGATGAATGAGCTGCGCGTCACCCTGCGGCTTTTACCTGGTCTGAATGTGAAAGTTGTTTGTGGTTCCTGTATGTTCGTAGTCATGAACAGCAGCAGCAAAGAGCATCGCCAAAATCTCCAACTCAGTCAGCCAGTGCTTGAGAAAACCCATACAAAAAAGTAACACAAACAAATTATCATTAACATCTCATTTGTTGCTCCAAGGCTGCAGTGAGATTAAGAAAAGAATTTTGCTAGGATTTTCCTTCTCCAAACATTCGACACGTCTCCTTAAGAGTTCCTAACAATGTCACAAACTACAAAAGAGGCCAAAAGTGATGTCAAGCACAACCACACAACAAGCATACAAAACATTTTAATACATGTTCGAAAATATTTTTGAATCAAGGACATCCGAAAGACGTCCTTTTTGACCACTACTGTATGCTCGGATGCATGTTCACAATCATGTCAACATATTTAATAGCAAAATCTCATGTTAATCTGATACCTGAATATAAAAAAGTGGAACTTAAAGTCCCTGTGAACCGGAAGTTGCGATCGTTTTTACTTCCGTATTTTGACGCATTTCCGAGTGAAATGGAATTTTGAATAAAATCGTCTCTCTCCTTAATTTGATTGGGTGTCGGTATAAAATTTGCCTCTGAATTTTGAAATGGAACTTGCAGTAGACTGACAGTTGAAGGGAAGGAGTTATTAGATGCTCCGCCCAAGACATCTAACATACATCATTAAAGATGAATAGTCCTTACAGGTCGGAAGTGTATTTTCTGATTTTAAATAAAGATTATGAGGGCACACGATTTGTAAAGAAAAGGACCCACACTGGTAAACAATTTACAATAGACGCTGCAATATTTCATGAAAAAATAGGCATTGTCATTTTGTAATTTCACTGGGACTTTCAGGTGCTCAACAAGTCTCAAGCTAAACAGAAAAATGGCCTAATTGAAATGTGAGATGAGAAAACACTAGACTGGATGAGACGACAGGAGAAGAGAGGAGAAAATAAAAGATGAGAAGAGATGAGACAAGAAAAGTCAGTTTATACGAGGGAAACCATAGTTCTACGAGCGATCGCTTGCACGTCGCTACTTTCATTACCGCAGGACTTTCATCTTAATATTTAATCATCTAATAAAGAAACTGTGCAAGCAAATTCATCTCAATTTGCTTATGGAAAATGAGACTCTCACCACATTTGTCTCGAGTCGTGCATGCAGAGCCATCACTAAAGTGTACCCGCATTCTGATGAGAGAAGTTTGTGTGTTGTAATGATGAGGTGAAAACCAAAGTGATTTGGATAAGATCCACATATCAATAAACCATTTGAGAAATTTCCCCTTTAAAAGAGAAAAAACATTTTTATCAATATGCGTGTCCCCTTGAATTAAACCTGTGACCTTAGTGTCACTAACGCAAAGTGAGCTACAGGAACACATTTAGGCTTGCATGTACGTGTTTTGTTTGCTCACAGGCACATATGTGTCACTTGAGTAAATGACTATGGTTTGGCTCTTAATGCAGTGACTCCGAGGTTTCTGCGTGTTGTCACAGTGACGATATCAAGATGATGAACAATGTGTCAACACTAGGGATGGGTATTGTTAAGGTTTTAACCGTATTACTACTTTTATCGATACCACTTATCGATCCGGTACTTTAACGGTACTCTTATTGGTACTTTTTGTTGTGTTTTTTTATGAAAGACAAAACTAAAGCTGGAGTTGTTTTCAATATTTAAAACATTCTTTACTGACCTAATGTATCTTAAAGCAGGTAAAATATGACTGATATTTAAAATGAATCTATTATTAATGGAGAGTTAAAATAAAATGCATGTGGGCCTAAGTTTGTTTGTGTTTTTTGTTGTTTAATAATAATAAAGAAATGGTATTCCAATTATGTGTTGTGGCTGGAGATCTTCTCTGTGATGATATGTGTGTAGTGTAGCACATTCATCAGCAACAGGCCCTGTCAGGTTCATGCCTTAGACACTTTAGACATTCAAATCCTTGCTATCAGATGCCGTTAACTCAGTTTGGGCTTAAAAGTTATACAGGTTTGGAACCTCTTTCAATGTACACACACAAAAAACGTTTATATATTTCATAACTACAAATTAATTTTTAGGTAAGCTCTGCTTTATACTTTCTTAATCATAATATATTATTAATCATCCATTTAAAATGCAGTACTGTGAAAGCATTTTTAATGTTTAAGATTTAAGATTAATATTTATTTAGGCTACTGCAGAAAAAAATACTCTAAAGATTTAAATGTATTTTTTAATGTGATGTGTGTTTATTAAATTATTACATACTAATTTAAAGAAACCTTACGCAATGTTTATGTCGGTGTTATTTAGGAAGACTGTTAGGCTAGCATACGTACCTGAGGACGTGGATGATGAACTAGTAGCTAGGCAGTCAAAAACTTTGCCTTTATCTGTCTGCACATTAAGCACTTTGGAAAGATGTTTTGACAGACTGCGTGTGTTTCCCCTCTTACAAGCAAAAATCTTGTTGCACTTGTTGCAACGAGCATTGTCTGCATCCACTCGAGTGAAATGTAAACATACTTTAGACCGTTTGATTCTGTCCGCCATCATAACTCTATTAAGCGCGAGCTTTCGTGTTGTAACTTGTGCGCGCGCGAGCTCTGTGTAGTGGGACAGACGGACATTTCGCGTGCGAGATTGCGGATAACGAAAATGCAGGTTAATGTCTTTAACATTATCGCAAATTAGAAATGGTTGGTCAGTTAAAATATGCTAGTTAACGTTTATTTGGCACTAATAAATAGGAAATGTTTTTCTTAACCGACAGCAGAACCGTTAACGTTAGAGCTTATCGATACTTCGGTCTTTCATAATTTAGCCCCGAGACCGATAAAGTACCGAGTTTCGGTACCCATCCCTAGTCAACACTGAGAAGTTGCAGGACAACTTGACAAAACTAGACCACTAGATCATAAAATTAGACCTAGACTATCAAAGGTTGATTACAAAAATAAAAATGACAGGTCAAAGGTCACTCATTCTGTTTTAAAAATAAAAAATTGGACGTATCTTCAAAGAAGTTCTTGCCAGTATTTGTAGAAATGATTTTGATCCAGCGCCATCAGATCACAGAGTTTGTGACCCTAAACTTTTAGACAGAAATGTCTATATATGAAAACAGTCAAGACCTACAGGCTACATTTACACAGCAATAGAAAGTGTCTGTCAATCCTGATTCAAGGTCTTCGTGAGTTATTTTGTAATGGGAATTGGCAACTGGGAGACTCGACAAAACCAGCAAACCAGCTCACACACACCTTAGCTCACTTAAAAGATGCACGTGTGTGTGTGTTTAAGTGTGTTTCAGCTCACCACCATCCCGGTCTTGAGCAGCAGGTAGTGTACAGTCTGCGTGACGTCGGCAGCGTGTATCAGGTTGTGATAGGGGTTTTTATGTTTGTTGTATCCTACTTCCAGAGCCTCGACGAACGACACCAGCGCTGAGACGGGAATCTGCCACAGACACAGCGTTAAAAGTTCTGAAACAGACCAAGGCTGTGTTTCCTGAAACCTTCTTATCGCTCCGTCGTTCTTAAGTTATACCTTAAGCTGTACCTTATCGTAAATATGTGTTTCCCGAAACCTTCTTAGTTAAGTATACCTTCTGTAAGTCATACTTTCGTAAGGTTGGTCTGGAGCGCTCTTAAACTATAACTTATCACTGTTGACAGTTCATTCTACATCGCAGTTTAATTTCACATATACAATTTAATATAATAATTTAATATACAATTTGATTTATTATTACATTTATATTTTTTACTTTAAATTTACTAAAAAAATACTCCAGTTTAAATACACCCAGTGTATGTAAGTGGTTTCATTATTAACACTGATTGTTGTTAGCTTTTTTAATTATAGCCTATTATCCCAAGGCACATCAGCTGGCAAACTATTTACAGAACAGGCTTAGGGCTCTATAAGGTAATGAATGTTATGGGGAGTTTGGTCAAACTATGGCAGCGAGACAGCGAATAGTTGTCCTATATCAAAGACGGCGCCGTCCGCGGAGCCAGTTAGCGTATGTGCACTATTTCATAAGAAAACATTTTAGTCCCCTTGCTATCATATCAGAAGAGACAATTCTACAAAAATGTCGCCTGCATATCACGGAAGCAAATTCAGCAGCTTTTAGATCTTGTTGGCCTAACTCACTCAAGACAATCTCAACAGAGCAGCCCCTAAGTTCAGATGTTTTTCATTTCAAATTCAGGTGTTTTTATAGAAACATATACTGTATTATTTATGATAATATAAACCAGGTGTTTTCAAACACAGGTGTAATGAAAGGTATCTCATGGCACACTTTTAAATGAGAACAGAAAATACAGAAAATTTGTTTCTCTTATACCTCTTGATATTGTAAGTGGGGTTAATAATGTTGAATATATTTTAATGTTTTAATAAATGTGGGCATTAGCTACATGCTTCATGCTGTAAACACGTCACTTGAGCATCCAGTGATCAAGCACAATAAACGTGTGGACTATACAAGTGTAATTGTTGGTTGCTGGAAAAAACTTGTTTAATGCCACCCAAGAGCAGGTGGCTTTGTGTGACCCTCCTTATGACCCAAGGTTTGAGAAGCTTTGATATAAATTACCATACTGCCAGTTAGTGTAGCGTGTTGAGACATTTGGGCATGAGATTGCGTGTTCGCACATTGATTTGACAATTAAATAAAATCCATAGTTGGATTTAGTTTGTAATTTGGTTTATTTTTATCCCATTAGTCCTAATAAATGCAACTTCAAATATTTCTAAAGTGCCCCTTTTTTATAAAGAACACCGCTATCTCACATATAGCAGTCTTGATTGATTGATTGTCGAGCGATCGATATCCATTAGCACGACCGGCATGGACAGCACCTGTTAACGGGGCAGGTAGGTAGGTAACCTCCTAAGGTATAGTTCAGGAAACACACCTATAAGGTAAAGCTAAAGTTAAGATATACCTTTAGAGTCTTCGTAGCCGGCTAAGAGAGAACGTTATCGGGAAACGCAGGCCAGAACAGAGCTACAATTTTAATCTTAATGAGTTTCCTCTACCTTGAAGCGGGTGATGAGATCATATCTGGTGAGGAGCTCGTAGAAGATGAATTTGAGCGAGTGGTCGCCACTCGCCTCATTCAGAGCGAACACGTCAAACGACCACCTATCAACGTTCTGTAAGGTACAAATGAAACAATTTATACTTATTTTTTAGATGTTTAAGGTAAAATACGGTTTACAAGACCATAAGGGAGTTTCACCTTAAGCACTGAAATAACAGGGGGAGGGTAACATAGTCCAACCATGTTCGAGGTTCTCCGGTACATCCTGGAACGAGATGCAATAGTCAAGGTTCACCTTCAAACCCCAAAACATCACATGCAAAGGACATTCAGGCCTTTAAATAACTTATTTGACTAAGCGGAACATATATTTGTGGAGTGTTAAATAAATGATGCTAACAGATGAGAGAGAGGGATTGTAGTTGTTAAGAGAAGCTGTCAGGAGAATGAAGTATTCAGAGTATGCACAGCGCGACTCACTCCTCGCGCAATGCATAGATTTATAATCATTCAGAGAGTTTTAATCTGTCCGGCATTAAAAAACAACGTCTTGGAGAGAATCATTGATTACTTGGCGTAGGAAAGTTCCAGCTGAAGCTGGATATGTTTATAGTACTTTGATTATGTTTGATTTTTGTATAAAAAGAGTTTGAGCCATGAATACATTTACAGTCAAGTTGAAGTGTTAAGAGTTAGGAATAGCTATTATAAAAACTAAATAAGGTTTAATTTGTTAAAGGTCCAATATGTCATTTTTTGGATGGTCGACAGATATGGAATATAATATACATAACTTTGTTTTCAGAGGTGTTTAAAGACCTTGCAAAATGTACATTATATTTTTCTCACCATAGACTGAGCTATTTCTGTCTACATACATAGCGGGTCCCCTTACATGGAATCCGCCATTTTGTTTCTACAGTAGCCCTATACGGACAATCTGGTCTACAGAACGCGTTTCGTGAATATGTTATCTCCTTCGGCAAAGAAGTGAAAATGTGACAACAACTTATTCCTGTACAGGCAAAATGCTTTGTGTCAGCCACTGTGCTTCGAGAGGGAAGGGGTGAAGTAAGCCGTTGGTTGAAATTCACAACCTCACCTTTAGATGCCGCTAAATTTCTTACACTGGATTTTTTACATTAGTTAATGCATTAAAGGCACAGTTTTTGATTTATAGTGGCGACTAGCAATGTATTATAAATTTGTAACGAATTGCTCAGTCCAAACACGACGGTTGCACCCTAGTCCAAAAAGATTTTGTTATCATGTTGACGCTGTTATAAGAAAGACTGTAGAAAGAACGATGTCTTATTTATTACATAAAATGAAAGGTCTATGGATTTTAAGTTTAAAAAGAGGGATAAGCAGGCAGGAAGGAGCTAGGACCTGCGCTATTATTATAAAGACTTTCCATCAGAGAGGCTTTTAGCAGAGATACTCTAGATATCTTTGGAGATACTTTCCAGCAGAGAGTTGTTGGAAAGAAAGATAATCTTAAAATCTCACCCGAGGAGGTTGCTTTGATTCGGATCTGTATGTGAGCAACATTGTTTTTTCTGTTTGTGAGAACCAAGTTAGGTTGTTGTTTTTGTTGTAATATTAGCTGTGTGACGGAACAGTTTTGAGCATCACTGTTTAATCTGGAACCACTTTAATATTGTACTTGTCCAGATCCCTGAGAGAGGGACTCTCTTAAAGAGAGCACGTTTTACTCTCTTACTGAATGATGGATAAACTTACATTTAATCCGCGGGTCATTTGCGTTCCGAACCACACAGTATGATCTGTACAGATCACAGATCATCTGCGATCTGTTTCACCACTATACCGCAGGAGAGAGGGAGAGGAAAAGCGCGTGGTAGAGTTGTTTTTCCATTTAGGGCTGCTGTACAAAACATGGCGGCAAATTTGATGTATGTAGGGCTGCTCTGTATGTAGATATAAACAGCTAATTCTAAGGTATGAGAAACATAACGGTTCATTATGTAAGGTCTTTATACACCTCTGAATAAGTAACTATTATAATATATTATTATATTATAATAATTGATATTATATTGCATTTCTGTCAATAGATCCTCTTAAAAACACCGTATTGTTCCTTTAAAGCATGTCATGACCTGAAAACAAAAATCAATAATGACAATGTATCATACAAGAATGAAACAAAAGAGTGCCACAATGAAAGCTAAGCTAAGAGCCTTATACAGAGAAATGTTATGCCAGAACATAGGCCTATGACTCTGACTTTGTGTGAGGTTTTAAAATCACAACAAATGTCTGACAACAGTAATTTAATTCATACCAAGAATGATAAATACAAAGATACTGTAACCATAACTATATTAGCATCCACATCAAGAGATGATGAACTTATGTTTATTCTAATCTTGCGTGCTGCAGTACATTTTAAAACTCTGATCCCTTTATTTCTGAATGGATTTTGATTGGCTGTCACAATTGTATCATTCGTCGCTCTGACACTGATCCCAACAATATCAATCCTGTTAGTTGTGCTACTCTTCTAAACTGTTTTTAAAACCATCTTTTTAGTTCTTTGGCCATTATGCTTGGTAAAGAAGTGCATGACCCCACCTCTCCACGAATATCCCAGCCTGAACTGCGTGAACGATGCTGCGGAAGCGCGGCTTCTCCTCCGTTCTTCTGAGCATTAGTCCCATCTGCCGCGTGAAGGTGGAGGCCAGCCAATCGCGGACTTCTGACGGCACCGAATCTGATTGGATGTCACTGAGCTCATCCTCTGTATCGACCAATCGCCTTCGAGAGGAAAAGAGGGAGATACTTTATTTAAACATGGTAATATTTATCGTATAAGCAGGATAAAACCGTGATTGAAGCTCAAACCAAGACACGGCAATATAAGAATAATCCATCACTTATCTGCACCATTAGGGAAATATCACAGTATGTCCTTTTTTGTGTGTCAGAACAGCAACGTGGCACAAAATTCACGTTTAACATCATTTTCTATCCGTCTGATTTAACACCACTAATAAAATTGATCAAATAAAAAATACATTAAAAAACTACTGGTATCCACACATGAGTTTGCTCCTAAATCACTGATGTGAATGTAGTCAGATCAGGAATGGGGGACTTGGTTTGGCACGTGAGGGTTTGTCTTAATCCCTGGCCGGGATGATATTCGCTTACATAATTCTGTAAGCTTTTATCAGATCTGGCATCAAGATGTTCACAGATGTGAGTCTTCTCTCAACACATCACAATAAAAAGATATTAGAGGCGCTCGAGGGACGTGATGAGACTGCATCCCCCTGCAGAGACACTGAATACCGTCAATTCAGAAGAAATGAAATGCCACTGATAGCGACGGAGTCTCAAATTGCAGGTGCTTGTTGAAACTCTTAACACAGCTACACACGTGTTCACATCGCACATAAGGACTATGGGGTGAACCTCATGTTTGGAGCATATTTCAGACAGACAGACAGACAGACAGATAGATAGAAATAAATCAGAAACCAATCTCGGTAATAATACCATGGTACAGCTTTCATCACATATAGGATGACATATAGGCAGATTTGACCTCTAGTACCCTTCAAATGACCTCTTGATCTGAGATTGTCACAATTAAGATCTTTAACTGTTAATAGTGTTGACCTCCATTTGAGGAAGAGTATTGCTTTAGGTTCCGCTAGAATGATCTCCGTCTCGTTCTTGAATTTTCCCTGGCAAAGATTTTAGAGGATTGTATGGAAAAGCTGGATCAGCATTTGACATTGAAAGATTGGATAATCCATCGTTATGAATTTCCCGAGCAGTGCAGTGGGTTCAAATATTTCCGGAAAAGGGAATGTAGACAGACAGGACTGAGAGCAAATATGTAGCTGGAAACCAATTCAGGATTTGAATGATGGATTACCCAAAAAACAACATGAGAAAAGGGGAACATTTGGAAATGCATTTTTCATTTTTGTGGCATGTAGTCTGTAGACTATGCACCTAATGCCAAAAGGACCAGAGCAAGAAAGTAGAAAACTAGAGCAATATGCTGTATCCCATAATGCACTATACTTGATCTATAATATATCAATTCAATTATCTACATTATATTATATTTAAACAATAATATGGGAACTATAATTTATAGCCTCGGTAAAAATTAAGAGAGCATTGAAACATTTATGTCACCAGCATTTATAGATGTATTTTGATCATTCCAGTCCAGTGTCTTTTGAATTTCAATAAAATCAAACCTCAGGAGTGACATAAAGTCATCCAACAGTAATGTGAAAGACTGACAGCATGAAAAGACATAAAGCATACTTTACCTTGTTTCTTCAATATAAACTGATTCCAGAACAGAAGCAGCATATTCCAGGTTTTTCTTTAAATCCACGAGAGACGCCTCACCTCTCTCCAGCTGTTTCACCAAACATCGTAATCTGGAAAGCAAGAATTAAACATTCTAACATTAATTCAAGCAGTACAACTGAACAACGTTTTGTTCTGTAACAAGCCATTACTTGACAGTACCAGGCAATCAAGTCCAGCAAGATAAAACAGATTAAACACTTCACTTCCCGACAAAAATATAGAAACATCGGGATTTAAACTTTGCACTAACAGAAAAATTACAGTTTAATGAAATTCCTTATGAAAGCTTTCCTGTGGCTCAGTGGTTAGGTCATGGCAATAGCGATGCTAAGGTCATGGGTTTGAACCAAGGGGATTGCACAGTCTTAAAGAAATGTATAATGCAAAGCAATGTAAGTTGCATTGGATAAAAGCGTCTGCCAAATTCATTTATGTGAATGTAAAGCTACATGTCATTTTTGGGTTTACTTTGTTGTAAAACCATGTTGACCAACAGATTAACCATGCATTCTTAACCATGCACAAAAGTAATTTTTTCAATGAAATATCAACCTTCCATGGTATCGGCATCTGATACCATCACTATTATGTACAATAGCACTAACTTGATATTATAGAAGATAATATTGTCATATAGAATATTTCATAATAACCTCAAGACATCTCCAAACTTCAAGAGACAAACAAACTGCACAGTTGGTGAACTATGTATGGCCTTACAGGCAGAAGAAACTCAAACTCAAGATTATAATATACTGCATTATAATATATATATATATATATATATACGTTCAATGCAGTATTTTGTTTTTCTTGTTTGATTAGGAAATATAACTATGGTAGGTTGGTCTTGTGGCTGCAATAGCATTACGAAGAGTCGTTCAGGACAAGCCCATGGTTGTTTCACTTTAAATTTCTCCATATATCAAACAAAACAAGTAACGGTTCATATCAAAACAATAATAGAAGTGGAGTATTATCCTCCAAAGATGGCGGCGCTCTGGAACATGCAACATAGGGCGTGACGTCAGCTTCAGACCCCTTTTTTATTAGTAGACATTGTGACACATTTTGTGGGCGGAGCATAGGTGAGGGGGAAAGATTCCCCTTGCTGCTTTACTAAGGCTAGCGAGCATGTTTTGATAGATTTCTTTTTTTAAACTAAGTTCGATCAATGTTTTTATTTCACTAGTGTTTGCAAGAGTCGCTTCAATAATTAAGGCCTAGACGGCCCCTCATAGTATACATCTTGATGCTTACATATACTTACAGTGGCGAACACAAAATACAACTACTTAACACACGTGACACATAACATGAACCTTCTCACTGTTTTCTCTCCCCAATTCTACTAATGCATTTATGAAAACTGTAAAAACAGCAAAGGCAAACAGTTTCCTTTAGGTTTAGTCTCAGGCCGTTGGCTAACTGCTAACAAAGTTAGCTTGCATATGCGCTAATACGTGAAAAATAACTTCTGTCATGTGAATGGGCAAACAAAAGAAGTTTTAACGCACATACCCAATCCGTAATCCATACCAACAAAATACAGGAGTTTATTTAAATAATTGAGTGTACGGTGAAAACGGTCAGCATTTTTGATGATCATTTCTACTGGGGCCCGTTTCAATAAGGAAGTTCAACCAACACAGAGTTAAAATCTGAACTATGAGTTGATTTACTCAGAGAATCGCTACTCTGAGTTTTCGCTCTCGCTCTCTCTCTCTCTCTCTCTCTCTCTCTCTCTCTCACGCGCGCTCTCGCTCTCGCTCTCGCTCTCGCTCTCGCTCTCTCTCTCTCTCTCTCTCTCCCTCTCTCGCTCTCTCTCTCACGCGCGCTCTCGCTCGCTCTCTCTCTCTCTCTCCCTCTCTCTCTCTCTCTCTCCCTCTCTCTCTCTCTCTCTCACGCGCGCTCTCGCTCTCTCTCTCTCTCTCTCTCTCTCTCTCTCTCTCCCTCTCTCTCTCTCTCTCTCTCTCTCTCTCTCTCGCTCTCTCTCTCTCTCTCTCTCTCTCCCTCTCTCTCTCTCTCACTCCCTCTCTCTCTCTCTCTCTCTCTCTCACGCGCGCGCTCTCTCTCTCTCTCTCTCTCCCTCTCTCTCTCTCTCTCTCTCTCTCTCTCACGCGCGCTCTCGCTCTCTCTCTCTCTCTCTCTCTCCCTCTCTCTCTCTCTCTCTCTCTCTCTCTCAGGTGCAATCCTTCTGCAATAAAAAGATCTCGGCAGAAGCTGAATATGAAATACAAGAACATCTTTCAGGAAAGTTTAAAGAAATGAAATGCTCCTGCTAGTAGGATGCCTAATTGGGAAATGTTAAATATACTACTTAAACTGGCCTTAAAAGTCAAGAAAAAACGTCCAAACGGGGCCTCACAATTCTCTCCCGACATAAATGTACCTCTCTACGAATTAATGCAGCTTCATCATCTATGGGCTCCTGAATAAACGGACATGCAATTTTAAGGTCTGTGTGACTAAATTGAGCGCGATTAGCAAGATGAATCAATAAACGAATGGCGTACGCAATTTCAACACCGCTCGCGCTTCGAAAAGGGGGCAGAGATTGTAACAAACCCTGGGTTTGTGGAATAAAACCTGCTCCCGACCAGGTTAGGTTCACGGAGTATGTTACTCTGGTTACTCACTCGGAGTATAAGATACCTCGATTTCTGAAATGGGCTTGACTTAGCGGTCGCGGGTTTGAAATACCTCGCGTTCTGAAACCAAAAACCCTGAGTATTCCGTTTTCTGGGGTTAACTTACTCTGAGTTTGCTCTTACCCTGCTTTCTGAAACGGACCCCAGCTGCAATTGCCTGAAAAAACAAAGACATTTGTTGACACAATAAAACTAGAGGACCTGGGGCCCGTTTCAGAAAGCAGGGTAAGTGCAAACTCAGAGTAAGTCAACCCCAGAAAACGGAATACTCAGGGTTTCCGAGTGAGTAACCAGAGTAACACACTCCGTGAACCTAACCTGGTCGGGAGCAGGTTTTATTCCACAAAGCCAGGGTTTGTTACAATCTCCGCCCCCTTTTCGAAGCGCGAGCGGTGTTGAAATTGCATGTGCCATCTGTTTATTGATTCGTGTTCCACATCTCGCTCAATTTAGTCACGAGGACATTAAAATGGCATGTCCGTTTTTTCAGGAAAAAAATGAGGAAGCTGCATAAGATATATGAAGAGCTCTTTTCCAAAACGCTATAAATCCATTTTAATTATTTTTTATGAAAATGACTTTTTTTACCTAGACTCATACATTTTGTTAATATTCAATTTATCCTGTTAAAATGATCTGTTGAGACAGTCTGGAAATTTTAAACAATGATTGTTAAATGAAACAACAATATTGTCGATATTATCAATCAATATTGTCTCAAATTGTATTTGTATTTTTTTCATAACGCTACAAATCCATCCTTTTTTTCCAAAAAAAATGGTTTATTTCTTTCTAAAAACAAACAAACAATAGAACATGAAACATATGACATCAGGGACTCAAACTATAAATTATTATAAATCAAATAAATGCAAATTCATGAAATAAATAACAGCCAAATAAAATATATAGTCACAAACTAAATAGTAAAATAAAATAAATATTTTCAATTTCGGGTTTCAATATTTTCCACATACAATAAATCATTTAGACATAACACTTACAAGTAGGCTACCACTAACGATCGATTTCTGATTGGTCGAGAGGACATATCGCATTTAGGCTAAAAACAGGTTCGGGACTTATAGCGTTTTAGAAAGAAACTGCATCTTGCAGTTCATTTTAAACAAGGATTTACACACACCATGTGACTGATTTTAACCTATCGCTAGAACATCACTATGGAGTTTTGATGCTCGACAAAATAAAATATAATAGTTTGAGGGCAGAGAATACTAAAGAACGGAAATGGCTTGTGCCAAGAAACAAACATGTTAAGTTGTGATAAGTATGCCCTCATATGTTATATCTAATCAAGTGTTATTTGAATATGTGATGTGATCTTCCTTATATGGTTATATGCAAAATAAAAGACTTCTCTTCCGGTTTAAGATAAATCCGATGAGTGTGAGCGTGATCTTTACCTCCATATAATATAAGATATTGCCGGTTATTATACGCTAGAAATGGCTGCGCCAACAAAACAAATCTTCTTTCATTTTGGCACAAGACGAAGAAAGTTATTAATTTTAGTGTGCGAGTACACGCAAACGAAAATGTACACATATAACTCATGATATAAAAATCCGGATTTTCACAACAAGCCCAGACAGTTTTTCGTGATTCTTTTGCGGCATATTCTTAATCAAAATCAAAGCAAATATATCAAAAATGTATTTTATCAATTTGTGATGCATTATTTTTTCGAGGATAATGCACAGATGTTGCCTGTCGCTCATGTGAGGTCAGTGAGTGGTCTGTGAACCTTTCTTACCTGGCTGCTCACTCACATAAGGGCCAAGGACCGGGCGAAGCAATAATATCCTAATATATGACAGCAAAGTGGAGCAATACCGTTTTGTTATCGTGGTAAAAAAAACATCATCCTTGAGCAAATGCTTCCCGTCAGCGCGCGAATCTTGTCTTCCAGGCTTATTGCTTGAATGGTGAAATACACATATAATTATGTCAAAATGTACGTCGAGTGTTTTTTAACACAATCCGGAATGAAGTTAATAAACCGTTTCGGGGAGAAACTTTTTGGGACGTTTATCACTGAATCGGCACTTTACCGCAATTCTTAAAGGGCCAGCAGCTCAGTCACACCAGCAGTTATTAGGCCACTGGCTGTTTGTGTTTACTTCAAAATTGACTTCAAAACATTTCATTTTTTATTTATATTAGGTTAAAGATGATCAATTATAGTTATTAATTATGTATATTCATATAAATACTATTAGTATTTAAGTTATTAAAGTTGTAAAAGACATTACAAATATTTACACAATTAACAAACAAGGAAAAGTCCTTAAGGAACTAACTGCTAATTTAATGCATTATTATCGCCCAGCTCATAAACATGAAAACACTAATATATTTCAAACATTATCATATGCTTTTTTTGCTCAAGTCAAGTCTCGAAGATACTCTCTCTGATGATTCCACCATCAAAAAAATTACATGTAAATATATGGATAAATATTACATCTAAAACAAACGATAATATTCTCCTTGTATGAAATGACTCCTTTAAATTCATTATTTAGCCAACTCTGTACTGGTTTGTATTTGCCGTCACCATTTTCCCCCTTGTTTTGCCTCCAGCTTATACTAATGGTGACGTCGGTGCAAAAGGGGTCTATTAAATTGAGCTTTAAGGGTCAATTGATTAACTGAAGCCTGTTAGTCATATCACATCCATCTTCAATAGTCCTCCAGCAGGAAGGGCTTTCAGATCGAACCTCTCACATGCTCTACAGTCTTTGGTTTGTCTGCTAATGAATGGAATACACTTCAAGACTTCAAATCAGATCAGATTTTTTTTACTAGACATCACTTGCAGACTTTTTGAAAGTTTCAGATGAAACACATTATCTAATCGAATCTGCAGACTGTCACAGATTTTCAGCAACAAGCCCAGACTGAAAATCTGGGCAAAAGACTTGTAGTGTATTTTAGCCTTAAAACAATCTGACTGTATAGAACTGACAGACTATCTTACTTCCCCCTTGTGTCGTTCAAACCCTTGATGGCTTTCTATGTACATTAAAACCAAAATATGGATTCTTTTTTTTGAAGTGTTGGTTCGTGTTTTTTGCCTACATTAGGAGAGGACCGTGACCACCTCTTTTCAAACATCAATACGATGTGAAAGCATCATTAAAATAACTGGCTGTATATGCCAAGTATCGTAAAGCATTCAAACAAACTAAAATACGTACAATCCATTATATGATAAAGTCTTGACTTTATTCTCTCTGAATGCAAATTGCCTGTGTCTAAACTGCAATGAGTACATAGTTTTACAACATTTACTTTTAAAACAGCCGGAAACAACAGTAATATGCACAACATATTTCATCAAACAGTGAATTATATTTTAGTTTAGTTTTTTTAATCAAACTTGTTCGTACCTTCAGTACACTTTGTATATATGATACAAGTCACATGGAGTCATTTCATAATGTTTTTATGTTCTTTTGAATCTTGAGAAGAGGCGGTCATACACTCCTGTTGTTTACAAAGAACACAAAACAACACTTTTAAAAAATCCATGCTTTGGTTACAAAGAAAGCCATTGGGGGTTTAAACAACACAAGGTTTTATTTTTCCATGAACTCTGTCTTTAATGTGAAGGATATGATTATTGGAAATTCAGCTAAAATCTAATGCAGTTTATTAATGGCTTGTGAAAGGTCACAGACTTGATCGATTCACTGCTTGTTTATCATTTATCAGATGCTGTCACCTAAAAAACCTAGAATTCATTGACTACACAAACAGATGGTTATCTATGCTTTAACAAGGCATTTAGACGCTCACACATGTCTAAACGATCCGGACATTGTGCATGATCCATTTGAACTAATACAACTGTCCTTTTAATGATGCAACAAACCATGAGAGATAATGTGTTAAAGAGATTTTTCCACACTAATGGGAGTTGTTGAACTGTTGAGCTCAACATTTTTTTTTAATAAGTATAATTTCCAATAAGAAAGACAATTCACAAATGAGACATCTTTAATATCTTAATTATTAAATGAGAGTCTAAAAAGAGAGTATATGGAAACACTTACGTAAGTCTCAAATGTGTCCCAGCAGACATTTGAGCTAGAAAAAGAGCCAAAATCTCACAAATGTCTAAGAGTTTCAGAAGAGATCTCAACAAACTGAGCGTCAAGTCTGCATCAAAAGTCAATATTATTGAAGATCTCAATATTAACTCAAACATTTCCCATCAAATTTACCCAAATCCAGATTATTTTGATTCTACAATCTACATGAATTTTACTCCTCCATATACTATACTACATTGTATCTTTCAAAAATAGTCTTATTTGTCTGTTTTGTCTTTAATTTAGGAAAGACATCCAAGAATAAAATGAAACAACTAAATCAAATCCTCTGAGCAAGAACAATTTTCTGAATTCATATAACAGTTTTAAATAAATAATGTGTTCAAAATATAGAGACATATATGAGGTTCACACGACGCGCGCATCGATACATCTGCCTCAGTATTGATTCTGCAGCACTTTTGAAAGTAGCCAAATACTAGGCAAAAAACAATTATTAGTGGTGTAAAGGATCTGATTGGAGTTTATCAGTGTTCAGTGATCGCCCCTCATAAGGACTTGATCTTTTGTAACTTTATACTCATTCTCATGAATACATCATGCATTGATTTGGCAGATTAACTGCTAATTCTTTGTGAAGGGCAGTTTTTTGTCAAGCATATTTCGTTTAAATCTATCATATGAGAAATGTCATAAAAATTGACCAGTAAAAGAGGCGGTCATCCACTCCTGTTGTTTACAAAGAACACAAAACAACTTGTTTAAAAAATCCATGTTTTGGTTACAAAAAAGCCATTGGGGGTTTAAACAACACAAGGTTTTATTTTTCCATGAACTATATCTTTAATGATACATATCGCATCGTTGGCTTGTATGGGGATGCGTATCATATCGTGAAGTTGTTGGCGATACGAAGGTATTCCACTCTGAACAACATAGCCACAGTGATACGGTCTCCTTCAATGACCTTGTCCTGTGTCACATGATCCTCTGGGGACGGTCATGACAGGCGTCGCGCTTACACGTAATTTCCCAAAGGCCAAACTCAGACCATATTTGCATATAATGTATATCTGACATTCATGTAGCTTAATGGGAAAGCAGAGGGCATAACAGCAAAACAAAATCGAGCCGGGTCCCACCTGTATCCATCAGAGGAGGATAAACGATTTCATACCGTGAGCTTGTGTAAGTGGCTGGCCGACTATCACCATGACGATCACACAGTCACCGAGTGACATTGATGCCTTGAGGTCAATTCAATCAGAGAGGAAGATTAACATTTTCCTGTCAACGTTTTGATAGATGGATACAGAAGAGAGGGAACCCAAACAAATAGCCCCGTTCGTCCCAACACCTGATCTCAAATCAGTTACATCACACTTTTCACTCCAACCAAGCAGTATGAACTACAGCATACAACCACTAACTTTGTTCTTTTATTACTCAGATCTTCAATAAGATTGATTGCGGACTTGACAAATCTGAGCTCAGTTCGAGACATCTCCGCTGGAACTCTAATGGAAGTTTTTGCATTTCTGACTCTTTTCTCAGGAGTAATATCTGAGATCTGATCACTGTTGTCTAGGAGTAATAATTTAATTGAGATATCACCCACAGAAGTTCATTCTGTTTAATGAATGAATTCCCTGAGACAGATGTTGTTCATGTGCATTCGTGGTTGAGATTTTTTTTTAAACAAACGCATAAAACAATGTCAGTTCTGAATCTCATTACGGTGTGCTTTTAAGATTCAGAGAGATAATGCTGTCCATCAGACGCACAACAACAATAGCATTTCTTATCGTTCCATACACAAAGCTTGTTTCAGTCAGAAATGACACATGTCTCAAGACACGTGGGTGGAAAAAGATGTTTGACTGGAAGAACATTTCAGCACCTATCAATCACGTTCACCAAAGAAAAATCTGCACATTCATTTTTGACGATCAGCTGACTGCACTTTTACTTTTTAATACACATTCATAGTCTTATTGGGTGTCACCAAAAATGTTAAGATGTCTAATTGCCTTATCTTATTACATCGATCATATAACCTTACCAATCCCCTGTTTTATAACCCCTCCCCTCTGACATAATCTGGTGTGGAACGCCCACTTTTCGTTTGAATTCAAGTTACATTTAGGGTCACCTCAGGCAAAAATAATGCAAAGTTTCACATATTGTTATCTTGTATAAAGGCCTGTATTGTAGTGTTAAGAAAAGCATATGAACAGCTGTCGAGTGTGTATAATATAATCAGATGGGATGCTAAACAAGACTCAAGTTGGCTTTCTAAATCTAATAGCCATGAGCATTTTACAAGCATATTTTAAAAACCAGCCCTATTCATCAGCTTTAATAGCTGTGTGTGAGAGAGAGAGAGAGAGAGAGAGAGAGTCTATAGTGTAGCTTCCATCTTAGTCATGGAAAGTGCAACAGGCCATAAATTCAGCCTCCTGAAAAAAGCCACTATTCACATCAACTGCTCATGAGATATTCATGCACAATTGCTTAAGTGCTTTCTGAGGCTGCCTGTGATTTCTGGCAAATGAAGCTCCACCTGAATTACAATCAAGGTGAATGAGAATATCTAAGATCCTGCAGCTTAGAAGTAGTATTTGAATTTAATAGTTTTTGTATAAATAATTTGAAATTGCATTCTTGCATGTTTGCATTGCATTTATCATATGCTTTTAGCCAAAATGTCAAAAGGTGTGAAAAAAAACTAAAAATCTTCATCATGGGAGGCAATAATATAAGAAAAGTGACCTATTAAATAAAGCAAAGCTAATCCAGCAGTCCAGACTAGCCTGTCTATTCCCGAAATCCATCTTAAACTAGCAACCCATCTCAGGGTGAACTTCAAGGTTCAAGGTATTTCAAATTCTTAACTGTAACTGTGCGTTCAGACCGCCGACCTTAAAAAGCTGATAGGGTAGATGTCATCATTGCTTATAGCCAAGCAGTTGAGTTTGATTATTTGCTCCGGCTTCTTGCGAACTTTGTTAATAAAACATAATTTCTGTTCAAAAACACATGCGCGCTGCAGCGCAGCGTTTTTAGTATGTTGATAGGTAACCACCGAACAGCTGTCAAAGGTGCAGCTAGAGGGCGCTTGCTCGGACCTTGCTCGGTCAGCCAACACAAGTTTATTCTTTATCATTGCAGTCTACGGATGTTTCAAGCAACTGTACCACATCGGAAGGCTTGCCTCTCCTTTCATTCTATTGGATATTGAGGAAAAAGCAGCATGACGTCAATCGCTTTTCTTCTCAGAGTGGAGTTTCTTTTCCACCTCAGGCGCTCAGAGTGTTCCACCAAAAATGTATGTTTGTATGTTGTTGATTGAATTGGGAGGTATTTTAGCGTAAATTAATCCGAATTCAATCCACCATTTGCAAGCAGTAGGAAAACATGCGTATTAATCTTGGCCTGGCTACTGTTTACAGCGATTGGCTATCGCCAAGCGTTTGGTGCTTGAAATGTGCATAAAGTTATGAAGAGCCCAATTTTTGGACACGCTCGGTCGCTCCCAACACCTTTTCCGACCCGCTGTCGGTCCCATAATGCAACACGTGACCATCAAGAGCACGTCTCATACAAATGAATTGAAAAAGCTCGGTGCCAGATGAAACGCACAGTCATGCAGGGTTCACACCAAACGCAAACAACGCGCTCCATGTTTTTTTATGTTGCCTACTTCCTGCCACCCAGTCACGTTCATACTATTCACGATCATATTCGGATGAAAGGAAATAATAGAATGGGGTATAAGAAATTGCCCTTAATGTAATCTTCAGATTTTTCAGTCACTGGTAAAAAAATCTGTCAATGACGGGAGAATTTTCGGTTAACGCAACCTGTATCGTATCGTACTTCTCTAAAACAATGCATCAAAAGCTCTGGTTAGATGGAATGTCATTTCAGGGAATACTTTTATATTAAATATTATATAAAAAAAAATATTCTGTGCACAGACAGAATTTGCTATAAGAGTAGAAACACGTATGAATAAACAATTTGTTTACTTTGCCGCTCTATTACCGACAGTTACAGACCTGTCTCTCTCCTCCCATTTATTGCGAAAACACTTGAAAGGGCAGTTTTCAAACAGGTGTCATCCAACCTTTCCCAGAATAAACTATTGGATGACAGCAGTCCGGCTTCAAAACAAACCGCTCCACTGAGACTGCAGTGCTTCTGTGACCGATAGCAATGCAGTCTCAGTGGAACAGTTTGTTTTCTAGCCAAGGCTGAATCTATATCCTCTGTCCTAAATCTGCTAGACTTATCAGCAGCGTTCGACACTGTCAATCACCAGATCCTGCTAGCAACCCTTGGAATGTCAGGCTCTCCTCTCCGCTGGTTCAAATCTTACTTCAACAGCAAATCCTGTATGGTCTCGCTGTCCACTGCTCACCACATGATCACTGGGGTCATTCAGGGATCGTGTTTTTGGACCACTCCTCCTCTCCATCTACACAACTTGGGACCGATCATACGTGCACATGCTACTCCTATCACTGTTTTGCTGCCGACACCCAGATTAACATCTCATTTTACCTAGACAAAACAACTGTAGCACCTTGCATTACAGCCTGCCAAGAAGACATCTCAGCTTGGGTGAAAGAGCATGACCTCTAGTTGAACCCTGCCAAAACAGAATTACTTGTATTTCCGGCACATACCATGAAGCAATACGATCTCACCATCCAATTTGGCAATACCACAATCACTCATTCTAAAACAGCCAGGAACCTCTGAGTCATCTTTGATGAACAGCTGTTCCACAATGATCACATTGCAAAGACAATGCTGTCATGCAGATTCAACATTAGAATGGTTAGACCCTATTTCACTGAATCCTTAACATGCTTAAGGATTTGCACAACGCCTTGTCCAAGCCCTGGTAATCTCAAAGTTGGACTACTGCAATGCTCTCCTTGCTGGACTTCCTGCAAATTCAGAATCAGATTCAAATCACTAGTACATGCAAACAGGGCTATCACTGGATCTGCAACGGCATACTTTCACTCCCATCCTACACTGCTACATCTCATCAAGAACCCTGCGTTCAGCAATCCAGCGGCGTCTTGTATTGCTTTCTCAAAAGGGCAGTAAATTGCTTTCACAACCACTTCCTGATGGAACATTTTTCCTAACTCAGTCCTGTCAACCACATCTCCGACTCCGATTCAAAAAGTTACTTCAAACCCATCTCTTCTGTGAATAATTGACAGACAAATGAGAAAAAACTAGCCATCTCTCTTTCTCTATGCAGACACAGTATTGTTCTGGCTTTCGTTGAAACTAGTAACTCGGTATTAGCACCTATTGTATTATTCATCATGTATGACATATTTCTTATTGCTCCATTAACTCTCTATAAGTTGCTTTGGATAAAAGTCTCTGCTTAATGACAAAATGTAAATGTAAATGTCATGTTGAATTAAAACCATTCAAAGGTTTACATAAGCTGCAACAGAGCTCACAGACAATGAATTAATAAAACGCTAACTCTCTCTCTCAGCGGTAGCTAATGGTCAGACTAGGCAGAAAATCAATTAATGACGAACGATTTGAAGTCATGATGGAACGCAGGTCTACAGAAATGTCACAGCATTGTTTCACTGTGTAATTAGTCTGTTAATGAGTCTTAATGAGCATGTTCACCCTCCCCTCACGTAATAGCACTAAAGAATGAGGTCAAACCCAGTGACTGACGTCCCGCAGGGTGAATTAACGTCACATAACTTCAGGACAGAAAAAAACCAACATACCTGACAGAATTATTTTTAAACATTTTTTACAATCCATACAAATCACCTTTTTAAAGCTACTAAACAACGTTATAATTAGTTTAGGTAAAAATGTCCAGACATATTACAGAAACTAGACAGCTTTAAAGTGTATATAGTTTGAGATTATGATGAAACATGCTTAAGGATTTGTCCATAGTTGTCAGGGTTCCGTCATTCATGTTTCGAGTTTTCATGCTTTGTGGACGGGACCTTGAAAGTACAATGTCTTGTTTGTGTTTTGTTATATGTGGAGACACGTGGTGGTATGTTTTGATAATTCGCCGCGTGTCCTCCTGTCTTCCGTGTAGCTCCGCCCCCTTGTTTTTCCGTTAGTCTCCCATTAGTGTTTCATATCCGTCACCTGTCTCTCTTTAATGTTTAGTATTGTCACCTGCCCGTCTCCGTCGCTGTGCAATCTCCCCTGGTTATCTGGTCCCTATTTAGTCCCTCTGTTTTCCCTCACACCTGGCCGGTTCATTGTGTTTGTGATTTATTGCATTGAGTTCTTGTATTGTCTTTTCGAGTCCAGCCCCGAGTTAACCTTCCTGAGGTTTTGTGGATTTACCTTTTTGGATTAACCGTTTTGTGTATTACCCTGTTCCAGTTTTCCACTTTGGATTTGTTTCCTGCCCGAGAGTTCCGTCTCTGGATTTTTTGTTCCGGACTTATTATTTATTTTCTGTTTTGTTAGTACGAGTCTCTTTTTTTCCCCATCGTGGGTTTTGTTTTGGTTTTATTTAAATAAAAGTACCTTTGTTACCTCCACCTGCCTGCATTTGGGTTCTACCTTACACAATCGTGACAATAGTAATCCATAATAATTCGACTAAACTGTGACTATATTTATTTTAGAGCACCATTTAGCCTTCAGAAAGATGCTGATTGGAATGCAGACTGCCCCCTGCTGTAATCCAACAAAAGCAATCCAATTGAAAGGTCACTACATCTACATATACTACAGCATAAACACGGCAAGAAGCAAAGTATAATTGCATTTGGTACTCTCTTAACTAAAGCAATAAAACAGCGCATTTAGGGTGCACATGTGACCAGTCATTCAATAAGAAATCCTTGGCGTTTCCAATGCTCTTTGACTTGAGTTAGAGAAACCACTTATTTTCCCAGTTGTGCCTTCGAAATCTAGTTTGCAATATAGAATCAAATTAGATAAAATCATGCATTCAGCATTCAATTTGATGCTGAGAAATGTCATTGCTGTTAAAGTTAATTCACTTCTTCTGTTGTATTTCTAACAATTTTATTTGCTTTTAACCTCAAAACCCCCCAAACTAGAAAGAGAGAGCTGTCTGGTCATTTATAAGTCAACCGTGTGCCACTGTACCACAATGATCAAATCTTAGACCGGCCGGGGAAGCAGAGTCGACCTGCAGCCCGGGTGACTCATTCTTAATGGAGTTTCTGTGTTGACCTTTGTTTACCGCCCAAATCCTTCAACAGAAGCAATGAACACAGTTGACAGGTGTGTATATGTGTGAGAACACTAGGTAGACATCAATTCATGCTGTCTTTGTGTCTCGCCATAGTTTACATCACCTTTAGATTATCAATAATATATTGCAATAGATTTTTATAGGAATGTATGCTTGATGTCAGTGCAAAACTAACCACTACCGTGATGCTAGAGGGTTGTGAGGGTCTTGCTAAGCAGTTGCTAACTGGACAAACGATTATTCCCCATCATTCTGCATCACAAATGGTATGGACGAGATAGCAGGACAAAGTTTTGATCATCAATTAAATCCCTGACCTGATAGAGGCAGAGTTGAATACTCACGTCTGCTTGGCAAGCACCACTAAGCAGCTATTTTTGAAGGCGAAGAGCAAACACATTATCTGAATGTAATATAGACCAGTGCTTATTGTTCCTCAGGAGAACCAGTGCACTATATTACAGCATAAAATATTCATCAGACAGGTCTGTACATGCCAAGGTGAGAAAGCAAACCACGTCAAGACCATGCACGGCAACGTACGGCACATTGAACTATTTTTTTTGCCTTGAACTCTTTTTTAACATTAGCTTCCACAAAATTGATTTGCTTTCTTTGTACTATGCAAGATAAAAAAAGCCTGTTGTACTTTCACTTGGATGTACCTTAAGGGATCATTCGGCTTTGATCAGACGCTAGCCGAATGCATGGAGCACGGACTAGATTTGCTACTTTCACTCCAAGCAATGGCTAATTATTTTATTACTTTTAGTCTATTCTCACATTTTAGAGATTGGTTTCTCTTAAAAACACAGTCTGTACACCACTGATTAATTTTCCAATAACAGCAGAATTAACTGTGATTCATTTAAGTTAAGAAATGCAGACCAGCACTGATGCAGTCGTCCAGACTGAACGGTAAAATGAGGAGGGGTTCTTCTATAGTTCGAAACCTATATGATGTTATTTCTTTAGGAATACATCAGATGTTTCAAAAGAACTACTTTCGTTGTACTTTTTTGGCCCTTGGCAGTATAAATCACCACCCACTTTCATTTTAAAAAAAAGCAACGTTGCTAAAACAATTCCCTTCTGTGTTTCAAAAGTGCCCCACTCTTGGCCAACGTCACACACATCTATGGGTCAGGCCGAGTAAATAATTTATAGTTCATCAGCCGGTTGTTAGCTGTGGGCCAGCCTCTGTCAGAACTGGTCAGCCACACCGGACTCAAAAACAGTGTGATAGATTATGAATGCCTGTCAGCTCATCGCAGGAGGCTAGAGAGGTAATACAGTACCGTGAACAGCCATCTCTTCTTCATTAAGCTCAGGAGTGTAATTCAGTGGTAAAATACAGTGATTTTACGTATAAATCTGACTGCGGACAGTATAAGAAATCTGCTGCACGGCGTGACAGAGTTTATGGCTGCGCTGGGGTTTGGTGCCAATGTGCCATTGCAGCTCTGAAATTACTGCCAAATTGAGCCTTTGCTAAAAATTGAAACTTCTTCCATTGTGTTTATGAGAAGGGTGAAAAATCCATTAAAGATCAGGTATCATGCAATGTAATGCAATCTGACTTCTTTACACTGTTAAACGTGCTGGCTTTTCATGATTAACATGGTCAACTTGTTAAAAAATTAGTTGGACATATGACGTACCATTAAGGTTATCCCCGTCAAGATTGCCTGCAGCTGGTTACTCTTGCGATAGTGAAGTTTAGGTGTGTCTGTTTGTTCACGGCATTTCAGTGATGGATGTTATATAAACAGGGGATATAACGCAGGATTTATAGATCATTTGAAACTAATAGATGGCGCGGACCCACTGCAAAAAGATGCCTGAAATGCAATGAGTCGCGTCAAACTAAGTCATATACGTCTATATTTTGTTCTGTGCATAACGTACAAAACACGAAGGGATTAATGTGATGATGTGTTGCTTGCCTGTGGTGTAGTTCCATCCCACTCTCCCCAATAGTCCCACCTCTAGCAGCTGGTGTTTATCCGGGAATAATCGTTCAGCTGTATCTGTCTTTTATAAATTTGATCAAACTAAATACTCTTCGAAGATACGATGTATGAAGTACTTCTGCACCACCACCAGTTTATTTTAGACGGAACCTTCGCTCTCTCTCCCGGTTTTCTAGTAGGGAGCTCTCTCTACCCTCTCTCCTAGGGAGATCTCTCGTCCATCCAACTTTGCATGTCTAGATGCTGATGCAGCCATGACACCTTATGCTCAACACTTACATCTTGTCTAGATAACCTCTGTCGTCTGTCCTATAGACCAGCTAGTGCCACCCCCTCCTGCCCTTGGCTGTCTGACAACCTCTATGAACAAGGGAGTACAGTCAGGGCTGCAGAAAGAAATTGGTGCAAGACCAAGAATCCTGCTGTCCTAAGGGAGAACCAGCCACCACTCTCCTCTTTTTCTGCTAGTGTTACCACTGCTAAAACATCTTTCTGTACCAAGGTGAGTAATGCACCTAACACTCGGCAGCTTTTCAACACATTTAACTCTCTTCTTTGCCCCCCTCCTCCCCCACTTTGACTGCGGTTAGGGTTAAAACAGCATCCATCAGCAACAATTTTCAGCACCTCAGACCTCGGTACACACTTTCCTGACTTCAAACACTGAACTCTCCTCTTTCGCCCCACTTACTATCACTGAAGTCTCCAGACTTCTCTCCAGCCATCCTACCACCTGTTCTCTCAACCCAATCCCCTCCCATCTCCTTCAGGCCATATCCCTCACACTCATATCAGCACTCACACACATCATCAACACCTCACTGTTCACTGGCTCTTTCCGATCCACATTCAAACAGGCCCAGGTCACCCCCTAATTAAAAACCCACATTGGACCCCTCTGTTACTGACAGTTAAAGACCTGTCTCTCTCCTCCCATTTATTGTGAAAACTCTATTCTTCCTATCTCAGAACAAACTACTGGGCGACAAGCAGTGTGGCTTCAAAACAAACCACTCCACTGAGATTGCACTGCTATCGGTCACAGAAGCACAGCGCCTAGCCATGGAGGAATCTATATCCTCTGTCCTGATTCTGCTAGACTTTTCTGCAGCGTTCAACACTGTCAATCACCAGATCCTGCTAGCAACCCTGTCTCAGGCTCTCCTCTCCGCTAGTTCATTTCCTACCTCTCCGGCAGATCCTTCAGGGTGTCATGGAGGGGCTCGCTGTCCACTGCTCACCACATAATCGATGTGGTCCCTCATGGATTCGTGCTTGGACCAAACCATTTCTCCTTCTAGAAAACATTCTTGGGAACATCATACCACAATCACTCCTTCCAAAACAGAGAGGGTCCTCAGAGTCATATTTGATGACCAGCCCTGCTTCAATGGTCACATTGCAAAGACGTCATTGCGATATGCCTTTTTTATCACTAGAAAGGTTTAACCTTATCTCACTGAGCATGCGGCACAACTTCTTGACCAAGCAATTGTAATCTCTAGGTTGGACTATTACAATACTCTCCTTCCTGGTCTTCCTGCAAAAGCTATCAAACCAATCCAGCTGGTTCAAAATGCAGCAGCATGCCTAGTCTTCCAAGAGCCCAAAAGGGCTTATCTTCCTCCACTGGTTACCGGTTGAAGCCTGTATCAGTTTGTAGTCACTAATGCTTGCCTATTGGACTATAACTGGATCTGCACCGGCTTACTTTCACACCCTCCAACACTACTACACCCCATCAAGAACCCTGCGTTCAGCAAACAAGCACCGTCTTGAATTGCCTTCGCAAAAGGGCAGTAAGTTGCTGTCCCTCTCAATCTCATTCACAACTCCTTCCTGGTGGAACATTCTTCCCAACTCAGTCCGTTCAATCGGTACCATGCCAATTCTGAATGTAATAAAATTTCTCTGTAATAAAGAGAAATGTCATAAAACATTTCACAAAAGTATTTAAATGATTATAAATAAGACTTTAAGATGTGGCGACTCCTACAGGCACAAACATGAGAAGCACATATATAGTATTTGCTAGATGTTTTAAAACACTAAGATGTCATAAAATGTAATAATATATTGTGCAAGTAATGTACTGTAAAGGCTTTAAAGAGCATAAACTTCCATACACAAAGAAATATCCAAATAACCTTAATGTATCCATTCTACACAATCCTTTGCCAAATTCAAGACCTCTGTGCAATGATAAATATGCTCAGGAGAGTAGGGGGCACTCTACAATGGATTGCTGGGGGTGATCTCGCACCTGCTGCAACAAAGCAACTCTGTACGATCACCACAATTAAACCCGGCCTCAGCGGACACACACAAGAGCACCTGACAGGCCTAGCAGACAGACAGAAGTGGAGATGTGTAGAAAGACAGAATTGAAAGGGGAGGACAGAAAAGTGGGAGGGGCAGCAGAAAACATAGGAATTCAATTGAAACGGATCTGTGTAATGCAACACACAGAGTTGCTGTAGCTTTGTTGGTATTGCGTTAGCAGCTCAAAGGTCACAGGTTCAGCTCCCAGGGAACACACACACTGATAAAAAATGTATAGCTTGAATGCAGGATGAAAGCATCTGCCAGATGTGTAAATGTAACACACTCCACTAGCCCTGCCATTCCCAACACAACTAGTTCATCGAAAACAATATCCAATCACTCGTTACGCAAAATGTGATGTCATCTTCTAATCCCAGTTCAATATGCACGGATAACTACACTATAAATAAGATATAAGTGGGCCAAGAAATGTAAACACTGATGATGTCTGAGGCTTTTAAAGGCTTTTGCATGGTGCTGTTATTACACACACACACATGGTTCAAGGCTCTTATCATCAATGAGGAAGTCGAGTGGCTCTTTAGGATCTTGTGTGAAGTGTGTGCATGTCTGGTGTCATTTACATGCAGGTGTTCGGACTGAATTAGCCCGTTGCTCTTCCCTTTACCTTCTCTGGCCGTCTACCGTTGCCACTCTGCACTCATTATTTCTGCATTTTTTATCATTCTGGACTTTCAGTCTGTGTTAAAGATCTTCAGGTTTAAGGACTGTTGACAGTCTACATCATTCACATGATTAACTGTAAAAATGCATAGATTCTCACAACACCATCAACTAAGCTTCCTCAGACACTGGCAGAACCCAATGAAGAAACTCTAGACAGCTTCAAGAATCTTAAACCTTGACGTTGTCCTGGCACATTAATACACTTGTAATAAGAGACAAGAGATCGTTTTGAATTTTCATTTAATCAGCATGTTTAGATGTATTGTGTCCATTTCAGTCCAGTCTCTGTTGAATTCCAACAAAACCAACCCTCAGGAGTGACATAAAGTCATCCAACAGCAATGTGGAAGACATGAAAACTGGGATGCAAATCCAGGTTATCACATAAAAAAACATATTTGAATTATTCCTAAATACATATAATGAAACAAATAAAATTGTTGTATTGCTTGCTTAAATGTGAACATGAACTTGGTTTCTTTGCAGCCTTCTAGATCTGAAAAAACACAAAGCTTCTTTTCAGCTATTTTGTTCTGTTAGTTTTCACTTTCTGCAAATAGAAACAATATTGTTAATTTGAAATTTAGGAGAAATATTATTAAAAGTCCAATGAAAGAAACAAATGTAATCTTTTAGCTAAACACACATCTATAAATATAAAATAAAAAACACAGAATATAATTTTAAAATGGTCTCTTAATGGCTTTAAAAGATTAAATAAATATTCTGAATCTCCATGTCTTTCTAAAATCCTCAAACAATATTCCTCATCTACTTTTCTATGCGCGTGTGTGTAGTTTCACACACATGTTTGTAACCGTCCTGTTGCGTCTGTAATGACAGAGTCCCAGAATGCTCTGCAGCCAATTAGCCTGCCATAATTACCAAGAACCCCATTGAGCCGTCAATCAACTGGGAGCTGCACAGGAAGTCCTCCCTCCCTCCGTTAACAGAGGAAAGTCTCCACTGAGCCCCCCCTCCAATTAAACCCACACTAATCTAATATTAGAGCAGGATTAACCCTCTCGCTGTCTCTTTCACCGTATCTCTCAGCAGTGGTTTTCCTGACATCTTTGATTCTCTATTATCCGTCTTTCCACCTCTTCTCACTCATAATTGCAGAGTGCTCAACGCTGGGCAAAACACGTGCGTTTCTACAGATGTTTCTGTGATGCAAAACACAAATCCCACCCCTGCCTTCTTTGCGCTTTGTGATGCCATGCAATTCCGATAAATGTAAAGATGTAAATACCTGCTTTTATCTTAATCTCAAGTTTACATGATTCTCAGAATATAGTTATAACCAACCCCAAGTCAACGTGAAGTTAAAGCTGGCCGTATTTATACATTCTTGGTCTCATCGGGAAATTGTGCATATGGCAGGTCACAAAAGTTGGTTATGAAAAGCTTGTTTAAGCTAGTTTATGATGTCAGCTGGTCTACCGGTCGTTGAGAACTGGTCTGGGATAAGGATCACAAAACACTTTTGGAGCCTCTAGAAACCAGTGGCATTACAATAAATTAATAAGAGAAGAATGTGAATTTCACGAACACAACAAATAAATGAAAAACACATATCGAACTTTAGGGCAACTGTGATTTAATGTGTTGAAAGTGCTCTGGATGTCAGAGAGGACCCACAGGAACGTCACTACGCCGTAGATCTCCACTGTCTTACCTCTGCGAAGTTTTCTTGTATTTCCTCCTGTAATATAAAAGAAATAAAAGTGCATAAGATTTTATTCCCTGTACAATAAGAACCAAAAGACAAATGATTTTAGACACAGCGAGATCAACTAAACACGTGTTGAAGTTTTTTTGATTATTTTTAAGAACCAAAGTGCAGAACACACGTACATTTTAAAAATGTTTAACAAATCCAGATTCATCAAAAAAAACTAAAAGTTCATAATGTGTCACAAAATGAATCAATATAAAAATGTATTCATCCTCATGTCATTCCAAATCTGTATGACTTTCTTCTGCAGAACACAAAGATATTTTGAGAAATGTCTGTGGTTTTGTGTCCATAATTTAAAAGTTGATGGGGTCCAACGTTCTTTAAACTATGTTTTTTTTGCACAAGAAAGTCATAAAAGGCTTTTTAAAAACATGAGTATAAATGATGAAAGAATTTCATTGTTGGGTGAACTAGTCCTTTAGTACTTAAAACTAAGACTACCTTAAACCTCTACGGTAGGCTATTTTAATGCATCACAATCTCTGGAATGTTTGCAAGGGCTTGTTGCTAACAGCCCATACGTAAATTTCCCCTAAAGACCATTAAGAACAAGGACAGTGAAGCCATAAGCCGTATTGAAGCCATGGACGTCCATTCATTGCTCATCTCTGCCGTATGCCACTACATCAACGGCCCCTGAAATTGTTCCGTGCAAACTCTCTATCGCTCTCTTTCTATCTTCTCCTTTAAGTCTCTGAACACGGCCCTGATTGCTCCCTCACAACGTTAAGCTGTTGCATACACACAAGGGCACGTGCAAAACCACATCCACGTACGTGACAGATGCGCACGCTCAAAAGCTTTCCCGTAAGATTAATGTTGATAAAAACAGATTTAGAGTCAAGCTGCAGAAACCTTTAACATCTACATTTATCCGCTACAGCTTCATTTTCAAAACTGAAACACGCAAAACAGCTTAACATTATGTGGACTGGACAGACATTCTGTGACGAGCAGTGGTCCAAAATGAGCAAAGGCAGCGATGCAGATTAGACAGAACAAGTTCCTAAAAAATGAAAACACTAATTTTGTTGCTAAGTTTTATTTGATGAGCTGCTCTTCCAAACGTTACGGAGTCCTTATGTGTATTTGAATTTGATTTTTTTTATAGATTTGGGGAGCCTCGCAAAAATCTTTACATTTTATATATGTTTATATATATACAATATTTATTATACATAATATTTGTTATGATAAACAGTTTAAAAAAATTCTCATGTGACCCACACAAAGATCAAAACGATGTCAATTTATTTTTGTTTTCCTTAGCATGCAAACTGTTATATTTTGTATTATGTTATTCAATTAAAGAAATGTATATATTTTATGTTAACAACTAAGACATAAACATTTTAAAACGTGACAAAACTAGGAAGGTTCAACTAACGAATTCAACTGTCTGTGAGGAGAGAAAAGTAAAAAGCCTTTTATTCTGTCATTTCTCCTCTCTCTTTCTCTTTTATCTTCACACATTGTGAGGAAATTGCATTTCATTCACCGAGTCTTGAAGCAATAAGAGACTTCTGAAGAGTCGCCAGCCACCAATAACAGCCAGAGAGAAAAACTGATTGACATCAAAGAATTGAGTTTATGTCTACGGAGGAAGAATTTCTTTCATAAATATTTGAGAAGGATTTGAAATACATTGAAGTGACCAATTCTCTGTGTTGAGAGAATCTCAAAACACTTAGCCTGAAGCATGAATACGTCACAGCACAATAAGAATTTCCAGAAAATTTACTGTAAATATTTATGACGTGTGTTTAATTTAATTGAACAGATTTCATGAGAATATAAAAAATAGTCAAATAGAATACAAAAATAGTCAAAAAACACATTCGGATCACATTTCACCTAAAATGAAAAGATTTGCATTGTGATGCTATTTCTATGATGATAAAGCATAGCCCCCACTGATTTGTATTATGATTCATAAATTTGTTTAAAAATAACAAAAATCGAATGTAATGTTAAAGGGATGCTTCACCCAAAAATGAAAATTCTGTCATCATTTGCTCATCTTCGAGTCCTTCCAAATCTGTATAAATGTCTTTGTTCAGATAAACACAGAAAAAGATATTTGGAAGAATGTTTATAACCAAACTGATCTTGACCCCATTGACTCCAATAGTTGGAAAAATTACAATGGTGGTCAAAAGTGTTTGCTGTCCTAGATTCTTAAAAATGTGTTATTTTGTGTTCAACAGAACAAAACAATAAAGTAATTGTTCCTACTATGGGAGAAAATGGGGGGTGAGATCTGCTTGGTGAGCAAATGATGACAGAATTTTCATATTTGGGTGAAGTAGATAAAAACAAAAGCTAAGGCTTTTTGTGAAAAAACAGTGTTTGCTTTTCTTTTTGGTGAAATGTGACCTGGACATACTTTTGAGATTTCTGCTGTTGGTCTAAATCTAACCTGTGTGAGACACAAATCTGCATACACAAACACAAGACAATAAAACCTGTTGAAATACTTACAGTCCCCGCAATCGAAGCCAGATTTTCTCGATCTGGTCCGGCTGTAAATACTTGAGCGACGTGCTTTCAAACTCCTCGATCTCTCTGGTGGGAGACTCCATGATGCTGAGGCAGGAAAAAACTTAATCCCAGAGACGGACAAGAGGAAAGACGCTCTTCAGAGCAGTTGTGTTCAGGACCCTGCAGATGTCATTCCCGTGACTGGAATGTGCTCCGCTTCGAGTTTAGGCACAGGACTGTGTGTGTGATAGCACTGCAGTGTCGCACGCTGCACTTCTCTCTCTCTCACTCTCTCTCGCTCCCCCTCTTTCAGAAATACAGCGCCATACAGATTAACCCAGACTTGTGATTTCATGAGTGATGGTGGGGAGGTGGAGCAGGCAGACTGAAGCCTCCAGCGTTGAAGGTCCCAGTGTGCAGCCTGATCAATAACTACACGCTGTTTCTCAATCCCAAAGAAAAAACAATCAACGACATCTCTTTAATATTCTTTTTCCTGACATCAATGGGATTAAGTGGAATGCAAATTAAAAAATTGAGTAATCTAAAATGCGTCACCTACGAAGTCTGCATGCGCATTATCTGAGACTTACAGTTGCTTTGTCTGATTTACTGTTATTTCTTTGAAGAATTTCTAGGAGAACAATCCAAGCCAAACAATACTTTTGGTCTGGTCCATTTTGCCTCCATATTCAGTTTGTTTTTGTTGGTGTGAAATCAGTTTCGTGAACTTGGGCTCTGATGCTGATGACACAAGACCATCACATATCAAACACGGGTTCAAACCTAAATGAATCAAGTGTGAATCATTTTCCCCTCTGGACGTCTCCATCATGCAGGTGAAAGAAAGAAGAAGGGATGTGTGTGTGTGAGAGAGAGAGGGGGGATATTCAATTGAGAGTAGAAGAGCATTAAAGTGATTCATCTTTTACAGAACTAAGATTTAATGTTTGTTAGACGAATTTGCCACTGTCTTACACACACACACACACACACTAAACAAAATCGTCTGATCTACTTTTGATGAATCAGATATTCTTTCTAAGAAATGTACTTCAAAAAATCTGTTTGTATAATTTTTGACAGAGATAAACTCAGACATTTCTTTAGTGTCCTTCAAACCATTCACTAAGAAATAATACTGTTCAATTGTCTGGAATTGTACCGTATCATTGCTCGTTTCTGAAAAATGGACCACACTACATGCAAACATCAAAAGTCTGGCTCTGTGAGATTGCGGTTTTGGTGACTAACATCTCACACAGATCTGATATTTAAAACCAGTTATTGACAATGATGTCTGTGTATCTATAAACATCTTGCAGCAGCTGATTTGTGTCTAGCATGATGATGCATCTGTGTTTCTACAAGTTAACTGTCTTAAATGCATCTTAACTTCTGCCGGGACATCTATAGATCAAAATCAGTGATTTCCTGACAACGGCGCTAAAACACCATTAAAAACTGTTCCACACAATTCTGCAGATTTTTTCATTTTTTAGCACATAAATAATAAAAGTCTGAGAAATGTCACATCCCTCTGATATAAAAATAAAACTGCACATTGTAATTTCTGTGAGTTCAGTCTACTTATTATCAAAGTATTTGTCAGTAACACAGCTATTTGAATAAATCTCAGTAATTCCATTGCAGGCTGATTTAAAGGCACCGTATGTAACATTGACCCCTAGTGGTTGAGCTTGGTATAGCAATCCAAATTCAAAATATTGGCGAGAGTTTCCCCCGCCCCTCCTCAGACTCAATGCTCACAGGAGTTGCAGACAATACCTGGAGTGTAATGGAAAGGATCATCTCTTACACTGTAAGTTTATCTGATAATGTATACATTTGGAATGGTTTTGTGGTTTGCAAATATCAATCAGCAGCTCCTTTCAGAGGTTGTGCCCTCTGGACATGGGCGCCGTAAAGGGGTGGAAGGTTAGGACGATTCTAAGGGCCCAGGCTGATTTAGGGCCCAGAAGAGCAGACCCCCTTTTTATTTTCCTATTTCTTTTCTCTTTTTTATACATACATTAAATGTGCTAGGGCCCCTCGTGCACTAAATGTGTATTTTGACCATAGATTTAATATTTAAAAAACAAATAATGTATTTACTGTTTCAATCACACCCCTCCCTCTCACAATGGTTCATTCCACCTGCGATGTCCGAGCTACGATCGGTGTAGCGTCTCTTGCTTATTGGACTTGCTATGATGCAGCGCAGACAGTGACACACGCAGTCATGTCACATCAAAAGTCAGGGCATAAAAAATGGAAAAGACGGAAAGAGAAGACAGAGAACGCCAAAGTCGACAGTATGTCACGCAGTTTTTCAAAAAGAAAGGTCGCTTGTATGGAGACGATACAGGGTCCTATATGCGCCCGTGCGCCTTAACGTTAAGTGGTCAAGCAAACGTTATTGCGCATGTGTGTCCTATTTACCTTACGAGGTGATGTTTTCACGTATTTTATCTCATGAATGTGTAAACTCAGACCTTGGATATTATGTCCGAGATCAATGCATTCCTGTCAATCACGCGGCGTCGGGGCATATTAAAGATAGCCAAAACAATTTGATTTATTCATGTCATTTAGTGATGTAAAACATTTACTTCTGGGTTTGAGGCTTGGAATTCCCGAAATCCGAGTTGTCTTGAACAATTTGTTAATAGAGTAAGTGCGTCTTAGGCAAGGCAAGGCAAGTTTATTTATGTAGCACATTTCATACACAAGGGCAATTCAAAGTGCTTTACATAAAATGATTGACAAAGAGAAATAAGACGTATCTTTAAAATGGCAATTATTTAAGATCACAAATTAGATTTAAAGAAAGAATAAAACTGCAATTAAATTGATTAAAAATGTGAGAAAAAGAGAAGAACAATATAAAAATTAATTAGAATTAGAAGTGCAGTTGATGTAAACCAGCAGTACTCAGGTTGTGAACGCACAGCTAAACAATACTGATTATAAAAACGTTTAGCTCTGATATTTTCAAGCCTTAATTTGTTTAAGAGCTCTTTTATAAAAATATTAAAAAGAAACCGTGCCATTTCAAATGTAAACCCGTATCACAAACTAACGTTTTTTAATGACATCCTCTGTGACTATGACAAAGACAGCACTGTTATAACAAATAAATATGCTCAATCACTTAGTGACATTGAAATTGAATCCATCCCATCCATCCATGTTAGAACATGTTCGTGTATACGGAAGAAAACAAAAAAGCATAAAGGACGTCACGTTGCGCATGCGCACTTATACATGCATGACGTCGTCGCGCCACAGTCTACTTGTCTCCTCCCCCACGTCAAATCAGGGACACAAAGCGAGGCGCAAAGAAAAGTGAAGCGCAAAGAGAAAACAGTTTCGCAAAGAAGCGATTGACTGAAACGCGGATTTAAAGGAGCGATGCAAAACTTTTTTTTGCAAAACTTATTTTTTTTTTGCAAAACTTATTTTTTTTTGCAAAACTTATTTTTTTTTTGCGAAACTTATTTTTTTTGCAAAACTTTTTTTTTTTTGCAAAACTTTTTTTTTTTTGGCGAAACTTATTTTTTTTTGCAAAACATTTTTTTTTTTGCAAAACTTTTTTTTTTTTTGCGAAACTTATTTTTTTTTTTGCGAAACTTATTTTTTTTTTGCAAAGATATAGGACCCTGTATTGTCTCCATACGCTTGCCCTATTCCTAAAATCCCAAACTTTTTTTGTTGCTACATGACCTGCTTTTATCTAGCTAGCCTAGCTTAGTGAAATAATTACTGAATTATGATTAACTTCCAACAATAATAACATCTCTGCCGTCTCCGGGACGGGTTATCATGTCTCGTAGACGCAGATTCAGCGGCTGCTGCACACACACGTCCTCCTACCCCCACGTCCCCCGTCCCCATCTCAGCCAAACAAGGTGAGCCTGAGCGTGAAGATTGAAGCCTCTAAACACGTCTTATCTACTGTGTTCGCCACATGATGATAACTTTGCAAAACAAAAAGTAATCTACACGCTTCAAAAATTACAAAATCAGTTTGCCGTGTCGTGTGTTCTGTGAAGTGACAGTGCTGCTGCTACGATCGATGCTGTCAAACTTAACGTTCTTAATATGAATAAAATGCCCCAGAAAACAATAATATAAAATTGAATAAAACGTGTCTGTAGTAACCATTGGCTATAAGGAGTTTACAAAATAGATATTTAAATTTTTCATATTAAGAAAACTAAATAGGCCAATAAAAATAAAATGGTTAGTCTGCTCAACAGCATTTACAAGATGCAGCTGCAGAGCATTTTTGGGCAGGTCTGCATAGTTTTGTGAATATTTTGCACACTGCCTGTGACCGTTGCTGGTGGTGAGAGAGCATTCAGTAAGCTGAGGTCTGCTATGTTGCAGGATAGACTTTGTCACCTTGCCATACTATCCATTGAAAGCAAACTGGCAAGAAAGCTGAACTTTGATGATTTGATACATAATTTTGCCAGCAGAAAGGGACGCCGCTGGGCCATTATAAAGTGATGTTGAACATAACTTTGTTAGACCTGGATAACAAACAGTTGAAGTCTGGTTTAGTACTTGATTAGTCCTGGACTGGTTTAGGCCTGGCAGTACTCCTGATGTGTCTTGATTTTGTGCCCTTATTCCTGGACTGATTTAATTACATGTTAGTTCTACTGTAGCTGATGTTTCCTGATTGAGCAGTTTGACCAGCTAAAGCTTGTTCATGTACAGTATATGTCAATATGTGCACATAATGTTCTGTTGTGCTTGCAATTGCAATTGAGATAGTAAATGTTCTCCCTTTTATGTAAACAAGTACATATTTCAATATATTTTTTTCTTGTTTTTGTAGGCTTTGTACCCATCTTCAGACATTTTAACTATGCAATGTGCTAAGTATCTTTTTTTAAGTATATAGGGCATGTTTATTGGGTTAAGTTTTGTCTGTAAAAAATGTAGCGGGCCCAGAAATTTTGGTTTCCATAGGGCCCAGAATTTCTGGCGGCACCCCTGCCTCTGGAGGTCGCATTTAGGGGCCTTATTCCTTACTAGTTTAAATAACCATCATAAAATTGTATATTACTCCTCACAAAATGTAAAATAATATAGTAATGCTTTCTTAGTTTGCAGTGTAATAGGACTAGTAGGAAAGGGTGGAATCTGCTCTCTGCCCCAGATCATTTTTGCTGCAATATGATGTGATTGTCGCCAACTGGCAACCGGGCTGTTGAAACACACTAGTGGGTAAATCGTCAGTTGGCAGGGTCACACGGACCAAAATAAAAACAGACATTCCGGCACAGAAAGCAAATTTCAGGCGTTCAGTTTTAGGAAAATATCAAAATGTTATTATTAGGAACTCTTAGACAGATGGACCCCATAGACTCCCATTATATAAAGCAGAGAGGGCTGCAGATTTATGTCACCTACATCTCGGATGGCCTGAGGGTGAGTGAATAAACGGCAAATTTGAGTTTTGGCTGAACTATCCCTTTAAGAGACGCTTCACAGACAAAACTGATACTCAAAAAAACATTTAGAGATGTTGCTGTGTTTGCTCCTGCACAACACTTATCTTCATATAATATATATATTTAAAACATTATATGACAAAACCAGTCTCAAGGGAAATTTTTTACTAAATTGAGATTTTAACATCATCTGATAGCTGCAGCAATGGGCTTTCTATCGATATATGGTTTGTTAGGATAGGACACTATCTGGCGGAACAATAACTGTTTACAAAGCTGGAATCTGAGGGTGCAAAAAAGCATAATATTGAGAAAATCGTTGTTAATCAGAGGTTCTGTATAGAAGGTCATCCGCTCACATAAATAACTTTTTTCATACATTGACGGTGGGAAAATTATAAAGTATCTTCATGGAACTTGATCTTTACTTAATGTCCTAATGTATTTTGGCAAAATAAAAAATCTGTCATTTTTACCCCTACAATGTATTTTTGGCGATTACGAAAAACGTTCCTGTGCTACTTAAAACTGGTTTTGTTGTCCAAGGTGACATATATATATTGGTATTCAAGTATTCAACTGCTCCACCGAAGACAAAATATCTTGGTACGGCTCTTTTGTCACCCTACTCGGCTGTCTTTACCTCTCGGCTGAGAACGAACAAACACGCAAGCAAGATTTGATTTACTCTATCCCTCTTTTTGTTTCTGGTCCTGATGTAGTTTTCCATCTGCTCCACACAATGGGGTCATTATATAAATGGAGCAGAAAGTTTCCTGGCAACCCACGAAATCCAATAAGGCTGAAAGCCGTGTTGTCCGGCCGCATCTAAAGCACAGATCTGATTCCTCAAATGTTTTCTCCAGGGAGGCATTCGCAGCCAGCTGTTATCTGCAGAGGAGACAGTCTGGTGTTTACTGGTCACTTTTAAAGCAAAAGTACTATATAACAGTCAGCCTTTATTCTTCTTTTCACATTAAAAAGACGTCATACAACCAAACACACAAACACTCAGTACTTATGTGCCCATCTGTTATCATCTTCTAATTTTTAAGATGATAATGCTCTGTTAGATATTAACATTATTATGCTATATGCGAAAACATTTTATATTAGACCAAATGTGCTAGACGTTTCAGACATGTTGATCCAGGTGGGAATTTAAATACACAACCCTTGTGTTTGTGAAAACATAACTAAAGGCTGATAATGTCTTCGGGGAAGAAAAACATTGACGTTTTCAATCCAGCCAGCAATAAAATCGGCACCTTGTGAATAATGAAATTACCTCACGTCCCCAAGTGAAAAAATTCCTGTCCAAACAGACCTTATACCTGTTTATCTCTCTGCCTTTAGTTCATCGCCTCCACCCGCTTTCCCTCCCCGCTGTTCACTTAAGACGATAACTCACTTCCAGAGGCCTTTCAATTACCTGATGTGGGAGAAAATACCAAGTTTCAAAGACACCACACTCCAGCCAGGCTTTCATCTGGGCTTCTCTTCGGCATCTCTGAGCCCTTCAAAGGTCTTGTTTGATGATGCTTTGCTCTTTGTGCGGTGGACGTCTTTTAAGTGAGGTTTAAATTTTGCGCACATCGAGCATGGCTGACCGATCACAAGACATGTGAGGATACAACGGCAACTTTTGCCTTTCTATCCAACTGCTAGAATACTGAGAATAAAACATGCTTGGTTTCCTTGTTTGGTTGTCCAAAAGCACAAAAGAAGCGCTAGTCCCACATTTCAGCCTTCGACAAGCAACATTACACCCTTTCAGACAAATTTTGCCCTTCAACGAAGGTTCCCTAGATGCCCAACAAAGTGATGTCGTTCCTTAAACAGCTTTTAAAACTAACTTTAGAGTTAGAGAGAATCCAGCCGACATCACAGCCTACAAAGGTGAACGTGTTTAAATGTCAAAGGTCATTCCCAGCAGCCCTGTTGACACAGGAAAGGTCTCACAGGAGGACATGAAAATGTTTCTCTGTCTCAGATGCTTAACTCGCACAAATTTAAACACACTCAGGTGAGAGACAGAGGGTTTCACCATAAGTTTATTGATGGCCTCATGCATATTGTACACAAACTGCCAAGAGCTGATTGGCCGGGGGAACACAGGTGTCTGTGTTTACAAGTTTTCAGACTGCTAGACTATGTACTTGCACACAGCTAAATAGCTAGCTACATAAATAAGACCATCTGGTTATAGGACTGTAGACCGCCCCCGTCCCATCCATTTCGAACACACGTAGCGAGTTAAAGTAAGTACATTGGTAACACTTTATAATAAGGTGCTCTTTTTTACCAGTAATAAATGCATTAGCTAACATTAGCATGAACAATTCAGTTTTTCAGTATCTATTAATCCCTATTAATGTATCGATTAATCCCTATTAATGTTAATTCATGTCAACACAGTTATTCATGTTAATTCATGGTGCATTAACTAATGTTAAAAGAAACAACATTAGATTTTAATAATGTTTTAGTAAATGCTGAAATTAAAGGGGTGCTTCACCCAAAATTGATAATTCTGTCATCATTTACTCACCTTCGAGTTGTTCCAAATCGGAATAAGTGTGTTCGTTGTAATGAACGCAGAGAAAGATATTTGGAAGAATGCTTATAACCAGACAGATCTCACCCACCATTGACTCCCATAGTAGGAAAAATTACTTTATCTTTTTTGCTGAAAAAGCAATTCTTTTGATTGCCAATGTATTTTTCCTACTAGAGGAGTCAATGGGGGGCAAAATCTGTTTGGTGGTTATAAGCATTCTTCCAAATATCTCTCTCTGAACAACTCGAAGGTGAGTAAATGATGACAGAATTGTCATTTTGGGTGAAGTATCCCCTTTAACAAGAAATAACATTAATAAATGCTGTATTATAATTGTTCATTGATAGTTTGTTTTAGCTAATGCATTAACTAATTGTTAACAAAAAGCACCTTATTGTAAAGTATTACTGGTAGCCCACATTTCATTTAAGCAAGCATTAGACAATGAAGTGATCCTAGATTGCAACCATGTGTTCAGAAATCCGCTGATTTGCAATTTGTCACATTTGATCTTGTATTCAATTCTAGAATTTAGCTTGAGTCAGAGAGATAGAGAGAACTTTTGGGTGGCTTTGTTGTAAACATTGTTATGGATAATAACAAACAAGTCTTAGATGACAGACTGTCACGAACTCCTGTAAATGATGTGAAGTTTCTAATATTTTCCCAATAGTTTTTGGTCCTTCTTCTTTCAGTAAGCAAACAAACACAGCTAAATGACTCATCTATGTGCGCTGTATCGGTTATTTTCAATTTGATTTAAAGTGTTTTTCCGTGTATCTAAAGAATGCCGTGCAATTATTTTTTCAATCTTCAAATGGCACTTGAACAAGCTGCTTTAATGAGGACCTAACAACAGCAAACAGAATTGCCAACCGACATTAAGAACAGACTGCGTTAAGGGAAAATCATTTTATCAGCAAGCAATTATCAACATCCTGCCTGTGAATATTATATTATATTATACTAAGTGTTGTTGTTCAAACCGAGTTATGATTGTTTACTATTAAGAGCATGCACAATAACAAGTGCTATCTAAAAGACGGATCAACTCTTGAGAGTGTTTGTAATTAAATGACATTCTGAAATAATGAGTATAAAATTTCCCGATTTTAGACAATTCCCAATTGAAGCATATATTTCTGGATCAGGCAGTCAAGCATTGTCAAAGAATTACTGATAACCACAGTCAACGTGAAATTGTGTTATTCATTACAATGAGTTGAGTTATCAATCTGATCAATCAATAAATCATTCCCGCCCTCTCCACACACACAGACTCACTAAAAGACATGTTTCATAGTGTAACCCGTATAGAACAATGGTACTAGGAGGAATGGGGTTAAATCGGTTATAATCCAGTTTGTTTGGTTCGTTTGTTGTATGTGTGGGCATTTTGTGTTTCTTGTCTCTAACTCCGAGATAAGGTAATTTAAAACGATTACGTTCATACGCACAATGTCCCTTACGTCTTTCTACGTAAGGTTTGGTTGATTTACACCTGTAAAACACGTGTGTGTGCAATCTAGTGTGCTGTGTGTAATGTTATTGGATGCTTAATAGATTGAACCCGCCTCCAAGGTGTGTTGTGTAATGCTATTGGTTAAGTGGAGGAGAAGGAGAAAAGAGAGAAAGAAAGCGATGAGAGAAAAGCTGAGAAGTCGTTCGTAGGTGAATAACTTGCGAGTTTTGTGAACAAAACGCGATTTCATTTCAGTTTAAATTTGAGTACGTTGTAATTGACTTAGAAGCTAAAGTTAGCTCAAGACATGGGTTAAAAATTAGTATCGAGGCGCGTTGGTGCGTTTTGAACATGCGCCGTTTTGAGGGAAGAGGTTTTTGCTGTGTCGTGTAGAACAGCATTGCACTTTTTTGGTAAGCGTTTTTGTTCTCTCGTGTTTCGTTTCTCTGTGAGAGCTGGAGAGAGTACAACGAGTTATTTTAAAACCGCCGTGCGAGTTTCTATCTTCGAGGGAGAGAGCTACGGAAATAACCGGATAGCGCACCCAGCCATCGGAATCGTTGGGTGTTCCTCCGGCTACGAGGGACGATCGGTGCTGTTCGGGAGGATCCTAGCAGGCGATTTATACTGGTGCTTTGGATTAAAGAGCCTAGGTACTGTGTTTCTATATTTTATCTGCTCACTTGAGCGAAGCGGCCAATTTAAGTTTCACAGGCCTCTACGCACTCAAGCAACGACACGGGCCTGCATCGGGGGGTTGTGTGAGTACGATTGAGTGTGTGAGTGGGCCCACTTGCTTAATTGTGTAAGTGTTATCATTTACTTTGTTCCGTTTGAATGTAATACAGTTTTGTTTACATGTGTAAAACCGGCTGTTAATTTGAGTGCATGTAAAGTGTACATATTTTAGTGCGTCACGTATTGTGCAAGCGTATACCAGGTGGTTCATTCAGTATTGTTGTACTGTTGTAGCTTGTATATCCATTCGTGTATTTTCACTGTTAACCTTTCTTTATACTGTGAATTTACAGTAATGTTTTGTTGAACTCATTTCCTGACAAGAACCAAATCTTTTATTTAATATTTTATTACTGGTTTTATAGTTACTTTATTCTTTAATTAAATTCTTTTGGAATATTACTTACCCCTGTTCCTTCATTTACATTTTCTTAGTATAAGGTAGTTGCATCAGAGTAGGATAGTGGTGTTATATATTTTTTCAGTCGAGAGACAAAATAGTTGAACCCGTCGCCCGCCCTAAAGCAATGTTTGGGTAATTCAACATACAAAGGGGTAGGGGGCGTTACATAAAGTGGGGGCTCGTCCGGGATCCATCCCCTCTGATGCAGAAAACTACGTGAAAGAAAAAAAAGAAAAAGTGTACCAGCACATTTCCCAAAGTATAGTTGAAGGTCATTGGTAATATACCCACTCAGTATGGCGCTAGGAAAACACCCTTCCGTGCAAGTGGAGTTGGCCAACTGGTGTAAAGATGTGGGCCTTTTCGAGACGCATGCTCTGATGTTTTTCAATGTACCTGTAGATACTGAAGTAGCAGTCATCGAAGATGTGATGCAGACTGTGAAAGCGCTAGGAAAAGTTCGTGTAAGAGACACAAGAGAGGGACCTACCTCACGTGCCATGCTGGTGTTGTGCGAGTGCAAACAAGCTGTTGACTCTACTCGTGTACCCCCTGAAGTGACTCCTAATGAGACAGGTGAGCCATGGACAGTCGTAGTAGTGTCTAATCAGGAAACCTCACCTGAAACGACTTCTGAGGGTTTTACCGAAAAGCTTACCAAGTTCCTGATGGCAGAGGGAAAGTCCTTCACAGATGTACAAGCTTTGTTTACTACACGTAGTTCGGCTGAAGGTTCCCCGGAATCCATTATACGCGCCGTGGGTGAGATTCTGGAAAAGACCGCAAAGCACCCTGGAGATAGCAGCGCTTACCGACGACTGCGTACCCTTTCTGCCACCGTGCCAACCCCCGTGGGAGAAGAAAGTATTGAAAACTGGATGGAACAAGCCCGTCTAATGATAGCGGAGTGTGAATGCTCTGAAAAGGAAAAACGGCGCAGAATCATCGAGAGTGTCAAGGGACCTGCTTTGGAAATCATAAGAGCTGTCCGTTTCTCCAATCCTGAAGCAAGTGCATTGCAGTATTTGGAAGCCTTAGAGAGTACGTTTGGATCATCAGAGTCTGGTGAGGACTTGTACTTCAAGTTTCGGTTGATGCGTCAAAATGCAGGCGAAGCTCTGTCTGGATTCCTGAGAAGGATTGATAAGGCTCTTTGCAAAGTAGTAGAACGAGATGGATTGTCCTCTCTCCTGGTTGATAAAGTGCGTGTGGAACAGCTGATAAGAGGCGCTGTACATTCAGATATGCTGCTGTTACAGTTAGGACTTAGAGAACGTAAGAATCGTCCTCCCTCTTTCTTGAGTCTGTTAAAGGAGATACGGGAGGCGGAGGAAAATGAAGCTGCCCGACACCGGATGACTGCAAAAGCCAAATCCATACAGTATCATGAAGATGAGAGGATGAGCCCTTCTGTCCTTCTGGAGCTTAAGTCTGAAATTCAGGAGTTGAGGTCACGTCTAAGTTGTGGAGAGTTCAAACCTGTAGCTACTTCATCGATGGTGTTAAAAGCTAAGGAAAAGTTTTCTATGCCGAGCGAAAAAACGGATGATTCAGAAGTCCAAGCACTTAGAGAACAGATTCACCAGCTGCAGCAACAGTTGGCAGTTATGAATGTTGGTAAACCACAGCAGTCATTCCAAATCCAAGAGCGAAAGGCTAGACCCTGTCTGTCCCAAGCTGTCTCCGCTTCTAGAGTTAAGCTACCCAGACCTAAAGATGACTACTTTTGCTACCGTTGTGGCGAAGATGGTCATATATCCACGAAGTGTCAAGCTGCACCTAATGCAGAGCAGGTGATTCAGAAGTTGATTCGTTCCCTACGAAAGTCAAAGAGTGGAAAGCATGAAGAATCTGGTGACCATAAAAATGATCAAGTATGTTTTTCGAAACGGAGCCAAACCGAGGTCAATGAGTCGAGTGGTCTTCCCAAAGGACTGGTTGGTCCTGCATCCACTATTGAGGTGAAGTTAAATGGCTGTGGATGTAAAGCGTTGTTAGACAGCGGGTCGCAAGTGACCATCGTGTTTGAAGACTGGTATTCCAAGAACCTGCCTGATGTACCAATTCATCCGTTGACAGGACTTTCCATATGGGGTCTCAGTTCCTCCAGTTACCCGTATAAGGGATATGTGGTAGTTGATGTCACGTTTCCTGCTTCGGTCATTGGGGTGGAAGAATCCTTGTCCATCCTGGCGTTGGTATGCCCAGAACCTCAGGGTCCTACACAGTTGCCAGTCATAATTGGTACTAATGCTAGCTTCTTTACACGTCTTGCTGCCCTCAGCCGAGAGTTTGATGGATCCGGTGTAGCCCATGCTTTGAGAATTCAGACTTGTGACTCCGAAATCTGTATTCCACAAATACCTGGGAATAAAACTCTTCCTGACACATCTGAGGGAAACATAAAGTGGATGGGCCCGGGAGATTGTGTTATCCCATCACGAGGAGAAGTATGCACCCTTTGCCAACTACATACTGACAAGACGCTGAAGAAAGAGTTCTTTGTGGTGGACAGACCAGTTGGGGATAGTTTGCCTGCTGGACTTCTAATAATTCCTGTGTTACTGCCTTTTTCTGCTATTGAGGAAAAGACCATCAAAGTGCTGATGCAGAATGAGACCTCAAGAGATATTCCTATTTCAGCTGGCACAGTAATCGCCAACGTGTACCCTACAGACACAGTCCTTGCTACTGTGGGAAGTCCAAAGTCAGCTGTAATAGACTCTCAACTGTTTAAGTTTGGGGAAGCAGAAATTCCGGAGGCTTGGGAGAAGAGGCTGAGACAGAAGCTTTCACTCCGAGGAGATGTGTTTTCTATACATGAATGGGATGTGGGATTAGCGGAAGGGGTGGAACATCATATTCGGCTCCATGACAACAAGCCATTCAGAGAACGATCCAGACGCCTGGCACCTGCGGACATCGAGGATGTACGACGACACATCAAGGACCTATTGGTAGCTGGAATCATAAAGGAGTCGAGAAGTCCATATGCCTCCCCTATAGTAATTGCCCGGAAGAAAAATGGGGCCATCAGAATGTGCATTGACTACCGAACCCTTAATGCACGTACTGTTCCAGATCAGTACACCACACCTAGGATCGAGGATGCGCTGGACTGTTTAGCGGGTAGTAGGTGGTTTTCTGTATTGGATCTTCGCAGTGGATATTATCAATTACCCATGGCGGAAGAAGATAAAGAGAAGACGGCTTTCATCTGCCCGCTTGGGTTTTTCCAGTTTGAACGCATGCCTCAAGGTATTACAGGAGCTCCAGCCACATTCCAGCGGCTAATGGAGAAGGCCGTTGGGGATATGCACCTCCTTCAGGTAATCGTTTACCTCGATGACATCATCGTGTTCGGGAGTACGCTTGAAGAACATGAGGAAAGGCTATTGAAAGTACTGGACCGTTTGAGAGAGTGTGGACTCAAAGTGTCGATTGACAAATGCCAGTTCTGTCAATCAAAAGTACGGTACGTGGGTCACATTGTGTCAGCCGCGGGAGTGTCCCCAGATCCTGCCAAAATTGAAGCCGTAACCCAATGGAAGATGCCTACTGATTTGAAGTCCCTCAGGTCTTTCCTTGGATTTTGTGGATTTTATCGGCGGTTTGTAAAAGATTATTCCGCCATAGTACGGCCTCTAACGGAACTTACCAAAGGTTACCCACCGACATCTAGGCGTACCAAGAAATCTGCAGATCGTCCTTTGTACTTCAAGGAGTCGGATCCCTTTGGAACCCGCTGGGATGAACCCTGTACCACAGCTTTCCATAACATCATTCACCGCCTCACCCATGCACCGGTGCTAGCTTTTGCAGACCCTACCAAGCCTTATGTCTTGCACGTGGATGCCAGCTTGAATGGACTTGGGGCGGTATTGAATCAAGAACACCCCGATGGGTTAAGGCCAGTAGCCTATGCAAGTAGGAAGCTGAGTTTATCAGAACGTCGATATCCGGTACATCAACTCGAGTTCCTGGCATTGAAGTGGGCGGTGGTGGACAAGTTCCATGACTACCTCTATGGAGCCCAATTTGTGGTGATGACGGACAACAATCCAGTCACCTATGTTTTGTCAAGTGCCAAGTTAAATGCCACGGGCCATCGGTGGTTAGCTGCATTAGCTACATATAACTTTAGCTTGAAATACAAACCTGGTCGTCACAACGTCGATGCAGACCTGTTGTCCCGTCATCCATGTGAACCTTCCCCGCGCTCTGACTGGAAGGAGATTCCCAAGTCTGCAGTCCGAGCCATTTGCCAAGTAGCCCTTGTTCCAGAAGGGGAGGAATCCTCTAGATTGGTGGATCATCTAGGACTATCCCCGCAGAGCATTCCCGATGCTTATGCCTGCCCTACTGTGCTCAGTCGAAGTCCAATGGAACAACTAAGTACTGCAGATTTGAGAAAAGCCCAAGAGGAAGATCCTATAATTGGTGAAGTAAAGCGGGAGGTAGAGTCAGGGAGAATACTTACCTCCAAGAAAAGTTCCAATGCTTCCATTGCTCTTCTGCAAAGACAATGTTCTAAATTAAAGATTCAGAATAATCTGTTGTACCGGGTTACTCATAGCACATCAGGGAGAGAAAAATTGCAGTTAGTCCTTCCTGAAAAGTACTGGTCTCAAGTATTATGCTCACTGCATGATAGCTCCGGACATCTGGGGGTTGAGAAAACGACTGAACTTGTGAAAGATCGCTTCTACTGGCCAAAGATGTCTCCGCATATAGAGCAATACATAAAGTGTTGTGGAAGTTGTATAGCCAGAAAGACTCTGCCGAAGAAGGTTGCTCCGATGAATCACATGACCAGCAGTGGGCCATTTGACCTTGTGTGCATTGACTTTTTGTCCATCGAGCCAGACTCCAGAGGTATTGGAAATGTTCTTGTTGTAACAGACCACTTCACACGATATGCACAAGCGTTTGCATGCAAGGACCAGAAAGCGTTGACAGTGGCCAAGACCCTTTGTGACAAATTTTTCATCCATTATGGTCTACCTTCTCGTATCCATTCGGATCAAGGAAGAGATTTTGAGAGTGGTCTCATAAAAGAGTTACTGAAGATGCTTGGTATCCGGAAATCCAGAACCACACCGTACCATCCGCAAGGGGACCCACAGCCCGAAAGGTTCAACCGAACGCTCCTTTCCATGCTAGGGACGCTGAATCTTGCTGAGAAAAGCAGATGGAGTGAACACATTAATCGCTTGGTACATGCATACAACTGTACTAGGAACGAATCAACTGGGTACTCGCCATACTATCTTCTATTTGGACGAGAGGCTCGTTTACCAGTGGATGTGTGCTTCGGAACATCGTCGGGTGGAAAAGGAGTCAGTAACCATCGACAATATGTGGAGAGGATGAAATTGGATTTGCAGAGAGCCTATCAGCTAGCAACTGAAACTGCCCAGAAAAGTCAGCAAAGGAACAAGCGGTTGTATGACAAACGTGTAACACACCAGACTTTGGCTGTAGGAGACCGGGTGTTGATAAGAAATCTTGCTGTGACTGGAAAAAACAAACTTGGAGATAAGTGGAATTCTTTTCCCTACCTGGTGGTCGAGAAGTTGAAGAACTTACCTGTGTACCGTCTAAAACCTGAACGGGGTATGGGGAGTGTGAGAACGTTGCATCGTGACCATATCTTACCAATCAGACTTGATGTGAGACTGAATGTTCCAGAAGATCTAAAAGCTGTACGGGTGCCGCCGGAGACAAGAGCCCGATCAGTGATTAGAAAACAAGGAAGAAGATTAGAAGGGACAAATGTGACAACGATAGATGGAAATCTTAGCTGTGATTCTGAAAGTGAAGAGGAGTTGTGCAACTTTTACCCAGACCGGGTTGACATGCAACCACAACCAGATAACCATGACCAGGCTATGCCTGCTGAGGAAGAAGCTGTGCGTGATGTGATTAATTCACCTAGCACTCCCGGGAATGAGACTATACCACTGAGTGCTGAAGAGGACCTGGAAGAATCAAATCCAGCAGAAGCAGGAGGTCTGGAGCAGGAAGGGGGAGAGACCCGTAACGAGACGCCTCCGAAAGATGTGGTAGAACATGTCCCTTTACGCCCCAGAAGAGAAATTAGGCCCGTTATAAAGCTCAGCTACGATAGACTGGGTCAGTCCTCTAGCCGTCCTTTAACTTTAGTACATAGAGGAATGGTAGTAAATGTTGAGGAACGTGTAAAGCTAAGGGAAAACTTATGCAACACAGTGTGGTGTCACCCTTTAGCTCTATGTTCGAAGTGTGGTCAGTTAACTATTTCTTTGGAGCCCAGGTTATCTGTCCCAGTTTAAAGTAATCTCATGGGGGCATGAGATAGTCTAGAAGGGGGAGAGTGTAACCCGTATAGAACAATGGTACTAGGAGGAATGGGGTTAAATCGGTTATAATCCAGTTTGTTTGGTTCGTTTGTTGTATGTGTGGGCATTTTGTGTTTCTTGTCTCTAACTCCGAGATAAGGTAATTTAAAACGATTACGTTCATACGCACAATGTCCCTTACGTCTTTCTACGTAAGGTTTGGTTGATTTACACCTGTAAAACACGTGTGTGTGCAATCTAGTGTGCTGTGTGTAATGTTATTGGATGCTTAATAGATTGAACCCGCCTCCAAGGTGTGTTGTGTAATGCTATTGGTTAAGTGGAGGAGAAGGAGAAAAGAGAGAAAGAAAGCGATGAGAGAAAAGCTGAGAAGTCGTTCGTAGGTGAATAACTTGCGAGTTTTGTGAACAAAACGCGATTTCATTTCAGTTTAAATTTGAGTACGTTGTAATTGACTTAGAAGCTAAAGTTAGCTCAAGACATGGGTTAAAAATTAGTATCGAGGCGCGTTGGTGCGTTTTGAACATGCGCCGTTTTGAGGGAAGAGGTTTTTGCTGTGTCGTGTAGAACAGCATTGCACTTTTTTGGTAAGCGTTTTTGTTCTCTCGTGTTTCGTTTCTCTGTGAGAGCTGGAGAGAGTACAACGAGTTATTTTAAAACCGCCGTGCGAGTTTCTATCTTCGAGGGAGAGAGCTACGGAAATAACCGGATAGGGCACCCAGCCACCGGAAGCGTTGGGTGTTCCTCCGGCTACGAGGGACGATCGGTGCTGTTCGGGAGGATCCTAGCAGGCGATTTATACTGGTGCTTTGGATTAAAGAGCCTAGGTACTGTGTTTCTATATTTTATCTGCTCACTTGAGCGAAGCGGCCAATTTAAGTTTCACAGGCCTCTACGCACTCAAGCAACGACACGGGCCTGCATCGGGGGGTTGTGTGAGTACGATTGAGTGTGTGAGTGGGCCCACTTGCTTAATTGTGTAAGTGTTATCATTTACTTTGTTCCGTTTGAATGTAATACAGTTTTGTTTACATGTGTAAAACCGGCTGTTAATTTGAGTGCATGTAAAGTGTACATATTTTAGTGCGTCACGTATTGTGCAAGCGTATACCAGGTGGTTCATTCAGTATTGTTGTACTGTTGTAGCTTGTATATCCATTCGTGTATTTTCACTGTTAACCTTTCTTTATACTGTGAATTTACAGTAATGTTTTGTTGAACTCATTTCCTGACAAGAACCAAATCTTTTATTTAATATTTTATTACTGGTTTTATAGTTACTTTATTCTTTAATTAAATTCTTTTGGAATATTACTTACCCCTGTTCCTTCATTTACATTTTCTTAGTATAAGGTAGTTGCATCAGAGTAGGATAGTGGTGTTATATATTTTTTCAGTCGAGAGACAAAATAGTTGAACCCGTCGCCCGCCCTAAAGCAATGTTTGGGTAATTCAACATACAAAGGGGTAGGGGGCGTTACATAAAGTAAAGACAATATTTGGTGAAATTATAAAGGGTCAGGGCAGGGCCTCAGATCTATGGCAGGTCAGTTAAATTATATTATCTATATGTCACTTTTAGTGTTGCACAAAACATGTAAAAGCACACGGGATGAGACTGATCACTTAAATATGACCTCATCTAAAGTACAAACAACAATACGCTGTAACAGCCAACAGCCCTTGTTGGAGAGGCTTTAGTTCCACTATCATCCTCTGGGGGCTGTATGGTGCTTAACTCGTCTAGTTTAAATGGGGTAAAGGAGTAGAGGAAGACAAAAGCTGCGTCTCAAATCGCACACTTATGCACTATATCTTCGACATTTTTGTAGTATAAATAGTGTGAGTAGTGGGTTCACATTAAAAAAAATACTCAAAAAAGAAGTGCACTGTAAGTACCCGGATGATGCATTTTTTCAACCGAAAATATGAAGTGTAAAACTGTCGACAGTTCCCACACTCAACGTTGCTGGGCAAAACACATGAAAATTACATTAAATGAACAATGCACAAGCATATTTTTATTCACACGCATTGTGGCGTGCGGTTGACATCATTTGCGCTCGTCTGGGAAACCGATATACTTCTGGTTAGTATAAAACCGTTTAGTATACCATTTGGGAAGTTACTACTCTCCTGAAATTGATATGCTAAACGGTTGAGTGTATAGTTAAAGTGCATAGTGTATAATATTTCATTTGGGACACAGCTAGATCGCTTGGCTAATTCCATACTACATAGTAGGCGAAAAGGAGTCATGCAAAAAATAGTAGACAAGAAATGCCCGGATGGTCTACTACTTCTTCAGTGATTTGTGAGTCTGGATCGGATGGACACTTTTCTATCCCATGATGCCACGGGAGCTGAGCAACGGTTAAATTTAAAAAGTAAATCAAATAAATATAGCAGAAAACTTTAAGGCGTTTTAAATGTTGGTGCCAATAAATGAATGACTCGTGACTAAATTGTGTTTTTATCAACGCTTATGTGTTGGTTGTTGTTTATACGTCATAGATCAAAGAGCATACGGGTCACATGACTATAAAACATGGTGGACGCAGTATATCCGAAATGTAATCATGCTACTTTTAATGGCCGATAGGTTGGTAATAATTAAAAATTCAGTACGTACTGTCACAGTATGCATTTTCGGACGCAGCCATGGTCTTTTTCTCAGTCTTCCTGCAAACTCCGGATTGAGAAATCTTATTGTGTTTCAAGCTCAATGGTTTTCTATGTTTGGTTTGGTTTTACATTTTTTTAGTCGACTTGTATTTTGTATGTGTATGAATCTTATTTCTTATGTTTGCTCTATGGTATATGTTTGTTATCATGTTACAGTCAGTTTTTGAGAGACCCTTTTGTATCGGCAGTTTTTTATACTGCTAATATGTTCACTACCAGGGTATGGATTAAGGGGCATTGCTGAGATTACTACTGCACATCCTTGAACTGAGTTAATTTACTTAAGGCACGTGATTTTGGAGCACATGGTGGAAATCTGTTGTTTGAGTCCAAAAATCGGATTGGTTGTTCAGGATATCATCATCATCTTCATCATCCTCTTCATCTACAATAGGTACAACATATAAGGACACAAAAGGACATTTTGGACATTTTTCATTGGACATTGAATTGATAATTTTACCATCACTGCTTTGTTGCCTTCATCTCGTGTTGTGATTTATTCATCTCAATTCTTTTTATTCTCAATAATTATCTGGTAAAGAAAAATTTATCTTTTTTTGGTTTTCTTTGAGTGCTATATTTAACATAGGTTACATGGCTGGTGGATCCCTACCCTCCTAATTCTATGTAGTATCCCCTTCCCTTGATAGAGAGTGAGGAATATTACAACGCAGCTAAAATTGTTTCCTATTTCCAAAAAGCCCATAAAGATCTTCAAACTAGAGAACATAAGAATTTGCATTAGCATTTGCAGATGCAAACTTGATCACTAAACATGTCATTTAACTATTGTGATATACTAATTATGGAAAATAAATCACACTTGCATCAAATTCTCTCTCCTTTCCTTTAGTGTATGGGACGTTATTCTACTTCAGTCTTCTCTAGCAGTCAGTCACTCATTCATTAATGAGTCTGAACAACATTCCTGCGATCAATTAACCCTCAAATATGAAACAGACGTACAATAAACAAAAGAAATTCATACCGGTGATGCTAATGAAGAAACGTGCTGGAGCCTTTACTGCCGAAAGCGCAATATTACTATGATCATAAACAGTCTATGGGGAAGAAATGTGTTAAAAATCGTTTTCATGACTGTATTTCTCTGTCACGTAGCGAGATAATGAATACTTGATATGAAGTTTATTACATTCCTCTTACTCCCGTGAGTGATTACTTAAACAACACAGATATTACAGACACGATTGAGCTTAAGGTATTTCTGCTGATACGAGATTGAATTGTTCCCAGGTGCAGTTTTCTGACCATAATAGGTTTTAGAGTAAAATACGATTCAACTCAACAACACAGTTACTGAAAATAAAGGTAAACGCATTTCACACTCAAACTCTCCTTTCTACACTGAAAAGCCTCACACTTTAAGTAACCAACAACAAAAAAACTAAATAACGACAGGGTAAAAGCAGTTAGCTTAAAAATATGTAAAAAAACTAGTGAGGGACACAACAGAGACACATTGTGACTTTCTGTAGTTTAGGCTGTGGTGGTTCACGCACGGTTAGCCATGGTGCTGATGTAGATTATTAATGTTCAAAGGGGTTCAATTTCCCATCTTCCCCTAAAAACATAAAATCTTAACCTTTAACTCTTAAAAGTGGCAAAGGGCCAAAAAATAAAATATTTACAAAGTTTTAGTACTGTTAAACAGACCTAACTGTTTTTCTATTCTATTTTAAGACAGAGAACATTCTGCCAATATTCACACTACTGACTGATTCGTCAACAAACCAAAATGTTCAATTAGCCGTCTCAGACTGCAGCAGGAATGAATGATGGCTCTCTGTACACATAATTCAAAAGCAGTTCTCTGTATTTCTCAACCACAACAGTTAAACTGAAGCAGTCGTGTAAGATACACGTCTATAGTATTAGACTTGTTTATGTAGTTCAAACCCTCACAATACGCTTATTAAGTAAAATTGTATTTCAGTAATTGCAAGCACTAACGTAGCCTGTTAACTGTCAGCCGTTCTGTATACGTGACACGTTTGCGTCAATATTGTGCATGTACTCATGGAGAGGTCTAAGACTCTAGAATACAGATTTCTTTGGTGTTTGTTTTAAATAATTTATTTAGGGAGAGTAATTTATTATTTTTCATAAAGAGTGTGCTTAGATTTTTTGTTATCCTTTTGCGACCCGTATTTTTTATCTGTGTTTTTTGATCAAAGAAAAACATAAACCTTTTTACAACATACCTTACAAAACAATTGTGTGTGTGTGTTTTTTTTTACCAATATTCAGCTACGTTTCAAACAAGACCAACCGTAAGTCTGTATTCCAAAGAATTCATGAGTTACCGCCATTTTAGTTCCAAGTTGCGTTTTCATGTGTAGGCTTAAAAAGGGCTCCGACGGTTAAGCAACTGCAATAGCTGTTTATCACTGCAACAAAGTAGAGATTAAAGAGAAAAGAAACAAAATTGTGTCGAAAAAGTGTTGATCACCTACTTTTCTCTAGTATTTTGTTTCTTTGTTTTTCTACCAATTCTTCAGCCCAAGAATAAATGCCGGCTAATACGTAGTTTCTACTAAGACAAACTGTTTTTACGCCAATTGTAAATAATACTAAAATTCACGTTCAAATTTCCCCCCCTCACTTACATGAAAGAGTTTGTTTGTCTCTCTGGTGTGTGTTACCGTAAAGAAAGCAGATTTCTTGATATCAATCATATACCAGCGCAGTAGCTCGAAAGAACAGCAGGACCGCTTGATCAAGAGCAGAAGAGCTATCACTCCACTCACGATACACTCAAGAGTATCTTCAATCTTATCACGTAATGCAGGGAACGCACTGCCACACACAACTCCATCTGTGAAATTAACCATGACAGATAATGTAAACACATTGATTTCACAGGGTCAAGACTCAAGAGAAGGACACATGAAGTGATTGCTCAAGAGTTCATTACCTGAACCTATCGAATATGCACGGGTACTGAGAGGCCTCTACCTTAAACACAACATTTATCTCTCAAACTGTCAACATTTGGTTGAAAGGTGGTCCTGTTGAAAGGAGAAAGGAAATAAAGCGGAAAGCAGACCATCCAGGTATTCTAAATCTAGACTCAAATGTTGTGTTTTCCTTTATCCTTATTCTGTGTTTACTTGGGTTTGTGGGTTACAAGTATAGAGTAGGTCCTACAAACATAATAAATGTTATTTTACGTGACTCGATCAATAAATGGTGTGTATTCGCTACGGTACAACAAAACTGTGTATGCCGTCACTATGTGGTTGACAAACTGCATCATGACGACATAATTATCTGCAATGTTCTTGCCCAATATAGATGAACTTTGGCCCTGTTTGACTCCAATCTTGTATATGCTGTGAAAATCAACCAAAAACAATACAAATAATTTGTTTGCTACAAAATCTATTACACATAAAACAACAAGATCACTGGTTATAGAAATAAATTCAACATAATGTTGTGAATGATATGCTCTTGTCCAACATCACATTTCCAGCACCGAGTTCATGCCAGCAGGGGAGAAAAAGTTGAAACTGTTTCTCCAAAATTGCACAGATTAACGATTGAAATAAAGACTTGCATAGAGATTTGTCTCCAAAAATATATACTACTTCTACTCTCACACATATCAAAGATCTCAGAAATGTCTGTGTTCACACATTATATGATAATATGATAAATAATAATTCTCCTTATTAGACCAAATGATCTAATCTGACATCGACAATAATTTTACACGTTCACTGCATGTTAACAGTTTTGTGAATGTATTTAGAACTTTTTCCAATGAAATTTTAAACAAAACACCTGAGGAAATGCTGATATTTAGATGAGTCATGACAGAGAAGCATGTTAAGTTCACAGCTTTAACAAAACAACCTTTGAGAAAAGCATTTTCTAACAGTTTTGTTCCCAGATCAGTTCAACCAGTTATGGGTTTAAATCATAAGAAAGGTAAAGCAGCAGTTCCCTTTCTGTCGGTCTCTCGACGTTGTGTCGAGAACGACAGATGGGGTTCGTCCTTGAGAACCAATCAACTCTGACTACTATAGAAAAGGCCAATGAAATTTGGCGAATGAAATTTGCATGCCGGACTCCGCCCCCGGATATCCGGTATAAAAGGAAGCCGGCGTGCAGCATTCATTTACCTTTTGTTCTTCAGAGCCTTCACTCTTGAGTACAACTTAGGATTCAAAATCCTCTACAAACTACACTGCTGGTGCTACGACGTGTTGCAGCGGATCGTCCCTACCTGCAGCGACCTTCCCCTGGGCGTCTCGGCGGTTCCGGAGGTGTAAGAGATCTTCTAAAAAGTCCTTTTCAGGACTGACTGAGCATTCTCCAGCGTGGCATGTCCCGCTGTTCTCTTGGGTGCGGCACCCTCATCGAGGAGGGGGATGGACACGATCGCTGCATTAGGTGTCTGGGCGTCCGCACTGCGGGCAGATTGTCTTTCAGAAGTTGCGGTCACGGGTGGCTGTCTTCCTACGGGAACCAGCCACCATTTCGTTCGCTACCGGACGGCTACCACCTGGTGGGAATCGGCCACACCTACCGCCCAAAGCACGCAGACTTCGGCATCACGGTGTCGAAGGCTTGCGATGCCGCGGGCCAGGCTGCCTCCTCTCTCTACGCCATGGCCATCCTGCAGGTCCGCCAGGCCTAGGTGTTGAGAGAGCACCACGAGGGTAAGGCCGACCCGGGTATAATGCAGGATCTCCGTGCCACCGCTGGCAGCGCTCTACGGGCGACCGAGGCGGTGGCACGGGCCCTGGGTCGGACGATGTCCACGGTAGTGGTCCAGGAGAGACACCCCCGGTTATACCTTGTGCAGAGGAGTGACACCAAGGAAGTCCGCTTTCTTGATGCACCCATCTCGCAGGGTGGGTTGTTGGTAACACCGTCGAGGACTGTGCTCAGCAGTTTTTGACGGTGAAGCAGACAGTGGCAATAAGCCACATTTTTTCACGCCGCGACTCGGCCGCCTAGAGGCCTCCGAGATCCCGCGTGACGTCTGCTGCCCTTCAACCCAGGACCCCTTCGACATCGGCTCCGGTTCCTGTGCCCCCACTGGCGGCACCCCGGTAGCAGAGGTCGAGGGGGAAACCTCCACCCCGTCAGCTACCTTCTCGCGAGAAGGGACACTGACGGGAAGACCCCAGGGAGGACAACTTCGGGCCCGAACCTTCACAGCCACGGCTCTGATCGGTCGTTACGGGACGACTCCTGCCTCGTCACCTAAGCCGGGCCCTTATCAGGGCCTGGCGCCCACTTACTCACAGAGTTTTTCCGTTCTCCCCGGGTGTACTTACAGCCGATCGCACACTCCACTGGACTGTGCTCGGCGAACCGACCTCACACCCTGGCGAGGTGTGAGGTCGTACACATACGACAGCTGTCACCACTCTCAACCGACAGTGCGTGCCGTTGTCCCGCCAGGCAGGTAAAAAGGCGGAGCCAACCTTCCCTCCGGGGACCCTCCGCCAGCCGACGAACCACCCCCTGTGGGAATGATGAAGCAGACTGTCCCCTTGGTCACCCTGTCACAGTCCCTGGGAGCTCGAGAGCTGCCCACACTGTCTCGCTGGCCTTGCGGGCGGTCCGTCTTGGTTACTCGATCCAGTACGCCAGAGACTCTCCCAAGTTTCAGGGCATCATCTCTCCCTCTCTCAGAGGCAGGGACGCCTCCGTACTTCGGGTAGAGGTCACCACCCTTCTGGCAAACAGGCATCGAGCTCGTCCCTCTAAACCAAGATGTTCAGTGGGTCACGACCCGCACTTCATCGTTCCCAAGAAAGACAGTGGGTTGCGCCCAAATGTCTGCGTACCCGGAACAGAGCACCTTCACAAGCTGCCGTTCAGGGTGCTCACACAGAGGCGCGTCCAGACATCTATCAGGTGTCAGGATTGGTTCGCGGCAATCGACCTGAAGGGCGCTTACTTTCATGTCTCGGTCCTCCTCGACACCAGCCGTTCCCACGGTTCTCGTGCGAGAGGCGGGCATATCAGTACAGAGTCCTCCCTTTCGGTCTGTCCCTGACCGCCCTTTCTCCCTTAGGGGAAGAAGGTGAGCGGGTACTAAACTACCTCAGCGACTGGCCTACCCTGGCACACTCGCGAGATCTGTTGTGTACAGTAAGGGACCTGGTGCTCCGGCACCTAGATCGATTGGGACTCCAGGTCAACCAAGAGAGGGGCAAGCTCTCCTCATTGCAGAGCATCCTCTCTCTTGGTATGGAACTCAACTCTGTCACCACGGCGGCGCTACTGTCCGCAGTTGCGCCCAACCAGTGTTGAACTGTTTGAAATGAACATTTTAGACAGACAGCGGTCCCCCTGAAACAATTCAGAGGCTCCTGGGACACATGGCGTCCTCGCGGGTTAATACCCCTCGGGTTGATGCACATGTGACCGCTCCAACACTGGTTTCAGAGTCGAGTTCCGAGGAGAGCGTGGCACACTGGCAGCAGGCGCATGGTGATGCCGCCCTGCTGCCAACGCACCATAACCCCTAGTCTTATGACTTTTTCGACGGACTCAGGTCCCTCTGGGCAGGTTATGAGGCAGGTCGTGGTGACGGCTGACGTCTCCCTGCAGGGATGCGGTGCAGTGTGCAACGAGCACACAGGTGGGGTGTTGGACGAACCCCCGCCTGCGCTGGCATATCAATTGCCAAGAGTTGTGGGCTGTGCTAATTGCACTGAGCAGGCTACGGCCTCTCGTGCAAGACATGCACGTGCTGGTCCGAGGACAGCACTATAGCTGTAGCGAACACAGATCTTCAGGGTGGCGTTCGCTCACAGCAGCTAACACAACTTGCTCGACGCCTCCTCCGGTGGAGTCAACATGTGACCCGCTCCCTGCGGGCCACACACACCCCGAGCAAACTGAACTAGACAGCCTACGTGCTCTCTCGCCAGTTTATGCCTCGTGGAGAGTGGCGACTTCACCCCCGCGCACCAGCTCATTTGGAGGCTGTTCGGGTAGGCCCAGGTAAACCTGTTCACCTCCCGTAACACCACCATTTGCCCGCTTGATATTCCTGCCCTCGGCACGGATATCCTTGCGCACAGCTGACCGCGGGATGGGCGGAAGCACACCTTCCCCCCCCAGGAGCCTCCTTGCACAGACGCTGTGCAAGGTCAGGGAGCAGGAGCACCAGGTGTTATTGGTTACACCACTCCGGTCTAACCGCACTTGGCTTCAGAGCTAATGCTCTGGACAGCGACTCCCCCTGAACCATTCCCCTGACAGAGGACCTGCTCTCTCAGGGGAGGGACACGTTCTGGCATCCCGGATCAGACCTCTGGAAACACCCATGTCTGGTCTCTAGACGGGACGAGAAGATCCTGAGATGGCTACTCCCCCTCCATGGCAGAGACCATCACCCAGGCTAGGGCCCCATCTACTAGGCGGTTACACGCCTCTAGACGGCGCCTCTTCTCGTCCTGGTGTTTCTCTCAATGAGAAAGACCCACCGAGGTGCTCGATCAGGATTGTGTTTTCCTTCTTACGAGACTGGAGACTAACATCTCCCCTCCACACTGAATGTGTATGTAGTCGCTCTTGCCACTCATCACGACTCAGTCGGTGGAAAGAGTCTAGGGCAACACGACCTGGTCACCAGGTTCCTAACGGGCGCGAGAGGGCGGAATCCGCCTCACCTCCGCTCCATACCCTCTTGGGACCCTAAGTGGTCCTGGGGAGCCCCAGGGCCCCCCAAGAGCCCCTCGGAGGTTCCGATCTTCCTCACTGAGTAAGACGGCCCTCCTGACGGCGCTCACTTCCTTCAAGAGGGTAGGGGACCACCGAGCATCCTCCGTGTCGCCGGATTGCCTTAAATTCGGCCCTGGAAACTCTCACGTTAGCTTGAGACCCAGGCCCGGATGCGTGCCCAAGAAGTTCCCACTACTCCCTCCGGGGCCAAGTGGTGAACTTGCAGGTGCTCCCCATAGGGGAGGAAGACCCAACCCGATCAGTGTTGTGTCCAGTACATGCTGGACCGCACGCAGAGCTCTGAAGCTCTGACCAGCTCCGTGTCTGTTGGAGGACAGCAGAAGGGGAAGGCTGTCTCCAAACAGAGGCTGGCGCACTGGGTCGTGGACGCCGTTACGACGACATTCCGATCTCAGAATCTCCCATGCCCATTGGCAGTGAGGGCTCACTCCACACGGAGTTCAGCCACCTCCTGGGCACTGGCAGAAGCGCCTCTCTAGCAGACATCTGTAGAGCTGCGGGTTGGGCTATGCCCAAACACCTTCGCAAAGGTTTAACAACCTTTGCGTAAACCCGGTGTCAGCCCACGTCCTGCGTGGCGACATGTAGGACTGGCATCCGGGGGGGCGTATGCCTGCGAAAGCACCTTTCCACCCTCTAACAGGTTGGGTCAGTGTGCTATCTATCCTTTCCTTCTTACCCAACCTTGGCTAAGAGAATTGGTACCTCACCAGCCTCCCTTCTTACCCACACCCTGGTTAAGAACAGGCATTCCATCCATCACTAAGCAAGCACCTCCTGGGGGTTGGCTGAGCAGAGCAGCCTTCCCCCTTAGGCCGGGACATATCTTGACCTATCACACATAGTTCTAACCGGACCTGTGCTATCAGACGCAGTAACACCCCCTCCGCGGGCTGTTCCGTCTGGCATACCCTCATGACACTGGTTCCCACACTTGGTAACCCATGAGCTTCCCCAGGTGGACCTCCACCTCGCGGTTAACTACCCAGTCCGCACGTTCCATGCGTTCTCCTCCTAGGACGAGACCATACTTTCTCCACCATATTCCTCCCCACGGGTAGGAGGTGGCCTCTGCAGCACTTCTCTGCTTAAGAGTGCGCTTTCCCGGTGTAAACCGATCCGGACGGCCTCTCGCCTGTAGAGAGCTAAGGCCCCGTCCGTGAAAGTTACCGGTCAGGGCTGTATCCATCTTTCCTGAAAGCTCTGGAACCCCCCGACCACCACACTGGAAGGTTACAGGTCTCACGAAAGCTTCGAGCTGACACGCCCAGGCTTGTCAACGTTGCTTCGCTGAGATTGTGACGCGATACAGCGTTTGTGGCGTTTTCCATAGATACCCCATCTGTCGTTCTCGACACAACGTCGAGAGACCGACAGAAAGGGAACGTCTTGGTTACGTCTGTAACCTCAGTTCCCTGATGGAGGGAACGAGACGTTGTGTCCCTTATGCCACAAACCTGTATCGTTTCTGTTGCAGTTTGAGAGGCTCTCAGGCTCTTCAGAACAAGAGGTAAATGAATGCTGCACGCCGGCTTCCTTTTATACCGGATATCCGGGGGGCGGAGTCCGGCATGCAAATTTCATTCGCCAAATTTCATTGGCCTTTTCTATAGTAGTCAGAGTTGATTGGTTCTCAAGGACGAACCCCATCTGTCGTTCTCGACACAACGTCTCGTTCCCTCCATCAGGGAACTGAGGTTACAGACGTAACCAAGACGTTATCCATAATAAAAGACGTTTAATGAACCTGACAGCAGTTTTTTCTGTTGCCTCTGGACCATCTATAGGAATCTCATCAGCCAGGATCTCTTCAATCCGCCGTGGATCATCAGGAATATCACTCTGAACTTTCACCTTTTCCTTTTTTCCTGTCCCAGCAGTCAGCGTGGTCCATAGTGCACTTTGAGACTTTGAGCCTGAAACCAGATTACATTCATATCAACAACAAGCCTTCAACAAGAAAAAAAATCCCTTCAGTGTTAATGAGATCAAAAAATGACCAACCAGTGAGCTACAGTTCACGTCGATTTCTTTTAGTTTTTTTCAAATTTTGACTCATTTAACCTATAAAACCCTGATGGAAACATTTGTTAATAAATATATCTCCGTAAAATCATTATTATCATTGTAATTGACCTCAGGACACGGCGGCAGTGCTGCCAGTTTGGGTGAACAGCTTCAAGCCCAAAGGCCCATTAAAACTCGCCCACTCCAACAAAAACCAGCCCAAATTGACCAAAATACAATATGTGATAGAAATGTATTGTAATGTCAATCAACAATGATAATGACCGTTTTATCTATATAACAAAAGGAAATAAAAACAAGGAAAATATCAAACGGATCAAACACATGCATATAAGAGAGTTAGGAAATATAATTCATTGATCCATGGGCTATAAATACGATAGAATAAAAAAGACCGGCACTAACAATATTGCGCTTACCTTTAGTCGCAGTACGTATTTCGTGAAATATATGTGGCAGAACATATAATGCCAAATGTCAAGAGTATGCTTGTACAGTTTAAAGGTGTGCTGATGATACACAGAAGAACTACACTCCCGTATACGGTTGGATGTCTTTTAAATCATTCAACTGTGCACTGAATTCAGTTATAGTTATATTTTTGAGTCGTATGTCACCACAAGTGTAATCCACGTTGTGAGATTTGAGTTAGGCCCACTCTCCCATTACAGCGAAACATATCGCTCCAATAGGCTATACAATATCTGGTCCTGTGTTGCGCCAAAACCTGTCACTCACGAGTCATCACATCTCAACGGTGGATTGATTGACAGGTCTCCCCATCCCAGACCGGATTGGTTAAACTGAACTAATAAGGGCTATGTGTTTATGACTGCACTACACATTATTTTCTAATGTTTACTTGACCAAATAAAAACAAAGAAAGGGCGAGCTGCTTGTGCAGGTATTTAATTAGGTATTAATAAACAGGCCAACTTTTTTCCACCCGCCCAATGCATTTTTCACGAGTATAAACCCGTTCAAAAGAAGCCCAGGCCCAATCTGGCAACACTGCATCACGGTGTATAACAGGTGGCATTGGTTGCACTCTCTTAAACGCCAAGTGAAGGCAGCATTTAGAGACATCCCTGAATGTACACGTAAATCTTCATCTACAAGACATCTGGCAGATGCTGTTTGCTCATCTGTCCGACATCTCTGAGACGTCTGCTGTCAGATGTCATATAGACCTCTAGAAGATGTCTGTAAGATGTGTATGATTTAGAATACAACAGCTCTTTCTAAGATGTTTAGCAGATGTTTTTACACAGCAGATGTTTTCCAGATCTACAGATCTTTAGCAGACATCGATCTTAAAGATGTGCCTGAGCTATCCGGGATTCGGAAATAATCCACCACCTTTTGGAAAGTTAAGGTGCATCCAAAATTGTGCACTTATGCATTATTCTGTGCCATTTTGTAGTATAAATAGTGTGAATGCTGAGGTAGTGCGTTCACATTGAAATTTCTCAAAAAGAAGTGGACCTGAAGTACCCGGATAAAGCACTTTTTCAATCGAAAATATGAAGGCTGCGTCCGAAAGCTTAGGCTCCTGACTTGTTGCCGCAATGTCCTGTGAGGCAATAGCTGTGTCCCAATTCGGGGACTCAAAAATGAGGACTTGTTCTTCAAAGCATGCAGCCTCAAAATTCCGAGAAGCGAACTGAAATGCGGAGGATTTCCTATTTGCTTCACCTGTTGCTTCTATGGCATTGTGACAGCAGCAGGACACAGCAGAGACATTTCTTATTTTCTTAAGCAAATACGGAGCCAGGATTTTGTTTTTATTTTATTTGAGAGAATATGACACATTTATGTAGATTAAAACAGCCAAACAGTTCTTCTCTCCGTGATGCCATTTATTTATTCATTATTTTGTATGTAATGTTAACTGTGTCACGTTTTTTAATTTATTAATGTAGGGGAGCGTCGCTAAACTCCGCCTGCTCGCGGTGAGTTGTGGGCAAAATCAGCTGTTAGGGTGTGGATCATTCTGCATTTCCAATTTCATCCGGAAGTTGACCATCCGCGAATCTTTGAAATACTATTTTCAACAACTAAGATTTTCGACATACTAATTTTACTTTCGAATACTATTAGGACGGGTATGCTGATTGGAACACAGGGCTTCACTTTACATAGTATTCCCGGGCAGCCGGCGTACACGTTCACTCTGAAAGACGGTGTCATTCCAGAGTCCTCACGCGTATAAAATGATTAATTTATAACTACTTCATAAATGCGTTTGGTTACCACTACACCTTACTATTATGTTCCGCTGTGCTATGTCTAGTCAGACACTGGCCACTGCATCATCATGTCAACGTCGCTGCCATATTGGGAAGGGCACGACTGCTTATATATGCATGCAAGTAAGCAGAATTGATGCTTTTTCTCTGGACAAACAATAACATATCTCAGTCGAAATGGGAGCATAAGATCAAATGTCACTGCAAGCCTTGGTATCGTTTGCCTTGGCATAGTTACTTTATATGTTTCAGCTGTCATCCTCCTTTGCTATGTCCATCATTGATATACTGTGGGACTATTTATAAAGTAACTAAATAAGATATTGATAGATGTATTTTCTGGTGTGCCAGCAGTGAGGAACTTGTAGAAGGTACTAAGTGTAATCTTTGCCAGAGCAAGTATCATTGTTTGTATCTGACAACAGATGCTGCCATCTAGTGGGGCACAAATGTAAAGATCTGTGCCAGTAACAGCAGCCGAATCAAACCCTCACTTTGTCATGGTCTCTTATAATGAGACTGGCTGTTTAACAAATATACTATCCAAATAGATTCCATCTACACCATCTCTCATTGTTATGGAAACCAGATGTAAGATTTGCATAAACAAAATCTAGGTTCCAATTTGCAGTTTACAGAATTGCTCAAATGAGTTTCTTTCTCATAGTAAAATACTCACGTGCAAATCTTGCCAGTGGCCTGCTGTTGGTGTCACCGTCCTCATTAGCCACTACAGAGAGACAAAGAGATTCAGGGTAATAAGACACACAAATAAAGTCTCATGAGAGAGAGTCATGAAAGCGTTTAAAAGGAAAAGGTATCACTGTAAAAACTAATTTGTTTACTTTACTTAATTGAATCAAGGAAAGGAGTTTCCAAAATTGCATTAAGTAAACTTAACTCAAATTAGTAAATATTTCTTACTTTTCTGAGTCAAATATACTTAAAATTATTAAGTTGAAATTACTACATTTTGCCTACAAGTTTAATTTAACTAAACTCACTCTCAGTCACTGAAAGTCACTTTCAGTTTCTGTATTTTACATATTTCTTAGTCTTGATATATATAAATCAAACTTATGCAACCCAAAATGAGCAAGAAGAGAATGATCTCATGGCATTAGCATAATACGGTCATTAGTGACATAACACATGTTACAGGTTACATGTAACCTCCGGCAGGCTAAACCCATGCACCACTCTTCTGAACAATGGTTACCACAAACTCTTCTAAATATCTAAGATAAGTGAACAAAAAGCACCAAAAAGTCTTTAACTTTACTGAAAAACTCATCAAATATTCATATTCTATAAAATGTACTCTCCTAATGCAATCTGACCCAAAGCATGCTGGGAATTTTAAAATCCTTCTCGACAAATTGTGTGGAATTACCATGTTTAAATTAAAGAAATAGAACAAGGAGCAAATCCTATTTTTGGAGTTTTAGTCAAAACTTCAAGTTAATCAAAAATAATAACTATACGTTATTTAAAAGTAAAATTGGGTTTCAGTAGGTATAACTTTTTTACAAAATTAGGTTTACGTTACTTAATGTGTTTGATTACTTGAGCATTTGGTTTTACAGTGTAATGTTTGAGACAAAAAGATTTTCACAGCTAATTTTTACGCATAATGTGAGTCTCATACAGTGAGCTGCTGGATGTGTGGAACACATTTAATATGCTTTCAAAGTCTGTTCTGTTTAAATGGACCAGGGTGAGTGGGAGTCCAAGGGACTGTGAATGTAAAAGTGAACAAAAGAGAAGGCATTTGTACCGAGGACAAAAAAACAATGTGAAATGCATTTGTAACATCACACATTCTGACGTTTTCTGAAAATTAGTGGTGTTTGCCGTTGGAAAATGTCCACCACCATCTTAAAGCATTGTGGGTGGATTTAAAAGCTTTGCTATTTTAGTAGTTAACAGTGATGCTTGCCTTACTAACCACTCATTATTTAAATGTTATACCATCATGGCTATGCATGTTTAAATTCCAGTTAAAAAGCTTTTAGAATATGGTTTCTATAGTGCATTTGTGGCATTGGAAGACATTATAGTTGGGTAATAAAAGAGCCTATGTACTGTATGGGATTCAAAGCTGTGAATGTTATACAACACTTTACCATCCCTAATAAGCGTTGAGATTCAATATCGAGACATAAATACACAGACACACATTCACTCCCAACACTCAGACCCATTAAAACCACCTAAAGTGAATATCTGGTATGAGGAAGAAAGTGGTCATGGAGCTCTAGCTGCGGCTCATGATCACGCACCACTGGACCTGATTGACAACATGTTACACACAATGAGCCGAGAGCACACCAAGCAATTGATCGCTCGGCCGTGTATCCATGACGACAGGCAGATGTTTGTAAATGCCACAAGCTATTTGATATAAAATGTGAAGATGAGGTTCCCTGCTGCTTGCTTGTAATGATCAACACATTATACTACATCGTAAGTTTTCAACTAGGAAAGATTTGAGTAGTCAAATAAACTAGTTTAAATAGATTTGTTGCGAATAGTATTCGTTAAACCAAGCAATTGCATAAAAAAATTTAACACCTCTGATGTTCCCATCATAACACCTCTTCTATTAGCTTCTCTCTGTAAGACTGATGTCCTCCCACGTGGCTGTGAGCTTTCCAGAGAAACGTTTGATAAGTATGGAATCAATCATGTAAATTCATAAGTGAAAAATCTTTTTAGACAGAGCGATCAGGACCCTGACCTGAAGTGTTTGTTTTTTGATAATGACTGATGGAAACAAGTACTATATAAAGAAAGAGCTTATACTATATAAAAAAAAGCTTTAGTCCACCCAAAAATCTGAATTCTATCATGAATTACTATTCATACAATGAATAAAGTTGTTCCAATCCTGCATACATTTGTTCTTCCCAAAGAGATATATTTGGAAGAATGTTAGCAACTTAGATTTCTGGGACACCATTGACTGCCACAGTAGAAAAAATACAATTGTATTCAATGGTGCCCCAGATCGATTGGCTTAGCCTACCTACATTTTTCAAATGATCTCATTTTGGGTCCAACAAAACTAACAAAAAAAACACAATACAATAATTTTTGGCAATGATATCCCCGAAATGTCAGTTAGTTACATTCTTACAAATATCTTTCTTTGTGTTCAAGAGAATAAAGACATGTTCACAGGTTTGGAACAAATTGAGGGTGATAAAATGATGGCAAACGTTTTATTTTTGGGTGTAGTATGTCTTAAAAAAGCAGTTTTCCGTCAGGAACGGCGAGAAACTAAGCGCAGGCAGCAGTGCAAAACAAAAAACTTTATTTAACAAAACAAAAGCCCACGATGTGGAGAAAAACGAAAACAAAACAAGTATAAAATGAAGCAAAAGACTACCAACAAGGGGTCAAAAAACTAGGGAATCAGGAAACTAAAACTTATTACTTTTCAACCACAAAAACAGGACTAATAACAGGCATCAAGACACAAGATAATCACATTGACTTAGCAAGGTATGAACAACAACCAAACAGCATAGGACAGCAAACACAAGGGCATTAAATAGAGTAACAAACGAAGGATAATTAACAAGGGGCAGGTGTAGGGAATCAAACACTGATGGGAAGCTAAACACGGAAAACAGGGGGCGGGCCAAGAGACGAGACCAGAGAAAGAGCATGGCATGCCAAAACAAACAATGCCATGTCTCTCTCCACACTGAACACGTGGGGCTGCCATGACCCTGCCATAAGACTAGAAAGGCATGAAAAGGTGAGGCAAGATCCAGACAGATTTCTAGGAACGTGCCCAATAAGACAGTTAGTGAAATATCTCAGATCAGAATCAGACATTCAGAGCATGCCCACTTCCTTCCAATTATCTGTTATTGAAATGCGTGAATACGTTGCATCTGGAGTGAAAACAATCACATTTCTATATCTGTTTCTTAATTATATATCTATTATCTTAGACAGCAACAACAAATGAGAGTAAATCAAACATTTCTCACAGTAATTTAAACTTTGCCCAAATTCCCGGACAACCTAGTGACATGCATTTAAAGTCGAAGATTCAAGATTTTTCACCAAATTCTTCCCAGAACAATGATCAGATATGTGATATTCAGATGAGTTCATAGATCTTATCAACAGTACATATTTCCTCCTATACTGACTTTATACAGGGATAACATAAAATATTAAATTCATAAACATATCAAAACAAACTGCGAGTCTCCTGAGGTGATAAAAGCTTGTTTGGGTGTTTGTCCACAGTCATCATATGGTTGCTATGGTGCTGTGGAGTTGTGTTCAAAAATCAGACACTTTCAGATCATGTCCTAGCAACACATTTGTACTGAAATCAACAGATCTGTTCACATAAATCCCCCACAAAATCGAACAAACAATTATCCCTGTTACAGGAAAAAATGATGTTCGATTTCCCTGTCTAATTGTTGAAGCCGCCATCAAATCCCATTGTGAGCAAAACATTGTGACCTATAATATTAAACGTACAAAAATGGGCAACATTTTTGGTTTCTTACCAATCGTGAAGTTGTATCCATCGATGCTGAAAGTGGCACTTCTGCCTTTGGTAAAGCCCTTTTTTCTCGAGTCTGTTTCTGACATTTTTGCTCTCTTTATTTCTGCCTTTCGTGCAGTCTTTTACCAGCTCCTTCAGACCCACGACATGCAAAGGTCTTCTTAGAAAAATCCCAAAGGTTTCCTGTGGAGTTAAGTACACTAGTCGTTCGTCCTCCTGTTTCTCTATGTTTCCTGACCTCTTCTCACCACAATCTCAGACAAGACACACTGTTTTCTTTCTTTCCATCATTCCCAGCCCCTGTTGCTCTCAGTATCTCATTATTTTCTCCAGGCGCATGTGAGTCCCCTCTCGACAGAGCACTGAAAGTAGTGTTCCGATGGATAACATAACACACACAGTCCCTCTCATGTACACCTCAACTCTGTCGTGTCTGCTCAATGTGATGCTATTGCGATGTTCGAATGCACTTCCGTTCCTTCCGTGTGTGATTTTATCACCTAAATGAAATCGAACCTGTTTAAATTACTGCCATTTTTTTGAACACATTCCCAGAAATGTGTCAGTCCAGGCCGAGGCCATAATATTTCCTTTATGTATTTCTGTCAGGCATGAATGATTCATTTCTTTTCAAAGACAGCTTTTCTTTAAAGATTGAAAACTAGATATCGATAGACTGATGCAGGCTAGGGTTGTAACAAATAAGCTATAGTTTTGGAGCTTTGATCTTTTCCTTCCTCTCTTTCTTTCTCTCAACATATGTCCGAACACAGAGAGGTGGGAGGCCTTCAACCCCTGCAGTTTCACTGACGGTTTAATATGAGACTGTCTCGCATGTGAGCAAAAGATTACAGTATATATTCAGAGCGCTCCTGCTCTCGGTCTGCATTCCAAATGAAAACGAAATAACAATAAAAATACAGAAGGGGATTTGTTTTAATGGGAAATATTAAAACAATAAATATCAAGCCATGTTGTGCCACCATTACATCAGATAAAGCAGAATGGAATATATTTTATTTATGGGCATGGAACCAGTTAGTTAGTTACCATAGAAAGATGAACGTATGTCAGGGTCAGTTCCTCTGGAGGTACCCGAGGTGTCACATGCTCAGGGCACAAAGGTGGTGATTTATTTCTGGAAGTAACATCCATCCGGTTACAGTCCCTGAACCTTTCCAACTGGCTCACCTGACACTCAAACACCAGGGGAGATCAAAGCACTCCACATTTCTACATAATGCTTCCACATTTATAGAATTAAGGGATGTCAGTCAAGCTCAGTCATATAAAGATGATTTTTAACTCATGTGTTGATATTTTCTGTACCCAACATGAACGGTACAGGCCGGGAATAATTCACCAGTTTATGAGGTTTAATGAGCTTTCAGTCACACAGAAAGGTCTCGCAGTTGTTTGCGTGCTTTCTCGTAAGGTCAGCTCGTATATACAGTGTCTCTATTGTGGATGCTGGTCACTAGGCAACCAAGCAAGGCTTTTTTCCCAAAGCAATGTAGAGACCCTGATGTTAATGTGAGGAGGATAATGAAACTCACAGGATGGAATGCTGCTAATGCCTCGTGCAGACAACAAAACATCCAAGAAATCTCACTGACGCACATTACGAACTAACATGATTAAAAAATGTATTAACGTATTTTATATAGAGGTTTATTGTAATATTTTCTTATTATCCCCCAAAAAAGGGAAAGAAATTACATTCTCCATACACTCAAAAATAATGCCACAGAGGTTTCGGATGAACAGCTTTCAAGAATAAATAATTGTGGAACATTCTGAGCGTGTAAAATTCTTTGGTTCTTTCTTATTTAGGGTTTTAGGAGAATAGTCCTACAGTGCAAATCACATCAAGCGTAATTGAGTGCATTTTGTTAATGTCTCCAGAAGAGGGCAATAAAACATCCCTAATTCCTAATGTTTTCCACAAATTAGCAGGATGGAAATTAGCATCTGAAACATCCCAACTTTTTTATTTTTAGGACCCTTTTTCACAACCATGTTTGTAGCCCCCAATCACAATTTACAAACGAAAAATATTCTAAAACATGTGTTCGTTATGAACGTAACTAAACACTACATCATGAATTTTGATAGTTTCCTCAAAAAAAACAATTCTTTCATCATTTACTCACCCTCAGATTGTTCCGAACCTGTATAAATTCTGTATAAATTTCTTTGTTCTACTTATCAGAAATGAGGATATTCAGAAGGATATCAGTAACAAATTAGATCTCGTTCCCATTAACTCCCATAGTATTTATTTTCCCTTCCATGGTGGTGAATGGGTGATGGGATCTGTTTGTTTACGGACATTCTTCCAAATATCTTCATTTGTGTTTAGCAGAACAGAGAAACGTATACAGGTTCAGAACAATCTTAGGGTAGGTAAATGATGACAAAATATACATTTTTGGGTGAAGTATCCCTGTAATGCTTGTTTTGTCTCATTTTTTATCATTTAAAGTCATCTTGATACCGCTTAGAAGTTTGTTAAAGGCCCCATCGTAAAACTGGTTGAAAAAGACAGAATATTAAACTTCGCTCTTCTATTTCTACCCATAACAAGTATATTATATATGTTTTTATTTTTAAATGTACTCTAGGCTTAAATTGGTTTATGATAGTGAATATCACTGAATCGACACAGCACGAGCTTACCGTTAAAGCTGTTCCCCGTAGCTGTTACCATGGTGACGGACAGCGCGTGTCCAGTGTGATTCCCAGGGCGTGCAGTCATTAGAGTTTTGACATTACAGAAAAATAAGCAGAAATGCAGTGATATAGAAAGCTCTTTAATGGAGACCATTTCAAATCAAACAAATTTCAAAACAAAAATCTAAACTTTCTGTTACTGAAAGGTCCTTTAGGGAACCACCCATGTTTATATTGTGGCATTACTGTGAAAAAACGTTTATAGCACCTTTTGCTTGTTTTTAAGAGTGCTCCCCAAATCAACTTGCCCACAAACTGACAAAGCCCTATTTTTTCATCACACGTGCCACGTTTCAATCTCAGACACCCGGTTATCAAGGGACGGTACACAATTTGCTTAGTTCATGTCTTTTAGTGATCCACACAGAGGAACAACTCACTCTGAACTTAGAATCTAAAGCAAGGTGGTCTGAGAATCAGAGTCTGTTTATGTTTTATCTGTCATTTGGCTGTGACCTTCAGCCACTTCCCTGTCTGCGGCTCTCTGGAGATGAAACACCATAGATGGATGTGCTAGAACCCATCGGGAGCTCAGTAGGAGACTTTACAGTCGCCTGTTCATGGTAACCATGAAACATAGAGCTAAGGGGGATATTTAAGTTGCCCTCAAGAGGCCCCTTTTTTCTTTAATGGTCAGGTGTCACACGAAATTAAATAAAAACACAGAACAGAGAAGTCCAATCTATAATTATCTTAAATATATGAAAACTTTAGGATTTTTTAATTTATTCATTGTCCTGACCCTTGCCTTTGAATAGCTAATAAAGTGTATTTGTCACTTACATGAGAATGTAAATATTTAAAGCAAAACCAAAATCGCTTGAAAAAATAACACTTGCATGGTAACAAAACCGTTTCAGATGATAAAATCTCTGTGATTAGCACTTGTCCTATATTAGGCATCATGGGACCCTGCTATTATTACATCAAAGACCTCAGATACAAAAAAAACACAGACCGGATACTTCAAAGGCCTGCAGAGGTGCATCACTGCTCATCATATAATCAAGCGCTTTTCTCATCTGTTCCACAGAAGTGCCTGAACTCTCTCATGTGCAGATAAATGCCTGCTATCACCTGCATTTTTGACCCAAAATAAGCAGACACCTGTTTCCCACCCGTCCCATGAAGGTATGCACGGAAATTCCACAATCACTTAATGCACTCACATGAACACATCGGATCCAATAAATATGTAGACACTTACGCCACAGTTTAAACAGTATGACAGTGGTTGTATGAGATAACAACGTATTAAACCAAGTGTACTTTTTGATTAAAAACATTGACCTAACTGCTTTAAATGTTTAAACTTTCTTTTGCCAAGGGCTTTTAAAAACAAATTGCATATAATTGGAAGTGCCTTGGTGGATGACTTGTTTCATGAGATGACTTGAGGAGATAGGTTACGTATTCCCCAGTAACACTCTTATTTTTTGACGTTTTCCATATTTGAAATTATACAACAGTATATTCAGTCTCAAACCTTAACAAATTTGACATTTTCTTGTTGTCAAAGGTTATAGTGGTATTTTTCCATACACTGCATACAATACATTTCCTTTAAACAAATTATCAAACTTAAAAGTAAGTTTTTGCTTTAAACTAGAAAAAAGTTTTTCAGAAAACAAGATTTTATAATGACTCATTTTAATTCTCTAGTGAACATATATTTAAGAATTATTTCTAATTTAACAATAACTACGTTAGAAATTCATGTTTTTATTTCTACACATGTGGTTATTCTGTTATTCAACGCATGTGACTTCATACAGCCACTTAATAATGCCAGTTGATTGACAGTGTTTGTAAAAATCGGCTGTGAGAAAAGGCATCGTTTATGTTCAATGAGCAGCCACACTCTATATTTCTAAGTCTGGCATAATGTTTCACATAGTTTTTGGAGACACAGAGAGTTGTATGAACCTTGAAAAGAATATGAATATGAATATGACACGCACGCACCTGTGGCAGAAGAAGGAGGTGGCGGTGGAGTTTTCAGCACCTCGGACAGCGGCTGTTTACGCGACTGCTTTGAGACCGCACCGGTCCGATGTTTCCCGTCCCCTTCCTTCTGTGGTTCCGAACCCACTTTGACCAACGTGTTGCGCGACCTGGTGAAAGCTGAGGTCACCGATCCCATCTCTGCGAAACCACTTTGAGATGAATAAACGTCTGGCTCGAAAACCCTCTTAAACTCTCCATGGATTTGGTTCGGGCTGTGTCATCTCTGTCTCTTCCTTTACGCAAATTCACGCACACAAACTCTAGAATCTGTTTATGTGACGCGTGCGGTTCCCTCTATCTATTTTATGAAACAGATGCGATTCAATAATGGGAATCTCTTGTGCGTTTTCTCGAGGGAAGCGCGCACTCGTCACAAGTTAGTTTGGCAAACACGCGCCTCTGGGGCCTCTGGCGACGAAAACAAGCATCTGTAATTAGTGTGTAAAGTGTGTTAGATTAATGAAATCTGCCACCGTCGAGCCATGCATATAAAAATACATTTAGGTATTAAAAGGCTGGATTTGAACAATTTGCAACAGTATCCATTGCTTATATTGCTCGATTTGTAATGTAAATGTAAAAGCATACACTACTGCAAGAAACACAATAGTAAACATCAAATTTTTGGTTATAATAGGAATAATGGAATTGTACTGGTGATCTGTTATCTTGCGGATGAAAAAGAACATGGCACAAAACACACCACATAAAGGAAATTTGTAATGGTTGGTAAAAAGCTGAATGCCATTCCAGCCCACATTAACTTTATTCAATACGTTAGCAAGAATTGTTTTAAATAATAAATTCAAATGTTTGCTATAAAAATCAGTTTAGGCCTCCTCAGCTTGCCAGGCACAAAGTGGAAAAACTCCTTTATGTGGTTGTGTTTTTAAACAGCATTCGACAAACAATATCATTACCGAGTTTTTGAACGGACTGTTCTTAAAATAACACATTATGATTGCAAACATCAGCTCTCTGTGTGCTTTCATGGGACCCAACAGGAACTTGAACACCCCTGTCAAGGGAGAACGAGTCTCCATCACAGGGACGAACAGACACAAACACACATCCCTTGTGAACTGCTAAAAGAGGACATGAACCCTCCTCTGTGAGAGAAACAGTGAACTTGAGGATTAACCAGAATTTGAGACTAAATTAAGTGGCATCACCTCGTTGAACTTTCTTGTTTCCACTGTTGTCCACTTGATGGCGATAAATACAAACCAGAGTCCCCTCAGAATCAATAAAACACACCTTGTAATTCAGCTGTCAAAACAAGAAACTAAATATGTGCAGAGCAGAGCTTGGCCTGATTCAGATTTGTTTCACCTACCAAGCTATAGTCTACCAGCATATTGACCAACCAGTCGTGGATTAAGAGTTAGCAAATAATTTACAATGTAAAGTCGGTATAGATCTTAAAAATTACACACATACATTTCAACCAAAAATAAAACATTTGCATGTCTGATCACTCAAGGACTGTGTACAGTAGAAGCCAGTTTGTATTCATACATCCGAAAGAATCATAACTTGATACAATTCAAACCTGTCCATTTTTGATATCCAAATGTTTCTCTTTACAATTCCTCATTGTTGATACATATTGTGTGACCAAAGAACACATTACAATCATTATGTTATAATTTGGACTGGTATCTTGTAAAGTTTCTTACAGGTCAAAGGTGCAAATTAGCTGTTGAGTGAACAAAGAATCTCTTCCCCCACTCAACTTTGATTGGCCGACTGAATCTCTGAGGGCATGCCCTTCATGAAGTTAAATGTCGACCAGGACACAGTTTCGTCTCTTCTCCTTTGCCTCTTCTCCTTTGCCCTCTTCCTGAATCAGTCGCATCGTTGGACCTTTCCTCTCACCCCTCACCCCTTTCGGCGGTGAGGTGAGGTAATTCTTCCCTAACTGGAGAAGGAACAATGGACTCTGCTGCCACCCACACCTCGACGAGCCATGCGGCCGGTCATGAGGGCCGAGGCCTGCAACTTTCAACAAGGACGCAACTTCCATCAGGACCGCAACTTTCAGCAGGACCGCATTCTGAAATCATCTGAACATTGCCATCACTCCAAGCGCATACGAGTACATCCAGCACAGAGCTTTGCAAGTATTCCGTTTCTATAGAATGGCTGCGTTAAGTCTGTGCCTCTTTGTTAAAGATGATTTTAATGATGTTCAGAAATCGTTGCCATGCCCTCTCTCTCTCTCTCTCTCTCTCTCTCTGCGCTTCCTAGCGCGTTTGTGTTTCATGTATTTGTTTGTCGTCATTATGTTTACCATGTAGAGTAGAGTTTAATAAACCCATAAAGGCATTTGTGATTGGTTCTCCGTGTTCACGCTCACAAACTTGGTCACTTAAACTGTGTTTCGATCTATGCTACCGCTGCTCTTAATTCTGTTTGGTAAAGTCACGTTACTTATGGTCATGAGATAATGTTAGTTTATAAATCATAGATGCATTTGCTGGACGAATACATATAGGATTTTTATCACTATTGCTAATCAGAATTGTGAAATATGTATGTGTAATGACGATTATGATAAATATTTTACTTTTGAGCTAAACTAATTCCTTGACTGAAATTGATGTTTTAAATAGCTCATTTCATATATGTTTGATCTTGATAGATCTGGTGGAGAATAATATTTGGGGAGTTTAACTCATCCCTATTTTAACATGCATCTTAAAATCGCTACATTACGCTGGGAATATTGGGAATGTTAAGTCAGGAAGATCTCAGACACATACCTTACAATCTCTGGTCTCAATGGTCTTAATGAGAACTTTATTAGCAGTTGTGGTTCCTGTCTGAGGCTTGGGCTCAATCATAGCTTCTGTGAAAACGCAGGAATATCTTAAGATGAATCAAACAAAAAACATTATGGTTTAAATGGAATATTTGTGTTATTTTATTGATTTGTGATTTACCTCTCAAATTGAAAGTGGAGAAGTTTGGAAGAGGCGTTCCAATTCTACAGGCAGGAGAAAAAGATGAAAATATAATCTACATGTAACCCCTACAGAATGTGCTATGTACAGATTTGAATACGGTTGGTCAAATAACAGCATGTCTATAAAATAACGTTAAAAACTGCCTCATTTTCAAGTCACTTTACATATAACAGTAAACAAAAACTGGATGAAGTGTATGTGCACCTGCTCTCCTCTCCCTCCAAAAGTTTCCTGTAGGTGGCGATCTCGAGGTCCAGGGCCATCTTGACGTTGAGCAGATCCTTATACTCTCGAAGATTACTCGCCATTTCCTCCTTCGTGTTATGTATGTCCTCCTCCAGACGAGCGATATTGTCCTGTGACCTAGACGATTCCATCGTAAAGATCTCCTCTCTCTGTCTCCCCCATCTGACGCTCCAGAGATTCATTCTACAGGGTGAATTAAACAGAAGAGGTTTAATAACTCTATTGCCCCCTTGAGTGCGGAGGCTAGTTATTGCACACTTTGTATGTGTCTGAGAGAGCGTGTATCTGAATACTTGTGAAGAAGAATTGTGTAAATATACTTACAGCACTCTTAAGAGCATCCACCTCAGAGGTGAGTGCCTGCACCTGTCGGCGATATTCATTGGCCTTCTGCTTGGGCAATCGAAGAACATCACTGCTGTGGTTGGCCGCCTCTGTCAGGTCAGCAAACTGTTTAAAAAAGAAACATTCACTGTTCTTGCTCTGCACTTACTGTTAAGCGTGACATTAAGAGTCATGTCAGCTTTGTATTGTAGATCAGTTTGATCAAATCATTGTAAAGTTGCATCTAAAGGCATTCTCATGTCTCAGATTTACTCTGAATGCTCAGAACTTTACAGTCATTTCAGTTATGGTCCCTTTTTAGTGATTGTTCAAGCTATTTACAAAATTGTCACACTACTAAAACCTACATTTTGTCTAGTGGTGGGCATAGTTACATTTTTTTAATCTGGATTAATCTAGATTCATTTTGGAATTAATCTAGATTAATCTAGATTAAAATGGCTAATTTGAATTCTGCCGAAGGCATTCAGAATATGTGTGCTACCCAAATAATGACTAAAAGTAAGTCTTTGAGAACGGGTTTCTCAAGCCAGGTGGCGCATTAGACCAGGGGCTCATCTCCTGTTTCCAAAATGCATCACCAACTGCTTGAGAAAGCTGTTCTACTATGATAATTGGTGATGAAAATTAAATTATGTTCAATAAGATGTACTTGTGTTTACTTCCTCATTAGCTAAGGGATGCTTTGCGTTTAGGTGGTACTTGAGACTGGAAAGCTCCAACAGTACATTTACATTTAAATTTAGTCATTTAGCAGACGCAAGCGATTTACAAAGAGTTAGGGAGCAACAAGCGATATGTCATACAGGAGCCATAATACATTAGGTGCCAATACAAAGTTACTGGTTTCAACTAAAGCTAGACCTGTTGAGAGAAAGTTTTTTTTTTTTTTAAACCAACTGTATGTAAACCAATTCCGTACAGTAAACCAATTCCACGTTGAAAAAGGTGCAAACAACCTTAGTCTTGTCGAGGCTTCCATTGGGAAGCTTCTTAAAAATAAATTTTCCCTGAAGCAAACCCGGCGGCTTCATAGCTGCATCCTTGTTAGCACGTCACGTTTGATGTAGTAATTTCACAGTAACGTTATATTGTGTTCAGACCAAACGCGAATGGCGCGTCAGGCGCGAGTGATTAACATAATAAGTCAATGCAAAGACGCGATAGACCTACTTGCGGCGCGAATGGCGCGAATGGCGCGAATGAAGCCCTGGTTATGAGATGATGAGGCGGCGCGAATGACGCGGATCACGCGAGTTGAAAACTCTTGTTCTCGCCCCCTACAGTGCAATTAAGGTATGTATACCTCCGCGCTAAAATATCAAGGTGAAAGTCATCATAGCGTGCGTAGTATAGACCCAGCTCCCAACCCAACTTTGAGAATAGATTAACGGCGACATTTTTTTTATCGCGCGATAAGCCGTTAACGGCCCACAACTAATTTTGTCATTACATAAATTGACTGTCAAACAAATTTGTTGGTTCAAAAAAAATAAGTTACCTGGTTGCCATACAATTTTGAGTTAATTCAACCCTCTAAAATATTAGTCAACTCAATGAGTTTAGAAAACTCAACGCAAAATTAGTTAATTTAACTAATATTTGTAAGTTTTAATAACTTAAAATTTCAAGGCACACATTTTGAAGTTGAACCAACAAATAAGAAACATTATTTTACAGTGTTTAATATTTCAAGGTGTTATGTGTATTAATCTTGTACTGTCATTTACAAAGAATCAAGTTAAATCTTCAGAATGTGTAAATTATTTAATAAATGTATGAATTATAAGAATAAGAGTACAGAAAATTGTGAACTGTTTAATAAATAAATGAATAATAAGAAATTAATTGTAATAATTGTCAAAGCCAAAACTGTCAATAACTTACCATAATCACAATTCAATCAGGACCACTTACACTGAGAACAGATTTTGATTGAATAGTAATGCATCTATTTGGTATTGGGGTTATGGTTCTGTTCTGGGCCGACTCCACGCGCTCGTCCGGCACGATTTCCTGGACGGGGCGGGGAGATCAGAGTGTCATGACCAAACAAGGATGAGACCCAATTGCGGGGTTGAATCTTTTATTAAGGTGAAAAAGTCAATAATATGAATAAACTCCCGTAGCTGATCGCCTCCGTCCACGACGGCAGAGATGTAGAAAGCCAGACGTCACTGGTACTGGAACGGGAAAACCCCCTCACCAGAAGAGGCTGGCAGCCGCGACCAGAGAGGAATGTGTCCACAATAGCTGGATCGTTACACCGAGGTTTTCCAACAGAGAAGAGGAATCACAGGTATAGTCCTCCAAAAGCGAGACGTGGTGCTCTGTGAGAATCCTGAGAAACTTGTGAATTAAGTACGTGACTAGACAGAATAGACAGAATACAAGATAACTTCGTTAAGTGAGCCGCAGCAACACTTAGGGCAGTCCAAGCAGACAAAAGGTACGGTCAGACAAAGAACGAGAAACACTGAGGGAAATAAATAGGAAGAATGTAACAAGGGGAGATGACTAGCAGGTGCGGGATAATTACGTGACGAGCTTGATTAGAAGATTGTAAACAGGGTTGTGAGTCTGGAGTGGAAAATAACCCGTGTAGGGAAAACCTAGGGAAACACTGGGCGGGGAAAATGACGCAGACACTGAGCACGTGGTCAGCGGAAAACTAACCCCGTACTCAACAATAACAAAGACACCCATGTGCAGAGAAATGCCCCAACCAGACCTAGATCATGACAGTACCCCCCCACACCAGCGCCCCTAGGCGCTTAGGGAGGGGGCTCACCTCGTCTCCGGTGGAAATCCACAATCAACGACCGGTCCAACACATCTCGAGAGGGAACCCACGACCTTTCTTCTGCGCCATAACCTTCCCAGTCCACGAGGTATTGGAAGCCCCTACCTCGGCGGCGGACCTCAAGAAGTTTCCTGACGGTGTAAGTGGGAACGCCGTCCACCAACCGAGGAGGAGGGGGGGTGGGTCGGGAGCTGGCCGGATTAAGGTGGGAGACGATGACAGGTTTGACCCTGGATACATGAAATACAGGGTGGACTCGACCAAGACTAGGAGGAAGCTTGAGCCGTACGGCTACTATGGTGGTTTTTCTATTATAGTGTTGAGTTTTCTTATATAAAATAATACATTTAGTTAGTAATAGGTTTCATGTATTCTTATGAAACAATATTGGGCCTCGTGTATAAGTATGAGCTCATGAACACCTGCATGAACAACAAGCATCTTATCTTAGCTGCACGGACACCACACATCATTTTTAATAAGGAAGTTTGGGTTGTTGCATAGAGTCAAGGACGCTGGTATCTCTAAACAGTGAGCTCATTTTAACAAAGTTAATGTTATGCGTCTGAGAACTTGAACATCTGCACACACACCAAATATCTTTTAGAACTAAGACGTACACCCCACACACTTTTGTAGGGAAGTCTAATTAAATCACATACAACCAAGGACACTGGGTAGCTCATTATCGCTAAACCATGAGCTCATCTTGGATAGAAACATGGTTAAATCATGTATCGTCCGAAACCCCCAGGAAAGTGTCAAGATAAAGAGGCACCTGTTTTTGAGGGGCGCACGCAACCATTAAATCTTAATATGGTAGGCCGGAACTATGAGCGCAGAGGGACGGGCTAATGAAAAAGTGATGTCGCATGAAAACTGATTGGAAGAAGACGATGTCATGCACACATGATTGGTTTAAACTGTGATAACAACTTGAAAACAATGTATAAAAGATGGAGTCAGATATGTATTCGTTGGATCCCTTCAGATGAACTCTGAATATCCCACTTTGCTTGCCCGGGCAAATAAAGTTTAAACTCTTGGCACCTGGAACCCTTGTCTCTGAGATTTCTTTCTGCGATGGAAGGCCGATTCGCCACGACACTACCGGGTTAACCACCTCGGCGATCCGGAATGGCCCAATGAACCTCGGTGCCAGCTTACGAGAAGGCGTCCGGAGAGGTAGGTCCTTGGTAGAGGGCCATACCCGTTGACCACACACATAGGCAGGGGGAGAGCTCCGGTGGCGGTCAGCCGCTGACTTGGTCCTCAGGTTGGTTTGGGCCAAAACCTCTTTGGCCCTCGTCCAGGTCCGGTGGCATCGCCGGACGAACGCCAGAGCTGAGGGAACCGCAGCATCGAGTTCCTGGGAGGGAAACAGAGGTGGTATATAACCAAGAGCACACTCGAAAGGGGACATACCTGTGGCTGAGGCGGGAAGGGAGTTATGGGCGTATTCCACCCAAGAGAGCTGTTGGCTCCAGGAACCGGGGTTGTTAGATGTCAGACAGCGGAGTCTCTGACCGAGATCCTGGTTGGCTCGCTCACATTGTCCATTAGTCTGAGGGTGAAAACCTGAAGACAGACTCGCTGAGGCCCCGATCTGTAGACAGAACTCCTACCAGAACCGAGAGGTAAACTGTGGACCCCTATCGGACACAACGTCGACCGGTAGACCGTGTAAATGGAAGACGTGATCCACCATCAGTTGGGCCATCTCTCGGGCAGAAGGAAGCTTAGGAAGGGGGATAAAATGGGCCGCCTTGGAGAAACGGTCCACCACCGTAAGAATCACAGTGTACCCTCTGGATGGGGGAAGGCCAGTGACAAAGTCCAGGGCTATGTGTGACCATGGCCGGGAGGGAATGGGGAGGGGACGGAGCAGACCTGAGGATGGACGACGGGTGGTCTTACTTTGCACACAGACTGGGCAAGCCAACACGAACTGTCTGACATCATTGGTGAACGACGGCCACCAAAACCGCTGGTGTATGGAAGCCAGGGTCCCCTTGATCCCTGGATGGCCGACCAGCTTAGAGGAGTGACACCACTGAAGGACCTCCGAACGTAGCGGGGCGGGCACGAACAACCGACCCACTGGGCACTTCCCTGGCACTTGCACCCTGCGACCGGCCTCCTCTACTCGCCGTTCGATGTCCCAGGTGAGAGCCCCGACGACCGCCACCCGGGGAAGAATAGAGTCGACGGGATCCTCCCTGCCTGGCTGCTCGAACAGACGGGAGAGAGCGTCAGGCTTGATATTTTTGGAGCCAGGCCGGTACGACAGGGTGAAGTGAAATCTGCCAAAAAATAGTGCCCAGCGGGCCTGCCGTGAATTCAACCTCTTGGCTGTACGGACATACTCCAAGTTCTTGTGGTCCGTCCAGACCAAGAATGGTTGCGTAGCTCCTTCCAGCCAGTGGCGCCACTCCCCCGACGCTAGCCGAACCGCCAGCAACTCTCTATCACCGATATCGTAGTTCCGTTCGGCAGGGCTGAGGCGATGGGAGAAGAAGGCACAGGGATGCACCTTCTCATCATGACTGGCACGTTGGGACAAGACTGCGCCTACCCCGACGTCGGATGCGTCGACCTCAACAGTGAACTGGCGATCCGGGTCTGGAAAACAAAGCACAGTAGCAGAGATAAAACGGGACTTGAGTTTATCAAAGGCTACCTGAGCAAGGGGGTTCCAGGCAAACGGGATCTTAGTGGAGGTCAATGCAGTGAGCGGAGCGGCCACTTGACCGAAACCCCGAATAAAACGCCTGTAGAAATTGGCGAATCCAAGGAACCGCTGCAACGCCTTACGAGAGTCAGGAACGGGCCATGTGGCGACAGCCTTGACCTTAGCATCGTCCGGTCCAATGCCCAGAGGAGAAATCACATGGCCAAGGAACGAAATCGTATCGGAGTGGAATTCGCACTTCTCCGCCTTGACAAATAATTGGTTCTCGAGAAGACGCCGGAGAACCTCTCGAACATGCTGGGTGTGTTCCTGGAGAGAGGGGGAAAAAATAAGGATATCGTCCAGGTACACGAATACAAAACGATTAATCATGTCACCCAGCACGTCATTAATGAGGCCCTGGAAGACGGCAGGGGCATTGGTCAACCCAAACGGAAGAAACAAATACTCGTAGTGTCCTGATGGAGTGTTAAATGCCGTCTTCCACTCGTCCCCCTCACGGATACGAACCAGGTGATACGCGTTGCGGAGGTCTAGTTTCGTAAAGACCCGAGCTCCCTGTAATAGTTCAAAGGCAGACGACATTAAAGGTAAGGGGAATTTATTCTTTACTGTAATCTCGTTCAAACCTCGATAATCAATATAGGGGCGTAGGGAGCCGTCCTTCTTGTGAACGAAGAAGAAACCCGCACCGGCTGGCGAGGAGGAGGGGCGAATGAGCCCGGCATTCAAAGATACTCGGATGTATTTCTCCATGGCCTCTCTTTCAGGAGCAGATAGGGAAAATAACCGGCCTCTGGGCGGAGAAGTGCCTGGGAGTAAGTCAATGGCGCAGTCGTAGGGTCGGTGCCGAGGAAGAGACATGGCCCGAGATTTGCAGAACACGGTACGGAGATCATGATATTCCCCCGGAACCCCGGTGAGGTCAACGCCATCTACCTGCGACACAGGAAAAACAGAAACAGGAGAGGGAGCAGGACCAAGACAGGACACATGACAAGCAGGGCTCCACGCTAAAATAGAAGTGTTTACCCAATTAATGTGAGGATTATGCTGTGACAACCACGGATGCCCTAATACAAGTGGGGTTGTGGGGGAATCGAGGATGTACAGTTTAATCTTCTCACAATGATTTCCCGACAGAAAAAGACTTACGTGAGGAGTAGTGTTGGTGACTGTGAAAAGTGGTCCTCCTGTCAGTGTCACGGCAGAGACGGGTGGGTGGAGAGGAATGGATGGAATACCCCACTTTCGAGCAGTAGTCGAATCTAAGAAGTTTCCCTCGGCCCCGGAGTCGATAAGCGCCCTTCCTACGTGGGTGGCGTGCCCGAAGGTGAGGCGATATGGCAGCAGGGTGCGAAGGGAAGGAGAGGATCTCTTGATGACGCCCACCCGGACTCTCCGTTCTACGGATGGGCGTTGGCTTTTAGAGGGCAGTATGTGGCAATGTGCCCAGTCTTCCCACAATAGAGACAGAGACCCTCCACCAGTCTCTGTTGTTTCTGGGCGGGCGAAAGATGGAAACGACCGATCTGCATGGGCTCTGGAGCCGTCGGCGAACGATGTACAGCACTGGAATCCCGGCTAGAATCCCGTCCGGCTTCCCCATCAGTCTCCTGGTTGGCATCACGACGTCGCCAAGCGGGTGGTGAAAGACGTCTTCGGCGACGTGCATTGATCCGACCTTCGATCCTTTAGCATAGGCAGATGAGGTCCTCTAGGTCTCTGGGCGGATCCAGGGTTGCAATCTCGTCGGCTATGGAATGGTTGAGTCCATCAAGAAAGCGGGCTCGAAGGGCACCCAGGTTCCACTCACATGCCGCCGCCAGGGTCTTGAATCTGATAGCAAAATCAGTGATGGAGCTCTTTCCCTGGACGATCCGGGAAAGTTGTGCAGCCGCCTCATCGCCGCGCGCCGACCTGTCGAACAACCTGGTCATCTCTTCGCGGAATTCGATGAATGAGCGACAGCAGGGGTCCTGAGACTCCCAGACAGCCACTCCCCACTGGCGAGCCTTTCCTGTGAGTAATGTGAGGATATAAGCGATCCGAACCTCCTCAGAATCGTACCGGCGGGGCTGAAGAGCGAAGACCAGGGCGCACTGAGAGGGATGCCCGACAGGAATTAGGGTCCCCGTCGTAAAGCGGTGGAGTGTTAGCGTGTGGCTCAGGCTCACTCCTGGATGCGTGTGGTGACGCGTTTTGACTAACGCCGGCTCGCACGGTGCCACGCAGGAGATCAGCGACTTGCCGGTGTAAAGCTGCCATCTGCTCCTGCATGGAATCCATCTCCTGAGCAGCTGCTGCGAGGCGAGAAGCCTGTTGTCCCAGTAGAATTCCCTGCTGCTGTAGCGCAGCTCGCAGTTGATCCTGTCCCGCTGGGTCGAGAGATTGGTCTGACCGTTCTGTCATGACCAAACAAGGATGAGACCCAATTGCGGGGTTGAATCTTTTATTAAGGTGAAAAAGTCAATAATATGAATAAACTCCCGTAGCTGATCGCATCCGTCCACGACGGAAGAGATGTAGAAAGCCAGACGTCACTGGTACTGGAAAGGGAAAACCCCCTCACCAGAAGAGGCTGGCAGTCGAGACCAGAGAGGAATGTGTCCACAATAGATGGATCGTTACACCGAGGTTTTCCAACAGAGAAGAGGAATCACAGGTATAGTCCTCCAAAAGCGAGACGTGGTGCTCTGTGAGAATCCTGAGAAACTCATGAATTAATTACGTGACTAGACAGACTAGACAGAATACAAGATAACTTCGTTAAGTGAGCCGCAGCAACACTTAGGGCAGTCCGAGCAGACAAAAGGTACGGTCAGACAAAGAACGAGAAACACTGAGGGAAATAAATAGGAAGAATGTAACAAGGGTAGATGACAAGCAGGTGCGGGATAATTACGGGACGAGCTAGACTAGAAGATTGTAAACAGGGGTGTGAGTCTGGAGTGGAAAATAACCCGTGTAGGGAAAACCTAGGGAAACACTGGCGGGGAAAATGACACAGACACTGAGCAGGTGGTCAGCGGAAAACTAACCCCGTCCTCAACAATAACAAAGACACCCATGTGCAGAGAAATGCCCCAACCAGACCTAGATCATGACATCAGAGAGTCGAAACCCCCCTGGATATGGAACAGAACCATGATATACATGCATGTGATGCACAAACGCATGATCTGGGTCGGTACAATGGCCTGCAGTCTATAACTCACAGTTTTGTGCTCAATGCAAACACACGCTCAGACATCCCTCCATAACAGTTTGCTTTGACAGGGTCCGGTGGAAGATCAATGAACAGTGATAGAGATTTTATAACGGAAATGAATGCGATAAAGATGAGCCTGGTTCGCTGGGCTGCACTGGGTTTTTTTTGTAAAAGGAAACGTTCGTGATTTGAGATATGTGACTCTTTTATGCTGAATCTCATCATGTAACTTTGTGTTAAATGTTTGTGTCATACAGGTTCTCATCTGGTAACATGGCACATTTTGGGTTATACATTTATAAATAAACGTATTTATAATGAAAAGTAAAATGCATAGTAAAGAATCATGAAAAATTCATTTGTAAGAAACTTTTACTATTGCTTTTGAGCACTCCAACAGAAATATTAGAACACATATTTGTCTGTTCACCGCACCCCGAGTGGTGGTTTTTCGAAGAGTTGATTGATTCCCAATAATTTCTCAAATTTTCCATTACTTCCAGCTCAATGCTAAATGATAAAAAATGAAACATGGTTAATAACAAATATGTATGTTTTACTTGTCTGAAACCTTTCAGGTTGTTCTCTGCTTCCTCATGTTGATGGATTTCATCTTGCAGTCTGTAAATGAAAGAAAGCTCATGCGAATACAGGTTTATTTAATATTTTCCAATGTACACGGAGAAACTTATTTTTACAGTACAGCACACTCAGACCATGTTTTCTGTGACTTTGGACCAACAATCAACCTGCGCAGACAGTGGCGGTTTTAGGCACAGGCGAACCGGGCAGGCGCCCGGGGCGCCAAATTTTCACGACACGTGGGGGGCGGCAAAAGCACTTGAAAGAGAAAAATATCTGCGCCGCTGAGCGGGTTTCTATTGTCTATAATATAACTGTCTGTCTGGGGAATTGGCAAATTGCCGCCCATTCGTGCTGAGAAGCGCAGAAACTGTGTGAAAAGTGTAAAGGGGAGGGGCAACGCCCGCGATGGACAGTTCACCTCTCCCAAATAGAGCGGACAAGGAGGGGGGATCCAGTTAATGGGCTAAAGTCAGTCACACTTTGACTTTTTTTCAAGTAACGCACATTTCATTCATTATATTAAAGCACATGCCTATAATTTGCATTGTTTTTTTTCTGAATTGTGTGTGTGTGAAATGGCTAATAAGAAAAGGTAATCCAAAACGATTATGTGGAGGTAAAGTGATTTAGTCTTGACTTCTGGTCGTGAGTGACAGTGTTGGGGGGGTGAAATCTTTTGATTGTCGAGTGCCAGATAAACACAGCGACAGTGATGGAGAGAAAAGGGTTTAAGCCATCAGGTACCCAATATAGGAAAAAAAAGTAGAAGACGAGAAAGGAGCAAAAGATAAAGGTATGCAACTCCGTTCTCTCTGTATGATTACGGCGACGTTATCCATGTCATCAATGAAGGGCTAATGTTAATTGGTGGTAACATTAACTCTGACGTTTGTTATCCTTCTTGCTATGATGCTTGCTATGCTTATACAACAATAATTCGGTCTTAACTCAACAAACATGAGATCTAATTTCACCATAAGATTGTGCTTTGCAACAAAACTGTTACAAGTAAAGTTATTATTTATTTCCATCATTGGGGTTAATGTTGGACCCTGTCCATTAGCCAACGGATTTAACATATGTGAAGGAAGTTTCAAAGACGAACATTTGCTATTTGCTATAACTCTGTTCTGTGACAAAGAATATAATTCGGGGCAGTAACCAAGGAGCTAATTGTTCCTCCCTTAGATTATATTAATATAGCGTCTAATGAGTCATGACAGACATTTGGCATGTTAAGGCATGTTTATTTAAATTTGAGTTATATTGTAGCCTACGGTATTTTGTTGTCAATTTCAATTGCAATTCAATTGCAATTTCAGGGGCACTTCTAAAATATTTTGTAGCATCCTCTGCCACTGGTCAGCCATCACAATCCATCAGCCTCCTTGAATTTATCACTTTTATGCATGATAATGATGAGATCGACCCCAACTTTTGGACTGCTCTCAGGATTGCACTTACTCTGCCAGTCACTGTGGCTCAAGCAGAGAGGAGCTTTTCAAAACTAAAGTTGGTCAAGTCGTACCTGAGCTCAACCATGTCTCAGGAACGGAATATAGAGTATATTTAAGTTCTGATAACTTATACTGTTTTGTGCAGAATTGTGTTTTTAAAATGTTCTGTTGAAGGCTTTGTGCAATTGAGAAATATAATCTTGTCTAACAATTATATTGTTATGGTAAAACATGGCTTTTTTTTTTTTTTCTCGGATGGGTGGGATTGGTGGGGGGGCACCCAGAGGGGATCTCGCCCGGGGAGTGATTCAATGTAGAACCGCCACTGTGCGCAGATCACGCACCTCCTCCTCGTACACATCCGCGATGCGGGATGATCTGTGACCTCGCAACTGCTCTTGCTCGGCGCTCAGCATTTTATTCTGTTGCTCCAGCAGACGCACTTTCTCTATGTAAGCGGTCGTTCAGCGAATGCATCTGGGCTATCTCGTTAGTGCGTTTCGTAATGAATTCAGTATTTAAGGCATCTGAGAGGTTAAAGTCCAAGTTGTCCAGGGTCAGTCTGCTGCTGCGGACCCTGGAAATTTTGGCAGCGTAAATCACAGGAGACGCGGAAAAGCTAAACGGCACCCGTGACGCGCGCACGGGACTCTGGAACCGGCTTTCGGAATATCCGTTTATGCGGGTGGCGGCGTCTCCAAAACGTTTTCTGTATGACGAGGTGGACATGTTGAACTTCTCAAACTGTCACCGGTTACTTTCTAAATGTGTCCTGCCATTTTCACGACTAAACTGAGAGGAACGACTGCGAGAAGCTTTATTTATAGTCCGAGCATTATGCAAATCACTTCGAGCCATTTGAGTGACATTAAAATGATCCTAAAGAGCTCAATTAAACTGAGAGAGTTTTCAAGAGTTATTGTCCTTCTATCCGCCTGCATAAAGTCGTAAAGGCAGTATATTCCTCGAAAGAGAGGTTTCGAAAAACATAACTTATAAAATAAATATTAAATATGAATCGTTTTTATTTTTCTACATTCACCGTTGGACATGCTCGTCCATCAATTATCCTTCTTTCCCTCTTTCTTTCTTTCTTTCTTTCTATCAGCAATGGTTGTGCATTTTTGTTATGTTACTCAGTTCATGACTCTTAACCTTGAAAAACGTCATTTGTCATGTCTAAATTCCCAAGCATCAGTTGAAGAACATCTCTCTGTTCTAGAGTTTTGCTATACAAAACACAGAACTTTAAGAATCCAACAGGTTGTTTATAGCCTGTGGAAAGCGTTCTAAACGAACAACCTTTTAAAAAGGTAAAAAAACTCAGAATAAGTTCTTGATTTTGTTTTGAGAGAGAGAGATAGAGAGAGACATACTTACAGCAAGGGCTGTTTTTTACAATAAGACCCTGTGGCTCTTGACCTGGGAAGTAATCTTGGCTGAAAAGCTCTTTCGTTTCACCTCATGTGCCTGCGAATTGGATCATCATGCCCTGTTTCTAAAACTGAACATGTCCTTATTGGGTGCAGTTTTTCAGCTACCCTTGATGTTAGAAGCAATTTTAAGGTCAACATCAACAGCAATAAACACTTTTATCTAGATTTTTATTAAAATGTATATCGTTCAACTCCTTACTGGTAGAACATTCTGATAAAATCGTCTGCTTAATGACATGTAAATGTACATTTTGTACATTGACATTTCTTCTTAGTTAACAGGAAAGATTGTTTCTCGCTTTTCTTTTTTTACTAAATTGATGCATCACACACACTGTTAAAATGTATCCAGAGGTTAAAAGTAAATTTATTTGTAATATGTCGATGGCGATTGTTGATGATGTTACTCACCGACTGATTGAACTGGTGCTGTATTTTCCTAAACAGTAAGAGAAATGAAAATGATCAAGAAACATCATATTTCAACCCTTTCAAACCACCACATTGAGTTTGTAAGTAAGCATTAGTTAAAGTAAAACCTTTACTCTCAAACTCACCACTGAAGAATAATGAAGCAGAAGGTTATTTGTTCAGACACTATGGTGAGCCAGGAGGTTGATGGAGTAGGTCCAAGAATGCAGACGGCTAAACAAAAGCCAAAGATTTACAGTATGTCTGCTTGTGTCTGTACATGTTAATTGAAAAATGGCGGAATTAATCACACCAAGCCTAACTCAGTTTTGTACAGTTTTACTCAAGTTTGCACCCTTTGTGGTTATTTTTTGTGGTTTATTCCAGTGGCCGGTGTTGCTTTGTGGTGTCTTTGTTTAGCGCTGTCTGGGCAAATCTCCTGCCAACCAGCGGGTGAAAATTTTGCTCAGTTTCACCTTTAAAGAGACTATGGCTTGTTAACAGAAAGAGATTCTGTTCGAGACTCCATGTGAATTCTCTCACTTGATTTGATGGGAGCTGAAATCTGAATTAACCAAATTAGTTTGACAAAAAGATTGTGAAATAATGCAAGGATCTTTAACTGATCATTGAGTCAAAAAGGACACACCCAACCGTTATAACACCTGCAAGACCAGCCTTGACCACGCCCCCGGTACCAGCGTCTCCCCATGGATATCTTCTCACTTTATCCCCGGACTTTTAGTTACACTACACTTCCCAGGACTCTGTGCACTCACTTATCTACACTGATCATGCACACCTGTACCTCATCGGTCACACCTGCACCCAATCACCCACATGGCATATAACCATCACTTGCACCAAAAGTCCTTGTCAGGTCTAGATGTATTATGTCTTGTTGTACTTCCCCTGACTTTCCTAGTTTATGTTGTTCTATGTATTCCTGGATATTATATGTGTCCTGTGGATGTCTGTTTATACCTAGTGTGTCAAGTAAACCTGTATCACTTAACCCCATTGTTGGATCGTGTCTGTCTTCCTGGTATGTGGATTGTTTCAACCGTTGGGTTGTTTCATCCTAAATGCTGGTTTGTTTTTCCCATGGTCTGGTGAAATATAAACATTCTCTGTTACATTAAACCAGCAATTGGGTTGAAATAAAGAACCCACATATGTGATATATTATGATACACTTAATGATCCTTACGCATACTGTGTACAAGAAATAAGCACATATATAAGTTATATTCATGCCTCTCATTTAAAGTAATATTTGATACCATCCTTGTACCGTAGTTGACATTTTTCGGCAAGATTTTTGGTAACAATTTTGTATGGAAAATTATCTTTCTCAAGCACTTAAATAAAACATAAATGATGTTATAAAATGTACCAAAACTTCAGAAAGCTGTTATTTATAATGTACTTTTACCACAACCTGACTACTGAATGCTTGTCAGTGTCGGCTGTGTCTGCTTTCAAAATGTCAGGCACAGATGGTTTTCTGTTAAAAACATCATTACTGAACTGCCTACAACTGAACACAGAAAAAACTTTGTTGTACACAGACATGTAATATATGAGGTCATTCAGGGGTCATCTACAATTTAATTGTTTGCATACGAAAAAATTATGCAAAACTCACCACAATGATGTTGGAGTTCGTCTGAGATATTTATTCCCCATGTCTTTCAAGTTCATGCACTGTCATGTCAATGTAAAATCTCGTTCACGCCTTCTTTAAAATAATTGAATTCCAGAATTCAGCTCACCTGAAAAAATTAAGCACAATTTTGAAAAAAACTGTGTTGTTGAAAAAAGCACAGTTATGAAACATAAACATATCTTGTAAATACATATTTTGCATTATGTGCATTCTGATCTAAACAACTTCTGGATGCCATATTCCTCTTTCTCTTTATTACTCACATGGAAATGGACGATCAAGTCAAATGCATTGCATTCTGGGATACACTATTCCACACAGTGTGATTTCAGGGCATCCAGTTATTGATGCTTAAGGGAATTGTTTCATTGAGTACAAAGTATACTATACATTATATACAGATTAAAGATTCAGATTCAGATTAAAGATACAGATTCAAATTCTGATATAATCTGACAGCTCAACCATGCATTTATTAACTGTACATTACTGTAAATGTATCAGCATTGTTTCTGTGCATTTACTGCTCATATTACACAGGGGATTATGGAAAACTTTTAAGGTTTAAGAATGAGATCAGAAAGCTTTTACACCTGATAGCAGAATGATACATAATCTGGCGATCTGCTATTGCATTAATGCATCGCATCACAATTTATTGAACTTGTATTATAGAAAAGTACAGTATCAAAACAATTACAATACTTGATATGGACGTAGTTATTTTATAAACATATAATGTGATTTGTGTAGTATTAGATGGGGTTTTAGCGCCACTATCTGGTCAATCTTTCATTTAATTGATGCATTTGTCAACATCATTATCAGGTGATTCAAATTAAATGCTGACATCTGATTTCTCATTCCATAGTCGAGACTTAACATTGCTTTAACCGTTGCATAATATTCCTTGTCAATTTGAGCACCGATTTCTCAATCAACTCCTCGGAAAATTGATTAAAAAATGTCTTTTAACTTCGTTTTATGTTTTTCCTGCCAATTAAAGCAAACTTAACGACTCTAAATTATACTACAATATTTGAATTCTGTTTAGTTTTTAGTTTTATATAAATAAAAGCAGGTTTTAGGTGTCATGTCAGAGTTTTCAAACTGAAAGCTAAATTAATTCAAGGCATTTTCAATATATTCACTAATGAAAATTGTTGGCTTTTATGACCTTAAAGGAAATAATGCTCAGTAAAATAAAAAATCAGTCATCATATCAGGATTGTGTAAGAGCATATTTTCCCTTCATGGATATCAAAATCCTCATTCCCATTCATTGAAGAATGAGGAATGGAAAGTCTCTCTCTCTCTCTCTCTCTCTCTCTCTCTCTCCTGTCGCTCATATGCTCTGGTGGGCTGTACCACTTCATCAAGCAGAGGGGGTGAATTCGCGAGCTCATTAAGTTCAGCACCTGGACAGCGAACGTCCCGGAAACCCTCCTCTTGAATCACTGTAACAATGCGAATCGAGCGACGGTACGAGCGTCCAGTGAAACGATTCTCTTCCGGTACATGCATTGACAAACAATGCGACGTTCAGCGTTTTCCGAGCCCTGTCGTTGCTGTGTAATGTAAGACGTTGGCTGTATTGCGCAAATATCTCGCAAAAATAGCGCAGACGGGCTTCTGTCCTTCCGTACAGGGAGGGGTGAGAGTGAACGCCGCGATTTTCTTTGTTTACAGCGGAATTTAAGTGAGAATGCTACGGATTGTGGGACCGCAGGTGCCTCTGATATTATGGATCTTTAATGTTTATGTGAAGCTCAGTTCTGCAGCCCGTAAGTACATGTGTGTGTTTATGTGTGTCATCAGTGGTCTTATTATGCGTCAGAATGTGAATCTTGATCTACTATTAAGCATCATCACTTCATTCTTAGCATTATGTTATATGATTAGTTATGTAATGCAATGCAAATTAAATAGATAATTGCACAAAAGATATAGAAAAAAAGGTGTTGGAACTAGATTTCAAAATGCCATATGGTGAGATTTCATGCTTTAGTGCTCTTCTGGTTGAGTGGGGGTATCATGGCATTTCATGGTAATATCAGTGTGCATGTCTGCCTTTGTATGGGCAACTTGTTTATGTTTATGAACAAGTTTATGTCCTCAGTGCACAGTCGGTCTCGTAGGTGCCCATGTGGTGGCTCAAAAACTTTTTGACAAAAAATTTATAGTAATAAGTCTGTTCTCAAGTACATCAAGATCACTGCTATATCTACTGTACCTGGCTCATAAAATGAATTTCCTTGGTGTTATTTTCAAGTAAGATTTTTTCCAGTTTATTTAGATGTTGCCACACTTTTTAGGTCACCTGCCATTCTTGAAAACCGTGATTACTTTATTGCTTGCTTTTCAGATTTCAATATCTATTAGTAATGTATTGATGTTGTAGTCAGGTTTCCTTCAGCTGTAATAAATCAAAGGCACTTATCACATCACTAACAGAGGCAGAATACAGGTCAGTGCTGTCTGAAAAATTGTTCCGATGTAATAACACGTGGGCATCCACTTTGCGCTTGAGGTCGCGTATTAATAAATTATACCTACAAGAGACATGAGGCCATTCTGGTGCCCTTTAAGAAGGCACACGATTATACGTGAAGGAACGTTGAAATACAAACCTGTATCACAGATATCTGCCAAATGAATAAATGTAAATTTAAATCAGGGATATCAGAAAAAATGTGGAGGAGCATATGGACCAGGTGGGTCAGTGTCCTGTCGTCAGATTATCATCTAAAATCCAAATGTATCAAATAAATCAGTCTAAATCATTCTTAAAAGTTTAAGAAAAATTACAAGTAAGCCGTTGTCAGGGTTGAAGGTTCAATTAAATACATCTAACAAGTATTGCTTTCTTTGCGATGCACAGAACGTTATTTTTTTTTACATTTTAAAGATAAGAAAAAAAATGTTGAAGAACAGTTCGATAAATTGTTTTCGGACATTGCTGTTAAAACTTGGTGGCTTTTTTAGTTTTAAGAAAGTGGGTGTTTAAAATAAAATTCAGTTACAAATGGAAAACCTCCGATTCGAGTTTCATTCCTGCGTTTTACTTAGGGATGATACTGATATCGGGCCCGATACTAAGCTCATGGACTTGTACTCGTACCCGTAATGCACCGATACCAAAGACCGATACTTCATGTGACATAACTGACAGAACAGATAGAAATTTGTTGTGAAATTTGCTTTGAAATTTTGTGAAAGTACATCAAATTGTTTCTTTTTTCAAAAAGTGTTTGAGCTGGAGTTGTTTGTAACTGTGAAGTTATTGTATTTTTATCAGTCTCACTGTGTTTTGAAAAGGTACAGGTATCACTCGGCCTTTAAAAACTGCATCCCTTATCTTACTTGCTTCACCTTAGCTTCAGAATTTACACATTACAATTCAGCATCCAATGGTCATAAAATCTTAACACTTTCATTACAACACCATCTAACATAGCCATATGTGTTAACTACAATAATCAATGAAAAACTATTTAAAAGCCACAAGGTAGAGAGCCTTATATCACATTAATGGAGTTGATAAAACTACAGTTATTTTGAATGTAATCTACAATACTTGCATTTATGTATGTCTGGCCAAGAAAAAACATTCAGATATTTTAATTTTTTCAGCCAATAGCATATAAAGCTTAAGAACATATTTAAAAATATATATTAAAAAAGACAAGTAAATCATTGTAAAATAATAATGCCGTCTTCTCTTACATTATGGCCAGCAGTCTGAACAAAACACATGTATCTGCTTTAAAACAAATTGTAGCTATCAATTCATAGTTTGGTCTAAATTTCTATCCGTTGAACTCAGAGACTGTGGAAATAAAACATTTATGCCACAGCATAATTGTGCAGTGTAATACAGACAGATATTTATAAGACGATATCGCGCTCTCTTATTGGCTGTGGCAGCTCCTCTAGATCACCCTTGCTGTGTTTTGTGATGCTAATGAGAAAGCTCATTTAGATTCAGACACCTGCCATCTTGATTTGTCAATGTATGTGCCGCCTCCCCCCGTTATATCACCCCTCCCCCATTCACCAGGCACCTCCCTTTGTCCACAAGAAATGGACAGAATTGAACAAAAGCCTCCACCTGCTTCAAGCAATAAGCCCAGAAAGCACGTACACCTACTTAGTGTTTATAATTTCACACTGCCAGGGGTACGTAGGGTTTATGGTTGCTTTTCTAAATCATCTAACTCATGAACCTGCAAGCTTAGTTATGCTTTAGGGCTGTATGTCAAAAATAACAAAAAAGCCACAAATTGTGAAAGCCACGATCTTTCATTTGGTGAATGTCCCAAAACATGTCAACTGCATGTTCCAAGTCACATTTCACCCCAAATGTAAATATTTTATATGATAGAAAATATCAATATTTATACATCTGTCAACATTTATAATTTACCTAATGGTATATTTGAGCAAAATTAAGCTCATTTATTTAGGACAATCTTTTTATTGGTCAACATTTTTGCATTCTCTGTACCCCCAATTTAAACTTTATTAAAAATAAATAATGCAAATATTTTTCCACTCATTATAATTATTGATTAAAATTGCAAAACATATGTATTATTTAAAATATATGTATATATATATAATATCATTATATATCACAACAGCCCCAAAAAATGCTTTTTATTTGTATTTATGTATTTGTATTTTTTTTAGGGAAATGTTACCTAGACCTGTTTAATTCACTACTATTATGGCCATAGTAACATCCGTGTCACCTAGAGCCTCAACATTCTCAATGAATCTGAATCAAAGTTTCTATTAACACCCAGGGAGTCGGGATACACCACAAAGCCTTACATCAGGCCCTCCTCCACACGTAGCCTTCAAGGGCTCATGTTTTCAATCAAATCTCAATTCATGAACAATCCCTCATGAACAGATGTGGTCTGGAGCAAGAGGAGGCAAACAAAGGCCATTTACAATGACCTGTCAGCTCATTAATTCAAGATGTGGATTGTAGGTTCATAATTGACAGCTAACATCACAAAGGTAATTCAACAAGATGACTGAGACCAGCTGCTGGTTCACATGACTTAACCATAAAGCCCTTAAGTGTCTTAATTCACAATTTATAACATTTAAAAGACGTGGACATTTTAGGTAAAGCCTCACTGCAGCATTACACTAAAGTCACCAAGATTGACAAGCTTTGACCTTATTTGCCAGAATACATGTTTTGCATTTAAAGGACAGACAATTTAATTTATATAACAGAATGAAAACCAAATGCTCTACTCAGTAGATTATATAAGGCAGTAAGATTACGAAATTCCATATTGATAACTAATAAAGGATACAAGCATTATCGCATGATTTAGGATGGTCATGGGTTCGCAAGGTTCCATTAACTAAAACCACTGAGATAGAAAAACTTAGTCATCACCCTAATATAACTGAATGTTTACCAAAGGACAAACAAATTCTGATTAATTTGTATGGATAAATGTCTTTTGCATGCATGTTAATTCTAAGGTAAGAAACCATGCTAGTGCTTAAGAAACCAATGATGTGTTTTAAGGGTGAGATTCTCTGATTCTATGCATGGATCTTTATGTAATATATTCCTCATTTCCACTAGCAATTATTATAATTTTTTTATTATTTCTATAAAAGTAAAATTTGGTTATAAGTTTGCTATATTGAATGTGTACTTTACATGTTATTTTACAGAGTTAGGTTTAAAATGTAAAAAAACATCTTTGTCCGTAAGGGTAAAAATCGAGACATCATTATCTTGCACCTGTTCCCCAATCTGCATCAGATACAATAGCTGCATTCACACAGAAACTGTATTTACTGAGAGGTCCTGCTCATTAACGGTTTACAGAAACAGCTGAACATCGGCTGTATGCACTTAAAACAGTTCAAGTCGCTAATGTGGCACGTTTAAATCAAAGTCAATGGTTTGATGGTGCAGTGACCAAACAACATTTAAAGATGGCGTCCGAATCGTCGTTTTTAGACACAATCACGTGACTGCTTCGTATTCTGATTCACAAATTTCACGAAGCCGTGGCTCGAGCAGGTTCGATTGTTTTTTCGATTCAGTCGTGAATTGGGATTCCAACTGTCAACTATGTAAAATAATTTTTTATTTTATCATGTATGTTTACATGAACCTCGCTTATGAATTAAGACGAACATTTCTGTGAATAACTGCATATGGTGATCGAAGCACGTTCATAAAAAAATGTAGTAATATCAGTTATGCATGGCTTTGCCTAAGTGCTACGTTAGAGCTAACACATGAAAAATGGTTATTTTATTTAAGTGACGTATTACGTGATACAATAAAATGTAAATGGACAAAAAACATTTTTCACCTTTTGACTACAAGATGGTGCTAGTGTGGACCATTTTAAAAAGCTTTGAGTAAGACGCACTTGAGTGGAAATGCGCTGCTTTGCGCAGACGGACCGCTCGGCTTATGACATCAATTACCGCGAGAGCAGGCTGCCTGCTTCGTGATCTTTCGAACCGCTCTCGCGATACTTTGCTGCAAATACGCTGATCGTTCTTATCTTTCTGCACAACGCCGCATGGAAGTCAAACATCTTTGAACTGTCTTATTGAAATCTAAAAATTAAGAGTAATTTGCATAATACACGACGTGACAGACAACTAAATAATACAAAACTTGGCTACATTCACTTCTGTAGTTCCCGCCATGTTGCGTGTGTTTTCGAATGACGTAGCGGCGGAGTCGGAGCTCTCGGAACAAGGGGCGGTTTCCCGGATATGGCTTAAGCCTAGTCCTAGACTAATTTAAAGTTTAAAGGTGTCTTCATAGAAAACAACTTGCACTGAAATAACCTAAAATAAATTAGTGCAATTGTTTTGTCTCAAGAGGCAGGACCGAAAGTAAATTGTAAAATAAGTTTTTTAAATAGACTTTAATATCCTAATTTAACTAAGGCATAGTTCTGATTTAAGATATTCCTTGTCCGGGAAACCGCACCTAAGAGTCTACGAGTTATGAGGTCACTTGAATGCATTTTATTAGATTATCTCTATTTTTATTTTTTGGAAAGTGATTTAAATATTGCAGTGTCTTGTGCTGGTTGCTTGTAGAAAGTCTAGTTAGAAAAATACCTGTTGTATATGAGTGCCAGAGATGTGAAATAAAAGCAAGAATCGAGTGCTGCACCTATATAAAAAACAACCTTTTGGAATTCTGCTCTGCTGTGGTCTTACAGATCTGCCCGGTGAATAATAGAACTAAGACACGTGGTGAGACCCAGTGATCCTTTGCATATATCCTCAAAGACAACCATCTCTCTCATCATGCGGCTACAGTTGGTTTTTAGAATGCTTTTGATTGTGATTCTATAAATTGCGATTGCAGTTCAAAAACATGTTAAATGTTTGTTTTAGCATTACTCGATATGTCGATATTTAATTTAGCCTTAACTCCTGTTATGTCAACAATGGCATTGGTCTTCAGATGATAGGCTAGTTGCATTAACATAGACACAGTCTTTACAACTAATCTCACTGACTAGCAATTAGTTAGGACCAATGAGTCTTACTTTTCAGATTTCAATAAGACCAATCTATCTTTTTATGTTACTGACTTTATAACCAGTCTTGAAGAAAAACTTTAGATGACTAGCATTTAAGACTAGTCTAAGTAGTTTATGCAACAGGCCCGATATCATAGTTAGATTTTCAAAGCATGACGTAGTATTTTTGGCTGTTTGGACTGTATTTGTCAACAAGTAGGCCTATATTGTATTTATAATATAATTGGTTATTGTAGACGTATATAAATGACCATGCAGTAAGGAAGGGAGTTCAGTGCACATCATTTTACTGTGGCAGTTTGTTTTCGCAATAAGAAGTATTTTGGTAAAGTCTGTTTCAACTGTAAAAGACTTGCTGTAGGTAAAGAAGCATTGCTGTTGTTGGACATTTCATGTTGTCAGCAGGTTGCTTGTAATTTGTTGTGCTCCAGTTGCATTACTTCAGAATCCAAACCTTACAACACTGGCATTGCAAAACATTTCCAGAACATTACAGTTAATATTTGTATACTTTTTAGTGGTGGGCATAGATTATTTTTTTTAATCTAGATTCATCTAGATTAATCTTGGAATTAATCTATATTAATCTAGATTAAAATGGCTCATTTGAATTCTGCCGAAGGCATTCAGAATATGTGTGTTACCCAAATAATGACTAAAAGTAAGTCTTTGAGAACGGGTTTCTCAAGCCAGGTGGCGCATTAGACCAGGGGCTCATCTCCTGTTTCCAAAATGCATCACAAACTGCTTGAGAAAGCTGTTCTACTATAATAATTTGTGATGAAAATTAAATTATGTTCAATAAGATGTACTTGTGTTCACTTCCTCATTAGCTAAGGTATGCTTTGCGTTTTGGTGGTACTTGAGACTGGAATAACTCCTACAGTACATTTACATTTAGTCATTTAGCAGACGCTTTTATCCAAAGGGACTTACAAAGAGTTAGAAAGCAACAAGCGATATGTCATACAGGAGCCATAATACATTAGGTGCCAATACAAAGTTACTGGTTTCAACTAAAGCTGGACCTGTTGAGAGAAAGTTTTTTTTTTTTTAAACCAACTGTATGTAAACCAATTCCGTACAGTAAACCAATTCCACATTGAACAATGTGAAAACAACCTTAGTCTTGTCGAGGTTTCCATTGTGAAGTTTCTTAAAAATAAATTTTCCCTGAAACAAAACCCGGCGGCTTCATACCTGCATCCATGTTAGCACGTCCCGTTTGATGTGGTCATTTCACAGTAACGTTATGTTGTGTTCAGACCAAACGCGAATGGCGCGTCAAGCGCGAGTGATTTACATGTTAAGTCAATGCAAAGACGCGATTGACCTACTTGCGGCGCGAATCGCGCGATTGAAGCCCTGGTTATGAGATGATGAGGCGGCGCGAATGAAGCCCTGGTTATGAGATGATGAGGCGGCGCGAATGAAGCCCTGGTTATTAGATGATGAGGCGGCGCGAATGAAGCCCTGGTTATTAGATGATGAGGCGGCGCGAATGACGCGGATCACGCGAGTTGAAAACTCTTGTTCTCGCCGCCTACAGTGTAATAAATCTATGTATACATCCGCGCTAAAATATCAAGGTGAAAGTCATCATAGCTTGCGTAGTATAGACCCAGCTCCCAACCCAACTTTGAGAATAGATTAATGGCGACCTTTTTTTTTATCGCGCGATAAGAGTCTCACGGCCCACCACTAATACTTTTTTTAACAGTTTCATATATTTTTTATGCACTTTTATGGCAACATTGGTACAGAAATTAGACAGCTAGGGCGAGTTTTAAGGGAGTTAGTGTGAAATCAAGAAAATCCTAAGAACTGGATATTTCACCTGTTTGCAGGTGTGTTTTATAATATAATAAATAATAATACAAATATAAGTAATCAGTACTTTTAGACTGGCAAAAATGTGTCACACAAAACAAGTTAAAACGTATTTGAATAAATTTCCCTGGTGTTGCATTTTTAACCTTCATTGCAAGCCACTTTGTTTCTTGCAGTGCTATTATTGTAGTATCATTGATTTACGACCAGTATAGACCCTAAACCGCACTTAAAAAAATGCACTAGTCATTTAAATGTCAGTCTTTGAAGCCCTGTCCTTGTCTTTTGGTTTCCTGTCCAGAATAAATTGCAAAGAGGGCCAGACTTTGTGTCAGGGATGAGAGTTTGTCTCTTTACAAGATAGTTGTAGAGATAACTTTGCATGATGTCATAAGTCACTGAGAGATATTTTTGTCTGCCAGATGAAGATTATGTGGTCACTACAGGCTGTGAGGGATCTTTGAGACAAATACTGATAAAGCTTTAGTCCAAAATTACCAAAATGTTACATATGTTTGTATTATCATGTAATCTCTATAGCTTTTTTAAGACAGGACAAGAGAATGAGTGAAAATATTTCAAATAGTAATTTCAAGATTTTGTGTTTTTTTTTTCTTTAAGTTTAAAAAATTTAACATTTTTAAGACTGCAAGGTATAGCTAGAATCTTATTTGAGTACACCTATGGTCTTGTCTGTAGAAAGCTGTGAAGCAGAGCTCTTGTTTTGCTAACCGTATATCATTGTCACGATCCCCTCCTCCTCAAGAAAACACTATGTGGGAGTACAGCCGCCCATAGAAACTCGGGTGAACATGAGGGCGTATTAGCATCGCTTCTGCCTAGAATAAGAGGCTAATAATACAGTCGTCTTTTTTTAAAGGACACAAGGGCTATTTTTGACATAACCTTTGCTCAGCTGGCTCAGAGTCAATTTATACCCATTCATTTAAAACTGTGTGGAATGAGGCGTGAGCTAGAATCAGGACAGATCTCAGAGCCGTGGAATAAACCGCTGGCTTTGGTTTTAGGGGGTGTCTTCAGAGATTGTGTTGACGGGAGAATTTGTCTGGATGAGAAGTTGCTCAGGTCACAGGACAGAAGTGTGGTAGATGTAATTCTTCTAAAATCTCCTGTTGTCGGTCGGTCATTGATCTTTCAAAGCCAGGCATAATGGAGTTCTCAGTAATGTGTTTTAAAATGTTTCTACATTTAAAAGCATAATGACATGTCTTATCAGTGCTGATGAACAAATGTGGATACCTTATCTTACATAGTTTGGTCTAAGAAGAATTTTGAAATCATTTTTAAAACAGAAGATTGAAGCATGAATCTGCATTTGGCCATCATTTAATCTCATTTTCTTGGATAAACCATTTAGGTATTGCTGAGATCTTGTTTTGATGTCTAGTGTTTTATCCTTTGCATGTTTTTTATGTCTTCATTTTAAGTTTAAAAAGCACCATAGATGTCTGGTTGTGCACCACATCCAGAAATGGTTGTGCACCATTTCTGGATGTGACAGAAATAAACGGCTGAAATATGAAAGAAACATAAACCTCCGCTTCAAAATTAATTGTAAATACAATTCTTCACTTTATTCACAAAATTCAAAAACAAAAAAGATCTAAAGGTTCGCTAACCTTGATTTCTGTTTGATCTGTTTAAATTTATCTATAAAAAAATTGCATTCTTTTTGACCCTGCATGACTGTGACCCACAAAGCAATGGTTTTCGTTATAGTGTTTTGGGGGCCATGTACCCCGAACCTTCTTATCGCTACATCGTTCTTAAGTTGTACCTTAAGCTGTTCGACGTAAGAAAGTAACATCATAATGTAAAGTTCGGGAAGAACGCCTAGAGAAGATATAACTGGAGTTAAGGTGTACCTTTAGAATCTTTGTAGTGCACTAAGATACAACGTTATCAGGAAACCTAGCCTTGGTTGCTTAGAAATGGAATAATGGCGTGCTGTGCAATATAACAGTTTTTGGAGCTGTGTAATTGATTGATTGATTGATTCTGATTGGCTGAAGAAGGTTCTACAGGTGTGCATAATTTTTCAGTCAAACGCACACCTATGAAGTAGTTCCAAATCTGTATGACGGATTTAAACTGTAGTTAGCCCACCACAAACAATATTGAAGACGGCATTTGGGCAATTTGGGCAAAAGCTGAACTTGACACTGCAGAAGATAAAAAAAAGTTAGCAAACATCAAAGGCAGCCAGCATTAGCAAACGTCATAATATAGTTACTGAAGAACAACTAAAAAAGATTGAAGGTGAAAGACACAAAAAAACACCAAACAGACAACAGCTTGGGCAGTAAATGTGTTCAACGATTGGCTTAAAACAAAAAATACGTCTGCTGAAGAGGTAGAAAGAGAGGGGGGCAAACGCTTTAAACAACCACCTGCGAGCTTTCTATGCAACTTCGAGAAATTAAGCTGGTACAAAATGAATAAATAAACATCTATTGAATACTTGTTCTGTTTTTTTACATCATGCTTATAACTATAAAATACCAACAAAGTAATTTGTAAATTTTGCAAAGCCTACTTGTTCGCAGGGTTTTGTCATACTATCACGTGTGCATGTGCGCACTCTCTCAAAGGCTTTAAAATGACGGCTTGGATATACCATCAGCTTCGGATGATAAAATAGTCCCCCACTCACATTAGCATTAGAAGAGCGGCAAACATAAAACATCTCTTGAAATAAAACACCTGAAAAATTAATTGTGATGTGGTAACTGAGGTTTAAGCGGAATAATTGACTCCGGTCCATTCAATTATTAAAAGTTAATGCACGCCCCGAGGTGGTCATGCAGCCAAGATGCGAAGCGGATTGGGTGTGTCCAGGATACTCACTTTAATGTTCTTAGTGCTTTTGGCCTGCACCTGAGGCTCAAGAGTGTCAGGATCGGGGATCGAACTCAGATCTCTGGTGTGACGAGTCCCCGACTCCACCAATGAGCCACAGGAAAGGCACGACGGAAAGTGCGGGAGAACCCAAATCCAGGCAGGCACAGACGTAGGGGTTAACACGGGTATTTATTATAAATAAAAAACAGGAACAAAAAAGTAAAACAAAAACCCACGAGGGGGAAAACAAGACAGAATACCTTTAACAAAAACAAGAACACGGACTGACTGAACTAAGAAAACAAACACTTGATATAAACACTTACAATAACTAAACTAGACTTACTAAACACAAACTTGGAGGACTCGGAGGAAACAGGACTTGGCAAACAAGGAATCAGGATACAGACGCAAAGCACAACAGCTACAGACAAAGTACAACGTACAATGAACCAGCACAAGACAATGAAACATGAGGACTTTTTATAGGAAGGTAAATAACACAAACTAGGAAACAGGAGGGTAGGAACGATGACGCGACTCAGGGAGAGTATGGAAGGCCACAAGGTCCAAAACGTCTTTCCCCACATGAAACAGAGGATCCTGTATGATTCCACATCTAGACTAAGAAATACCTGACAAGATGAGGTGGAATCATGACAGGACCCCCCCTTAAGGAGCAGCAACCTGATGCTCCTCAAAGGCACAAACAAGACAAGACAGACTTAGACAAAGACAGGACCTAGAGAGACATGCTTAACAAAATAAGGGGCAAACAAGAGAACACAAGGAATGCGTTGGGGTGAGACAATAGAAACAACAAACAAGGGAGGGGGGGTGGGGGCAAACAATAGAACATAGGAGGAAGTCCAGAAGGGGTGGGGCTGGGTGGGGAAGTCCTAGCCCTTGGGGACGCGCCAGAGCGCGGAGACCCAGGAGGCTTGACAGGGGAAGTTCTCGGGGGAACTGTCCTATTCCCTGGCAGGACTGCTGGGCTGGACCCCGGCTGGAGAGGCTCGGGAAGGCCGGACGGGACCGGCTGGAGAGGCTCGGGAAGGCAGGACGGGACCGGCTGGAGAGGCTCGGGAAGGCCGGACGGGACCGGCTGGGTGCCGGTTGCTGGACCGGACTGGGTGCTGACTCCACTGGGGATCCTACGGCCGAGCGGGCCGCTCGGCCCATCACCTCCCCACGGCGCCCCCCCCAAAAAATATTTGGGTTTTGACCCCACCGGACTCGGGACCACCGGACTTGGGACCACCGGACTCGGGACCACTGGACTCGGGACCACCGGACTCGGGACCACCTGGCTTTGGGCTGCCCTCTGGAGCTTCTTTCTCCCCTGCTTGCCAAGGGAACTGGTGGGCGGTGGAGTGGCTACAGGAGGTGAGGAGGAGGGCAGTGTGGAATTGCCCAAGGTGAGAGCACCCACCACAGGGTCTTCCGGAATCGTCTCCTTCCCCGTGGGAGAATCTGCCCCAGAAAGATCCCTGGACCACTGTCGCTCCAGCAAGGTTCTAACCAGGTCCTCAAATCTCTGGGGTTCTAGCTGCCGCATCTCAGCAGGCCCTAGGAGCTAATCGAGGCAACTATTAAAAATAACTTTCTGTTCTGCCTCGATGAACCCCGAGCAACGGGCTGTGTCCAGGAAGTCTATGACAAAGTCCTGGATGAGCTGTCCCTTCTGCTTAAACCCAAACAGGACGTGGGCTTGAAGGCTCCTTGATGCAGCCAAAGCTGCCTGCTGGGTTTGTTGTGGCTGGTTCATTCTGTCAGGATCGGGGATCGAACTCGGGTCTCTGGTGTGACGAGTCCCCGACTCCACCACTGAGCCACAGGAAAGGCACGACAGATGGTGCGGGAGAACCCAAATGGAGGCAGGCACAGACGTAGGGGTTAACACGGGTATTTATTATAAATAAAAAACAGGAACAAAAAAGCAAAACAAAAACCCACGAGGGGGAAAACAAGACAGAATACCTTTAACAAAAACAAGAACACGTACAGACTGAACTAACAAACACTTAATATAAAAACTTACAATAACTAAACTAGACTTACTAAACACGAACTTGGAGGACTCTGAGGAAACAGGACTTGGCAAACAAGGAAACAGGATACAGACGCAAAGCACAACAGCTACAGACAAAGTACAACGTACAATGAACCAGCACAAGACAATGAAACATGAGGACTTTTTATAGGGAAGGTAATTAACACAAACTAGGAAACCGGAGGGTAGGAACGATGACGCGACTCGGGAAGAGTATGGAAGGCCACAAGGTCCAAAACGTCTTTCCCCACATGAAACAGAGGATCCTGTATGATTCCACATCTAGACTAAGAAATACCTGACAAGATGAGTTGGAATCATGACACAAGAGAAAGAGATTGAGCTGCTCTTTGTGTACATTAAAGGTTTATAAAAGAGGAGATCACAATGAATATATGAGCACTATACAGTAGAATACACTCAATACGCAGTGATCTCTCTTTTTCTCTCTCTCTCTTTTTCCCTCTATCTCCCTCATGTAGATTTCATTCTGAACAGGAATTGACCTGTTGTGCTGTAACGGCACCAGAACATTTAGGCCACAGGCAGTTTCCTCTCTAGAAAGAAAGAAAGAGGCTGGGCCTCCTTGACATTTTCGACAACCCAACATATATATATAATTTAACATTTCAGAGAATCCTAACCCATCATTTCAGAATCAGGTTGAAATGTGTTTGCTGACATTTACGTTGATCTCTAAAGAGTTACTTTGGAAAGCGTATCATAACAGAAGCAGCGCATCATCTCATAGCAAGGAAATAATCGTTCACGCTTGTAGGTCAAATCCTTCGGCTGCATGATAACGTATTCAAATCTTTCCTGCATTCTCTATTTATCACATTTTCATATATTCGGCTGACTTAAAGTTGCTCATTAGTTTTACCGTTGTAAGTGCATCAATACTCTCTCTGTCACAGTTCTTTCCTTCCACATTTAATGTCAGTATAACATTGGGTGCAATCCAGTTTCCACATTTAGCAAAATCACTGAGATCTCATTCTCACAAACGGAAGAAATGCACTTGAACCTGCACAGCGTGACCTGGAATGCGATGGAAAGTCATATTTATGTAAATGATGAGAGAGTTTTACCGGTTTTGGTCTGCATATCTCCTCTGCAAGGATAAATTAGGTTATGAGAAGCCTGACCGCACCCACACCGGCCAGACATTCACTGAAAGCTTGACTTCACTGACAAGGAGTGATGTTAAAAAAAGATTGTGCTCTTGAATCTGTTTTAAAAGTTTGTCTGATGTGTTTGTTGGACTCAGTTTGTGTCTCATTTTCTCCTCCAGAGAGATGCGAGGAGGTCTTGGCCTCACCGCTTCCCTACAGTGCCTTCACCAGCTCCTCTGTGTTGGCCGCTGACTTTGGCGCAGGCTATGCCAAACTCAACAGGAGATTAGGTGAGCATGGACTTCATGTTTGGGATTGCACAGTGCACATCATAATAGGAATAAATGATGTCTTGTCACATGTCTTTTATTTGACATTTAGACAAAGATCTATGGTGCACATCACTGACAGAAAGTTCAAAAGGATTTGCTTACATTGCACACTTTAAAAACAAGTCTCAGTAGGTCATAATGTGTTTAAATGCACATTTTGTCTGTAAGGAAATGTGGTGCTGCTAATGCAGCGTTATAGAGCATCTGTAGACTAAAAGCATCACCATTTCAGCTTGGCAGCATCATGTGCTGTTTTCTCACTTCGTATTTGACCTGTACTTTATCTTTTAAAGGCAACGGAGGCTGGTCACCGCGCGACTCTGACAAGCATCAGTGGCTGCAGGTGGATCTCAAGGCCAGGAAACAGATCACTGCCGTGGCAACGCAGGGCAGATACAGCAGCTCTGATTGGACGAAACATTACAGGATACTATACAGTGACACAGGAAGTAATTGGAAGCCTTATCAGCAGGATGGCAACATATGGGTGAGTTGCACACTGGCTGATTTATTGCTCGGGGATTAGATTTTTTTTTTTTTCGGAGGCTAATCTTAGAGTTGGAGATTCTGACGTAACCCAGATAAGTTTAGCCGAACATGAAACTTCTGAGAAGACATAAGCAAAATTAATTCTGTGGCTTCTATTAAAAATACCTTTTGTGTGATGGTTTAATCACCCAAAATTCAGTCATTGTTTATTCACCCTATTTCATTCAAAACCTGTTTATGACTCTTTCTTCAGTGGAACACAAAAGAAGACAATTTGTGAAATTTATCAGTCCGGTTTTGTGTCCGTGCAATGGAAGTCAATGGGGTTCAGTGTTGTTTGGTGGTCAACATTTTTCAAAATATCTTCTTTTGTGTTCTGCAGAAATGGGAAAGTCATACATGTCTGGAATGACACGCGTGCGAGTAAACGATGAAGGAATTTTCGGGTGAAATTCCTGTAAATATGAAAAAGTGTTGGCTTTATATCTTGTTATATTCCTTATTTTCATAAGCTAATAGTTCAGGTTTATATTGAGTTCTTATGGCGGTGTTGAACATTACACTCATAACTCCTCCATCATTATGTTGAATAACAGTGAACTGTCGAAAGTCTAAATTTAAATGCAAAGACTTTTCTATTGGAAATATGTACCAAGACTGTGGTATTGATCTGTGTACTCAGAACGGGCGGCAATAGAGTGTCTCACTTTCAGCAGGAGGGATTTCCGTTGCCTTTATGAAGTGTTTTTCCATTTTTTCCGCCCCAGACATTTTCAGGGAACTGGAACTCAGAGCGTGCCGTGCGCCATGAACTTCAGCATCTGTTGGTGGCTCGATACATGCGCTTCCTCCCGCTGGACTGGAGTGAGGAGGGCAGAATTGGGCTGAGAGTGGAAATCTATGGTTGCTCGTACTGTAAGTTTCATTAGTGGGTTTGTGTTGTTAAAGGAACAGTAAGGCAAAATTCTGAATTAATTTACTCACCCACAAGTTGTTCCGAATCTGTAAGAATTTCTTTGTTCTGTTGAACATGTAAGATATTTTGAAGAATGTAGGAGAGCAAACAGTTCTGGAGCACATTTGACTACCATTGTCGTTTGTCCTTCTATGGGAGTCAATGGTGGCCAAGAACTGTTTTGTTACAAAACATTCTTCCAAATATCTTTCTCTATGTTTATCACAACAAAGACATTTATTCAGATTTGGAACAACTCAAATCTGAGCAGATAATGACAGAATGTTTATTTCTAGGTGAACTGTTCCTTTAAAGTCTCGCTGCTGAAATGATGCTTAATGTATCCCACATTTATTTCAGTAGATTGTATAAACAGTTTTTGTAAACTTTGTTTCATATCATTGGATTTTCTTTTGCATGTAAAATGATTTACGAAGCTCCAGTGCATTCTGTTTGTCTCTTTGGATTGTAGTGTTTGGACATTTTGAATTTGGAACTGAATTTTTCTAGATTTTTTTTATTTACATAGAAGAGTCCAAGAGTCAAGAAAAATGCCAAAATAATTAATGACATGATCTTTAGTAACGCCACTCTTGCTACATTAAGTTTGTTTGTTTTGATTTATTGTGAAGTTTACAAGTTTAGGGTCACTTGACCCAACTGTTTCGCATGATACTTGATGATGCTTTTGATCTGAAGATATATGTCTAAATATCTTAAATCAGTTATGTGGAGAAACACATAATCAGTGCCGATTCTAGACGGCTGGTGGCCTGAGCGAACTTGTGGTGGGCTCCTGTACTAATAGTTCAAATTAAATATAAACTGTAAACTATGCGGAAAAAAAATAATAAATCAATCAACACACTTAAACGAATGAAGACTAAAATACCAAAAAACATTAAACTGATAGTAGGAAGATTAGATTGGTATTCTAATTAGATATAAAATAATTCTTTACCTAAAGTAACACCTGTCTCTGGAACCATCTAGCTGTAAAAAACTAAACGATGTGTGTTTTTACTTACCAAATGAGTGATTTACTAATAAAATTAAGGATTATAAATACTTTAAGAAAGCTAAGCATACGGAACACATTAACGATTCTCCATATGTGATTCTCTATACATTTCCAAATGATTCCTCTAAAGTTGAATCCGCAAGTTATAAAAACATTTTGTTAACATTCTGTTTTTAATTCGGTATTCAAGGGGCCCCCCTAATGGTGCAAGGGCCCTACGCAACGTGCATAGTCTGTGTATAGAAAGGATCGGCTCTGAACATAATGGTGTCAACATATCAATTTTGTTCATCAGAAAGAAAAAATGTAATGAAAGAAAAGTATTTAAAGACAAGCAGATCAGCTCAGACTGAGACCTCAAGAAAACATCTCTGCAAATTCTAGATTAGTAAACTAAAAGGTAACTACATTAAGGATGCTATGTTTTTTATTAATTTAGATTTTTTGTAACTTTCGATAATTTCCATAGCAATATCACAGTTTTGATGGGTTTACTCATCATTAGATTTCACTTCTTATGGGGAAGAAATAGAAAACAAGACGATGCAAGTGAAACTTAACCTTTTAGTTTGTTTATGTGTGTTTGTGGCTGACTGTGTTCCTGATATTCCTGCATTCAGGGGCAGATGTGATCAACTTTGACGGTGAGGGAGTGATTTCTTATCGATTCCGACAGAAGAAGATGAAAACTTTGAAGGATGTGATCTCACTGAAGTTTAAGACCACTAAAGGAGATGGCATTCTGCTGCACGGAGAGGGACAGCAGGGAGATTATATTACTCTAGAGCTGCACAGAGCCAAACTACAGCTGCACGTCAACCTGGGTAATGTGACTCAAGAGAACCACATGTGATGATGGGCTTCTCATTGGATGTGACCCGACTGACCTCTTTCTCTCACTGTTTCTGGTCCATGTATCTATTTCAGGCAGTAATCAGTACGGCTCTATTCGGGGTCACACATCGGTGTCTAGTGGAAGTCTGCTGGATGATGATCACTGGCACACGGTACTGATCGAACGCTACAGACGTAGCATCAACTTCACCCTCGATCATCACACGCAGAGCTTCCGCACCAACGGAGAGTTCGACCACCTGGACCTCGACTATGAAGTAAATCAAAATAAAGTCATGTGTCAAGTCTATTGTTTTTTACTGTTAATGTGGGTCGAAACTGTGATGAGAGGTCTTTTATTAAGTGGCTGTTAATTCAGGTTCTTAAAGGAATAGGTTAGGAACAAAGCTTATTTTATTTATTCATCTTCATGTCCTTCCAATCCAATATTATTTTCCTTTTCATTAAAGGCTAAAGGAGAATTTTATAAACACACTAAAGTGATTTTACACAGCTAAAATCCTACAAGTTTAAGAAACATTTCATGAAATTATTATTTATGTAATTCAAACGTCACAGCTTTATTTTTACTGTTTTTAAAGCCATGTAGAATTCATTTTGCAAAAATATTTGACACTTTACAGTGTTTGTACATTTTGCACATTCATGTTGTTTGTGCATTAACTTATGTAAACAGATACAATGTTTTATGCTTTAAATGTGTGTTCATTGTTGGTTTGTTTTAAAAATTGACAATTCCTATTTGTTCATGACATATTGCAGCGTTTATTGTCAATAGTTTATCAGTCTGGTCATCCTCTTTTTAAAATTCATGTGCCCTTTTAATCTTCTGTTCAAATCTAAAAATGCACATCCGCCCTATAGTGACTATCCATCTCGAATGACATCAGTGAGACGGCTTGGGCGGAGCATCTGTTAACTCCTCCCCTTCTACAAAATGCAACAGCTGTTTTTATGATGTTCATCAATTCGCAGTAAAAAAGCGCAAGCCACGGCCAGTATTTTACTCATTCGAAATTCCGTTGCCCTCGGAAATGTGTCAAAATTCGATACTAAAACTGATCGCAACTTCCGGTTCATGGGGACTTTAACTATATGTAGATAATGAATGTCCACAAATGCAGAGCCTTATTGTAAAGTTACAGAAAAATCACACGGATCGTCTTTAAACTTGATCTATAAAGCAATAATACTGTTATCCTCTCTCACTATTTCTCTGTTTTCATTTGCTTTATTTTGCATCATCCTAAATCATTTCATTGGGTGATTTTATTGCATTCAAATAAACACTGAGAATAACAGGGATGGTAAAGTAAGAAGTAAGCTTGGTGATGAGATGTTTGGTTGGCTATTCTGAGGATGCTAAATGTTTCCATCACTTCTCAGATAACGTTCGGAGGGATGCCGATGTCTGCCAAGCCCAGCTCAGGAGGGAGAGAAAACTACTTTGGCTGCATGGGGGCCATTCATTACAGTGGTGACAACATTACCAACCTCGCTCGCAGGAGGAAAGTGGACACCACCAGCTTTGTAAGTGCTCAATTTACATAACTGTCTTTAGTAGATAGAGCTCCCCAAAATTCTAGCGCATCAAGTGGAGAAATTTCTGTAAACTATATGATCCATTTAAAGAAACAAACAGTACTTATTGTAAAAATCTGTAGTAGATGTGGAAATATAAAATTGTCCTTGAATACACACAAAAGTCATTGTACATTGTTGCATCATTGTACAGTAGATTAACACGATTGAGTGTTGACATTATCCCCCGCCCACCCGCCAAATGTGGGGAGAACAGAATGGCATCACTCTCCTATTAGCCACTTCACATTTGTGTAGCATTTTCTTAGTTTTTCTTTACCAAAAACATCAGAAATAATCTAGCAAGAATAATTTCAACCACTGTATGTATCTGTATGCTTGTATTTCTTCTGTGGTAACCCTTACAAAATGAAGACTTCAAACGTTAATTTAAGTTATAGAAACTATATAGTATCGCTGGTGTACTTTTAAGTGTACTAATTAAATACTACTTGGGACTAAATTGGTCCACTTGTTAGTTTAGAAAGTGTACTTTTAAGTATACTTGAAGTGTGACACTAGTGTTATAGAGTTGGTATTTGTATAATGCATTGTTGAATGTGTTATTCTGGATGCACAATACGCCCTTTTCACAATGACGTAACTTAACTTCCGCCTTTTCGCAAAGCAGTGTATCATAACATCCGTCTTGCAACAAACAATGAGAAGAAGAACTTCCGTTTTGCCGTTGCGTTGGAATTTAACAACAGTGAAGAAAAAACTGACAGAACACGTATTCAAGTACTTATCCTAGCACCTTCGCTAAATCAAAAAGATGATTTCAGTGCTAAACTCATGTTTCTGACAAAACACTTACGTTCATAATCAAACAGGTACTGTTCAACAAAGAATTTGTACCGTTTATCTAGCTTTGATCTTGCCGTGAGCGAAAAGTAGTCTGCAAGATGTTGTACATCATCTTGACGTATTTGTGCCAGCTGTGCAAGGCACTTGATAAAGTCCATTCTCAAGCGCTCGCGGAAGTAACGCTACACTGCTTCGCGGCAGAATGGAAGATGCGTGATGTCATGTAAAATGGCCTATTGCATAGTTCATTATCAGCCAATCAGATGATGTTACGCCACTATACAGGGACAGGTTCAGCCTTTTGTTGTGTTTAGGATTAGTGTGCTCGCAGGTTCCGGTGCGGATGGTTGAAGTAAATCCCATCAGCGCCGTGTAAGATCATAACCCCGTTGTTGTCAGTTATATTTTCTAAATACAGTATATAAGTATAAGTCTTAAACAGATCATCTGTGTTGTAAGCCTCTCTTCACACCTCCACGAACACACAAGAAACACACAGGAAGAGAGCAAAAACAATAGTAAACTCGTTCACGGAAAACATGCTTTTGTTAAGGAGGGTCCACATATCATCTTTAAACTTAAGTCTTTAAAGCCCTAACCCTAACCCAAAATGAAAAGGTCGTCATCATTAACTCACCATCTTGTCATTTCAAACCTGAATGACTTTCTTGCACAGAACACAAAAGATATTTAGAAAAAAGTCTGCACCCATTCTACTGTATCGACACAAAACCAATGCAAGTGAATGTGTGCTGGTTAACTATGTTCTTCAAAATATCTTCTTTTGTGTTTTGCGGAAGAAAGAAAGTCAAACAGGTTTGAAATGAAACGAGGGTGAGGAATTTTATTTTTGGGTGAACTATCCGTTTAAGTCTTTAACACCTCAAGCATTTTTGTTGGTACCTACCATACATAAAACCATTAAATTGTGAAATCATGAAAACAAAGTCCAATAAAGAAGCTCAGCGGAGAACAAATGTGTCATTATCATCTCATTATCATTATGATTTCCCTGGACTCAAGCCTACATCAAATTGACATAAACTGCAATTCATTGACTGGCTCCTAAAACAGAGCAGAATCGCAATGGAAATTTCACGAGTTTCAACGCAAAGTCATATGTATGATTAAGTAGACATTTGTTGTGTCTTATAAATGTATATGTGTGGGATGTTAAGTGTTGTTTTCAAACATTGTCTTAATTTGATTCTTTGCATTATTCACAGTAATTGCAGCTCACTAAGGTTTGCGTCTATTATATCTCATACTAAATATTCAGTAGTTATGTGACGTTCCTCTCTCCTTGCACTAAACTGAGCCATAAACTGATCTTTCCTTCTCTTTCCCACAATGCTCTCTGTGTGTCTGTGGACAGACAATAAGTGAGATCTGTCAATGTGTCCTGTGATTATGACCACCGACAATCACACTTCTTTACCTTGCTGGAAAACCACAGATCACATCAGTTTAAGGTGGGGAAGTCAAGCTGGTTTTGGAGAAAATGTGACCTGTAGTTGTCTAACAACCTTAACTAACTTAATCAACAGAAAGCATATAAAACCAGCATGCGCCTTAAACTGGTTCGCTTGGTTTTCCAGCAAGGTCCTTGTGTGACTTAACCCGTTCTCCTGAATAAAATCCCTCTAACGTAACCAAAATAATTCCTTTCTAATAAAATGCATCTTAACAGAACTGTACTTGATTGAAAAGAATGCTTAGTTTTCACTTTGCTGTTTCCATTCCAGCGTAACCTGACGTTCTCCTGCGCAGAATCACACACCTTCCCGGCGTTCTTTAACTCCACCAGCACCTTGCAGCTTCCAGGTCGGACTGACGCAGACACGGTGTCGGTAAGGCTGCGGTTCCGTACGTGGAACCCCAGCGGTCTTCTCTTCTTTACCCCGCTCATGCCCGGTGGCGTGGAGGTCAGTCTGGTGGAGGGTAAAGTCACCGTCCACATCTACATCGCGCTGGAGAAGAACACGCGAGTGGACATCTCCTCAGGTAACGTTAGATCGTTGAAGATCTTTAATGCTTTTATTTTACTGAGTACGTTTACGTTTACTAGTAAGCTTTTCTGTGAGCAGGTTCTGGTCTTAATGACGGTCAGTGGCACAGCGTTCACTTCTTGGCGCTGGAGAGCATCGCCATGTTGACCATTAATGGTGATGAGATGTCTACTGTGAGAGCCGCCCTCCCCATTCAAATCAGGACGGGCGGAGATTATTTTTTCGGAGGTGATCATAAAGTCCATCTTTTTGTACTTTTTGTGCCAAATATACCATATCACATGTTTCGTTTTAAGCAGGGCTGTCGAACGATTAATCGCAATTAATCGCATCCAGAATAAGTTTGTGCTACAAAATATATGTCTGGTTACTGTGCATATTAATTTTGTATTTATAAACACATACATGCATATATTTAAGAAAAATATTAAAAATATATATAAACATTCATGTATAATTTCCATTTGTGATAAATATAAATAAACACATGTAAATATTGTATGTAATATACACAAACTTTTCTTCTGGATGCAATTAATTGTTTGACAGGCCTAGTTTTAAGTGTTCCTATAGTTCAATTTGTAAAATAGCATGAAGTTCATGGTTTGATGTCTAGGAAACAAACAATTCAATTAAAAAATTGCAAGTTTGGCATTGTTGCAAAGCAGCTATACAGAAAATATATTTGAGTACATAAGACATAGAAATGCACCATAGAAATAATAAAAAAAACAGGAAACAAATAAACAGTATAATTATATTGTCATTCATACACACATGCTGATAAAACGACCTTAAATTCACTTTGAATAAAATCGTATGAATATGTTGTCGATTTAACTGCTTGCCAACAGTCTAATGTTTGTTATGAAGTTGATTGATCCCTATAGATACAATATATATAGTATATACCATGATCTGAGAATATTGTCAATCTCTAAATGTATAAATGTATTATTTTATGTAAATATTACATATTTTAATAACAATCGATGCCAACTGGAAGATTAACATCTTGTGCCTGAATTTAGATTTTGAATTTTTTTTTAAGAAAACAAGACAGATTCAAAGTTTCTTGTCATCTTGTGCAGGATATTTCCCGTGGACGGCTCTCTCTCCGTCACAGCGCTCCTTCCAAGGGTGCATGCAGCTCATACATGTGGACGACCAGCTGGTCGACCTTCGCTCTGTGGAGCAAGGCCTGCTGGGTAGTTTTGAGAACGTCAGTCTGGACATGTGTGCTCTTATTGACAGGTAATGTAATCATCAGTAACTGCAATTTAACTATAGAAGAACAGATGTCTTACCGTTCAAAGCATTTTTTGTTCAAACTGCCATTCATAGAAAGCTAGTGATATCATTTTCCTGGAGTGAGTTGTGACACTTATTGAATAACCGAAGCTGTGAAGTTGCTAATGTAACCTGCATCTGAGGTCGGCGAGAGATCTTCAAAGCTCTGTCCCACGCCCGCCTTCTTTTGATCAGACCGATTGTGTTAACATGCAGGATCAAGGGAAACCTCATCGGAGGTCTGATGCTTCTGCAGAGAGAGATTATCACACCAGACCCGTGTCAGAGAATAGTGAAGGAAGTGTTGCACTGGAGTGTGTGTTTATTAACTATTAAAAGAAACAGATGGCTCAAAAAGGACATTTCTTTCATCATTTATTTACCTTCCTGTCATTCCAAGCCTGCTTGACTTTCTTACTTCTGCAGAACACAACAGAAGATACTTTCAAAAATGTTCATAACCAATCAATATGGGGCCCATTGACTTCCATTATGAACACAAAATGCCGAAACATTTCTCAAAATATCTTCTTTTTTGTTCCACACTAGAAAGTGTCACAAAGAGGTTTTGAACTATGTGAGGATAAATAACTGATGGCAGAATTTTTTTAGTTTTGGTGAACCTTCCCTTTAACTCTTTGCTTATAGTTTATCATGTAGTACATCTAAAGCACCGTAGAATGAGTCAAACATTTCTAAATGATTCCGACATTTTTCACACCCTGAAAAAATTATAAATGAAGAAAGCCTCTTTTAGGACCATTATGATTTGTTTGCATTCTGGCATTAATTTCATCACAATTAAGTAAATTGTCTTTCCAACACATTTATATGCATACATGGTAACATGATCTGATATTTCTTGTAAATTAAATGTCATTTTTTTTACATTACGATAATAAGATATACAGTAATGATAGATGAGGTTGAATTTATGCTTAATTGTCACAAAATAAAGTGAAAATTGTTCCTGCCACGAGACTTTTTTAGTCTATAGACGGTTTCATCGAACGCACACGCCTGGCCAAAGTTAACTTCCTGTCTGTGTTTTTTGTTGTAATATGACATTTTTTTTTTAAATATAATAATTATTAGTATTATTTTTTATATATTAATTTATTTTATTGAATATTAATTGCATAAGATCAAATTAAAACTACTCAACTGTTAATGATTCTTTGCTGAGCTAGGTTTGGTCCACATAACATTTGTTTATGTCGTTTCCGCTGAAACCGTTTATAACTTATTTTTGTTGAACAATTAAAAATATGTCATTGAGCAAGTTTGTAAAAAACAGTGGTCTTTACCCTACCTTGCTTATAATAAGATTTTGTGGGAAATGTTTTTTGATGTCATTCAACGTTGACAAGTATGTAAAGTAACCTTTTTTTGGAAGGGGGTAAAAGGATTTTGTTCTCTTTATGAGATGGACACTTTAATGTTATAACGTCTTTTTTTACCAGGAAGCTGTAAAGTTTTTATTCTACCCCACTTCATTCTGATGTGTTTCTCCAGGTGTGAGCCAAACCGCTGTGAGCACGGAGGCAAATGTTCTCAGACAGGAAACATGTTTAAATGTGCCTGTGATGGAACTGGATACACTGGTGCCACCTGCCACAACTGTGAGTCATCCAGTCCATTCATCCAAACATCTGTCCTGTGTGTTTCAAACACTTCCAGACTCTTTCAGCGGCAGCAACCTTAGCAAATGTTATGTGGCACAAACATAACTTCCGGTAGACCTCCGCAAAGAATCAATAAACTGTAGAGTAGTTTCAATTGAATTGAATACACGTAATATACAATAAAAGCTTCATATCAACTAAATATAAAATAAATTGTTATAACCAAACGCAGATCGGCTTAACTCCCCCATGTCATAGCAGAACATTTTATGCTCCAAAAAAAACTGTTCAAACTGCTGTGTTTATCGTGAAAACAATAAACTTAAGGAATCTCTTATGAAACATTAAAAATGTTTTAGGTAACACTTAAGTGTAAGGACCAATTCTCACTATTAACTAGTTGCTTATTAGCATGCCAATTACTAAAATATTGGCTGTTTATAAGCACATATAAACAATGTTAGGTGTAACTAGTTACCAAATAATAGATACTCTAATTTAATTACTTTTCCCTTGAAAAGTAAAGTAATGGATTACTCTTTTTCTGTCATTTATTTACAGTTACACCTGATGTTATTAAACGAAATACTTAATGAATATGTGTGTGTGTGCAGAAGTGGAATTGACATAAAAATTCTAACTTTAAAATCTGTGCTTTAATGTATAATTCTCTCATTTTTAATTAGGAATATTACTTTATGTAGTATTGTGTTATTTATTTGAATGAATTAAAAGAGCTGTTTCATGTCCATCCTTGAATCACTTAACTCATCAAGTTTGATGTAGAATATACAAAGTAATTAGTAATAAGTAATTAAATACTTTTTGAAGAGAGTAATTTGTACAGTAATCTAATAACCCTATTGAATATATAATTAGTAACTATTAATTAATACATTTTTGCGCAGTAACTTACCCAACACTGCTTGTAAAGCACATTTTCTGCTTGACCATATTCTACATCCCTAATCCTACCCAATACCTAAACCTAACAACTACATTACTAACTATTAATAAACAACCAATTAAGAGTTAACTAAAGAAAAGTCATAGTTAATAGTTTACTACTACCGAGAACTGGACCTTAAAATATAGTGTGACCACGTTTTCTTCTCCAGCAGCCTATACAGTTATATTGGGCCTTGATATGAAACAGATGTTGGGTTTGATTGTTCAAAAATGTAGGGATGTAGATGTTTCTTTTGGTGCTGAGATTGTGTGTGTTTCTGCAGCCGTGTATGAACAGTCCTGTGAGGAGTACAAACATATGGGCCGGCCGTCAGACACGTACTGGATCGATCCAGACGGCAGCGGACCCATCGAGCCCTTCAGAGTCACCTGTGATATGACAGGTCAGAACCATCAAAGACGTGACATTTCACTTCTGTAGTGGGTGGCATGACTGCTGGTTTTGTCTGTGTCTAGGAAGAAAAAAATATAAAAAAATAACAATTTGTATACACAAAAAGCAAAAATGTAACTGGACATCATTTGTATGGTTTGTGTGTTTCAGGAGACAAGGTCTGGACAACAATTGTGAATGATTTGCCGCCTCAGAGTCTGGTGAGCGCAGCTTCCGGTCCTGAAGAGAAGACTGTAATAAATCTCAATTACAGCATGTCTGCTGAGCAGGTGACATTTATAAACCGTGGGAATTTAAGGAACTGTGAATGTTACGCATGAACCACACGCTGCATGCGGTGACCTGCTGTTGTTGATGTTTTCGTGGCACAGGTGAACGCCGTGACCGGCATCTCTGAGCTCTGTGAACAGCGTGTGGCGTACACGTGCTACAAATCACGCCTGCTCAACTTGCCAGGTAAGCTAATGTCATGGCTGAAATAAAGGGGCGGGCTTGATTTAACCGATGGGAATGCATCATGAAAAGTGGATGTTAGGTCTCGGAGAAACAAGAAAGAAATCTTAGAGACAACTTTGTGATTTTCCTTTACTGATTCCTTTCTTTTGATTGGTCGGAATTCATTTTGAAAGTTGAATCAAAATATGGGTTGTCATTCATTGCTGGTTTTCTAGATGGTTCTTCTTCCACGTGGTGGGTCGGCCAGGGTAACGAGAAGCACTTTTATTGGGGCGGCTCGGGACCGGGCGTGCAGAAATGTGCGTGTGGGATCGAACGCAACTGCACAGACCCCAAATACTACTGTAACTGCGATGCGGATCTGAGACAGTGGTGAGATATATCCAATCATACCACACCTCGCTTTTCAGAGCGATGAGCTATGTCAAAAAAATCTTCTTGTTTCAGAGAGGCGGGGCAATGAAGAGATATAAACATGAACGGTGTCTGGAAAATGCAGTATTTTTTAAGCTGAAGTCATGTACACACATTGTATTACATCTAAAACAAACGATAATATTTGTTTTAGCCCTGTGACATGACCCCTTTAACAACGTGCATGTTAAATGGCATTTTGAAACAAGACAGTGAACAAACACTAGACAACTATCTAAAACATTCTGATGATGTTCTGACTGGGTTTGTTTGGAGTAGTATGCAGCTTTAGTAATATTTTTGCAGGTTAGGGTACTTTTGCAGTATGCACATTTTTCATAGTATCCCTGCGTCCCAATTCACCTATTTATTCTATGCCCTAAAAGAAAGTACTGTTTTGTATTGGAATAGTAGGCACCTTTGAGTACATAGCAAAATAGTTTGGATACTATCAAGTGACGGAAGTGACGATTTTTGCCAGTGATCCAAAAATCTCAGACATCATAAAACAACTCCTGCTTGCATTTAAACAATTCTTCATTCAGTATTTGTCATTACTGTATGGTGTAATTTATTCATTCTGTGAAGTGCAAATAAGCTCCGCCCTCTCGCGGAGCCGTTTGAGTGGGCATTGGATCAACACTAAGAACTTTTCCAAAAATAGTTTTGGGACATATCAATAGAATTTTCAAATACTATTTGGGACGGATAGTAGGCAAATTGGGATGCAGGGTGAATTTCATATAAGATGGTGTATATTACTATCCTGTGCAACAATGTGATGAATTGGTTAGAAGAAAACAAAAATCTTAATTTATTTTAACAATATTTCTATACTTCTACACTTTTAACCTTTTAATTTTTTATACTGCATACCGTTTTGAATAATGTTTATATTTTTATATAAGTTTTTGTTGATATATATATTTTTATATATTTGTTGCCCCCTTGTGGTCATAATGTTTCAAAATGGTGTTTCTCCAGGAAAGAGGATGCAGGTCTGTTACTGTATAAGGATCATCTGCCTGTCAATCAAGTGGTTGTTGGAGATACACATCGCTCGGGATCAGAAGCCAAACTCACTGTCGGACCACTTCGATGCCAAGGAGACCGTAAGTGCCACCATATTCATAATATCCAACCTGTTTCAGCCTTGATTTAAAATGGGTATATTGTATAAAAATATTCATTGTAAAATATGTTGAAAAATTTATCATGACTATACTTCATTTATATATTATAATTGTCAAAAATTATTGTATTCTCCTAAAATTCACAGCAAAGGACTTAATTTAGATTTTAATAAATATTAATAAATTGATCTGCGTGATTGATGTGCTTCTTCAAGTCAAAAATTCAAGAAATTGCATTTTAAAGATATTCACAAGCATCTCCTAATGTGTCTCCATGTTTCATTTCTAGGTCACTACTGGAACGCAGCATCCTTCAATACACCTACATCCTATCTGCATTTTCCGTCCATCCAAGGCGAGACCAGCATCGACATCTCCTTCTACTTCAAGACGTCTTCCTCACACGGTGTCTTTCTGGAAAACCTGGGCAATCCCGACTTCATTCACTTAGAACTAAAATGTGAGATGTTGGCCGTGTGGATCTTGAGACAGAGGTTAAACTGCCTGTCGTCAGACTGAGAAAGTGACCCTAATTTGTTTCCCTACAGCTGTTACAATGGTGTCGTTCTCCTTTGATGTGGGTAACGGACCGGTAGAGTTGACCGTTCGCTCGCCCACACCTCTCAATGATGACCAGTGGCACAGGGTGGAGGTGGAGCGGAACATTAAGGAGGCTGTTTTGCGTTTGGATAAGACGTACAGGGAGGCGCGGTCAGCCCCGCCTCAGGGCCACACCCGCCTGGAGCTCTTCAGTCAGCTGTTTGTGGGTAAGATCTTCTGAACACTAGGAAAGATCTAGATATCTAACTTACAAAAAATGTTTAACAACACCTGATTAAAATCACTGAGAAACAAAATCTCAGCAAATATTTGTAATATTACAGGTTGTCCTGTTTTGCTTGGTGTTTCTCTTTAGGGGCTTCAGGGGGACAGAGAGGTTTTCTGGGCTGCATTCGTTCTCTGAAGATCAATGGCATGACGTTTGACCTTGAGGGGCGGGCAAAGGTCACTCCCGGTGTGAAACCGGGCTGCTCGGGTGATTGCACCAGCTACGGGATGAACTGTAAGAATGGAGGAAAATGTCTGGAGAAATATAACGACTACACCTGCGACTGCAGTCTGACTGCCTTTGACGGACGTTTCTGCAATGATGGTAATGTAATCAATAAATGTCCAACATAATTACTGAATATACCATATATATTATTATATTTACACTGTAAAAACACATTGTAAATTGAATAGTATCATGCAGCACAGATGACAAAAAATAGAATATTGCAGCATACACTGCAAAGAAATCTGTTCTTTTGCTAGAATATTGAACCTTAAGTGTAAAACATAAAAAAAGGTTTAAAGTTTTCTCCATCACACCAAATGTTTTTATATTTTACAATTCTTTATTGGATAATTACTTTTTATGCATTTGGTAGACTTTTATCCAATGGCACTTACATTGCGTTGTATTACATTTACATTACATTTACGCTTTTGGCAGACGCTTTCATCCAAAGCGACTTACATTTAACGCTTTATCTTTAACCTTGGGATCGAGCCCACAATCTTGCGTTGTTAATGCAATGCTCTTACCGCTGAGCTACAGGAAATCTAATTACTAATTAAAAAGTATTACTTAGTGATATATTATATTTAACTGTTGATATAAATCAGCTTACCCTATATTGTTGTTTAAGGTCCAGGAAAAAAATAATTTATTATTGTTTTTAAGAGTGAATTGATGTAATAGATTAATAGCTTTCCTGTAGCTCAGTGGTAAGACCATTGCGTTAACAACGCAAGGTTGTGGGTTCGATCCCAGGGCATTGCAAATACCTATGTAAAAAGTATAGGATAATGCAATGTAAGTCGCTTTGGATAAAAGCGTCTCCCAAATGCCTAAATGTAATGTAAATGTAATAACGCAAATATACAAAAATATATATAGCATGTGGAGATTTAAGCGGCCTCTAGTGGTGAGGTTGCGTATTGCAACAAACGGCTCACTCCACCCCTGACCCCTCCCTTTTTAAGCATAATGGTGCCTGCAAAGGATTGAAATGTCATCGCTTTTTCGCTACTTTGCTGCAAGAGATAACGTATTAACTAAACACGCTATGTAGAGCAAACAACATGTAAGGGGATCAGCGGTGTATGTAAATAGAAACAGCTCATTCTAAGATAATAAAAACATAACGTTTTATTACGTAACATCTTTATACACCACTCTCTGAAAGCATAGTTATTCACAATATATTGCATTTCTCTCAATAGATCCTCCAAAAAATGACACACTGGACCATTAAAATTGCAGTTTTATTTATTTTATTCAATTCATTAATAAACATATCCTCATTCTAAAGAACATCAGATACACATCACATTCTCATCTTCTGCCTCTGTTCCAGATGTTGGTGGCTACTTTGAAAGTGGGACTCTGGTGCGATATGACCTCATGTCAGACAGCAGTTCTTCTTTTGCCGTTAAGGATATGAGAGAAGCTTCTGAAGTTCTGATTGCTGTTGGTAATCTCACCCGTGAGGAGCTGTTCTTTAGTTTCAGTACATCTCACACGCCCTCTGTCCTCATCTACATCAGCTCCAAGACACAGGATTACATGGCCGTGGTTCTGCGGCACAACGGTGAGATGCGTCAGCCCTGTTTAATACTAACTCTATTCAATAGTAAACATTTTTTACGATCATATTGCATGAGCTTAAGTGTAGACTGCTCACAGTTGTTTCTAGGAATTCACATTTTACCATTTAATCATATATAACCATTGTGTTTTTTCTCAGGTACACTACAGATTCGCTATAATCTGGGTGGATTGAGGGAGCCGTTCACGATCAACCTGAATAATCGTCACATGGCCAACGGACAACCCCATAATGTCAACATCACACGACACGACAGACTCATTCTGCTGCAGGTACATCTGAGGCTCTCCAAAAGGCTTTCCTTACATGTTGAAAGAGACAGGTGCGTTATTTAAATGTTTATGTCATGTGAATCTCCTTTTGTGTTACAGTTGGATCACTATCCCACAGTAAGATACTCCCTTC